>CM054062.1:254749048-255197890 GCA_028641055.1 Alopecurus myosuroides | reverse complement strand
TCGCATTCAGAAACGTATTGAGCAATTTCACGTTTCATGCCAGGCCACCAATACAGTGTCTTAAGATCCTGGTACATCTTTTGTACTTCCAGGGTGAATGGAGAGAGGAGTTTCATGAGCCTCCTTGAGAATGACATCTTTGAGACTTTGAATCTGAGGAACTGCAATGCGTCCTTTCGAGAACACAGTTCCCTTGTCATCAATTGAGAAGGACTTGAAACTTATCATTGCCTTCTTTGATGTGCTCTACAATCTTCTTGATTTCAGTATCACGAAGTTGTTCAGAACGAATCTTGTCCTCGAGAGTTGGTTTGGCTATCAAGCTAGCAATATAACCTTGAGGAACAAGACCAAGGTTCAGCTTCTGGAATTCTTCATGAAGTGGAGGTTGGCTTTCCATGATCATGAGATTATTGCAATATGACTTGCGACTGAGAGCATCGTCCATAACATTAGCCTTGCCTGGAGTGTAAGAAATGGTGAGATCAAAGTCTTTAATCTTTTCAATCCATCTCCTTTGCCTGAGGTTTAGATCTGGTTGAGTGAAGATGTATTTCAGACTCTTATGATCGGAAAAGATTTCAGTTTTGTTACCCAACAAGTATTGTCTCCATTTCTTGAGGGCAAACACAACTGCTGCAAGTTCTAGGTCATGAGTGGGATAGTTTTGCTCATGTGGGTTCAACTGACGTGAAGCATAAGCCACAACTTGACGTTCTTGCATAAGAACTGCACCTAGACCTTGGAGAGATGCATCGCAGAATATCTGGAAAGGTTTGGTAGTATCTGGGCCAACCAGAACTGGAGTGGAAGTGAGTTTAGTCTTGAGGAGATTGAAACTCTCATCACACTGCGGAGTCCAAATGAACTTCTTGTCCTTCTTTGTGAGATCAGTGAGAGGTTTGGCAATCTTGGAAAAGTTTTGGACGAAACGACGGCAATAGCTAGCCAAGCCAAGAAAACTTCTGACTTGCTTTACCGTCTTAGGAGGTTTCCAATCAACAATTGCCTTAACCTTTTCCGGGTCAATGGCTATGCCTTTGGCAGAGATGATATGACCAAGATAAGCAACTTCTGGAATCCAGAACTCACATTTTGAGAATTTGGCATATAGACGATGCTCGCGAAGTTTCATGAGAGTGAGACGAAGATGTTCTCCATGCTCTTCCTCAGATTTTGAGTAAACGAGAATATCATCGAGATATACCAGAACGAACTTGTCGAGGTATTCATGGAAGACAGAATTCATGAGTCTTGAGAACGTCGCCGGTGCATTGGTGAGACCAAAGGACATGACGGTGTATTCATATAGACCGTACCGAGTGGTGAAAGCTGTCTTAGGAATATCTTCCTTTCTGATCTTTATCTGATGGTAACCCATCCTCAAGTCCAATTTTGAGAATATTGAGGCTCCAGCAAGTTGATCAAAAAGATCATCGATACGAGGAATTGGATACTTGTTTTTGATGGTTTTCTCGTTGAGAGGACGATAGTCAACCACGAGTCTTTTTGTTTGATCCTTCTTGGCAACAAACAGAGTTGGGCAACCCCAAGCGGAGGAACTAGGCTGAATGTAACCTTTCTCCATGTACATATCGATTTGCACCTTCAACAATTTTAGTTCAGGAGGAGCTATCTTGTATGGATGCTTAGAGATTGGAGCAGTACCTGGTTCAAGCTCGATCACGAACTCAACTGCTCTGTCTGGAGGCATCCCTGGCAACTCTTCTAGAAAGACGTCAGGGAATTCACAAACCACCGGGACATTTTCAATTGCAGGAAGAGGTTTTGCATCTAGGTTGAACAGCTGAACAGAACTTGATCCATATGGAGAATAGACTATCTGGCCAGAAGGGTGGGAGAGAGTTATTGACTTTTGAGCACAGTCAATTTTTGCTTCATTGGTCTTCAACCAATCCATGCCCAGAATGACATCAATGTCAGAATTTCCCAGCAACATGAGTGAAGCAAGGAATATGCGGCCTCCAATTAGGATCTGATTGTCCATACTTATCTTGGAAGTCAACATTTGCGGTCCCGGAGAGTGAACAGTCATTTGATTGCTTAGTGGAACCAGAACTAGGTTGTATGCTTTTGCAAAGATCTTTGACACAAAAGAATGCGATGCTCCGGTATCAAACAACACTTTAGCTGGAAAAGAGTTTACGGGTAATATACCGAGAACGACGTCAGCAGCTTCCTCAGCTTTGTCGGCCTTGATATGATTCACCCTCGCGGTCCTCCCGACAGGCCTGTTGTTGGAGTTGAAGGATTTAGCCGGAGGAGCACGAACCATTGCCTGGTTGGTGTTGGGGCGAGGAGGTGGAGGTAGCTGCCTCTGAGTGCACTTATCAGCGTAGTGTCCAGTCTCCTTGCACTTGTAGCAAGTGACGACACGAGGAGGACCTGGCCTTGGCTGCCCCATTGGAACCCTCTGACTCTGCATCTGAGCTGGGTTGGGTGGGCGGGGAGCAAAGCCTGGAGAATCTTGGGCATATGGAGCCCGAGTGACAGCAGCATTTGGCACCCAGATGCGGCGCTTCTGCGGAGGGGTGGTCATGTTGGAGGAGGAACCACCCTCACGAGAGTGCTTGCGAGAATCCTCGAACGCCTTGCGCCCATTTTCCTCATTGAGCGCGGTGTTCACGAGCTCCTCGAAGTCCTTGCACTTGATGTTTGTGAGAGCGTACTTCAGTTCCGAGTTAAAACCTCGGCGGAACCTTGCCATCTTCTTAGCCTCAGTGGACACCTCATCACCAGCGTATCGAGCGAGACGATTGAACTCGTTCTGATAGCCAATGACGTCCAGCTTGCCCTGCTTGAGAGAGCAAAACTCCTCACGCATCCTTTCCATGAGACCATCTGGAATGTGGTGCTTCAGGAAGGCATCCTTGAAACAACCCCAGGTGATAGGGTAGCCAGCTCTCATGGTCTGGTAGTTCTCCCACCAAGTGGCTGCCTGACCCTTCAGTAGGTAGGTGGCATGCTTGACTTTGTCTTCCTCAGCAACGTGAGCAATGTCCAGAGCCCTGGCCATCTCCCTGATCCAGTCATCAGCATCCAGAGGCTCCCGTGTTGCCACTAAAGCTCTCGGCCCCAGACTCACAAACTCCTTGATGCTGACTCGCGGAGCATTCTGGTTGTTGTGCTGGTTAGCCTGGATCTGGGCCATCTAAGTCACGACCTGAGTCATCTGAGTCAACAGCTCCGTGAGCGGAGGTGGTTCAGGCGGGTTGCTCCTTGTTGGCGGCATCCTAAATAGACATGCATTTTAGCACAACAACAGAAAAGGATAGACTTGGTAACCGAAAGATAGATTATTCCGACGCATGAATAGATAACCAACAGGTACATCATCACATGTTCAAATACATCAGAATATCCAACACACCAATACATGGTTCGAAAGACAAAGGATAACTAAACATAGCCAGGAATGGATACATAGATACTCCCATGCTCATCACGCAGGACGGCGGTGAGTAGTACGACGAGAGATACGGTGAGGAGGAATCCCACGGAAGTAGGTAGAACGACGATCCACGTAGATCGGGACTGCTCTGAGAGCGACTCTCGGTGTGGTGAAGTAGAAAGCGTCGTCTCCCTGTGCTCCAAAGCGTGGAATCCCAGTGTAACCAGCTCCGAGGTTGAGGAGTGGACCTCTGATCGGCTCGTAAACTCCAGCATCTGGCAAACTACGTCCAACTGTCTGATGGAAACGTGCAAAGCGCTCATCTCCAACAAAGTCTGTGGTGTACGTCGCCAGACGAGTCAAAGCAAGGTAGAGTTGCTCCCTGGCTGATGCCAACTCCTGAGAAAGTGTGGTGGCAACAGCGTCACTTTGCCTCACAAACTGAGCGGTGGTGTGCAGCCTGGTGTTATCATGCTCGTAGACATCCAGGTTGTCGTAGAGGGTGAAGTGAGCTCCCTCCGAAGTGATGTAACCACGGGGGATGTGGCGATAGATAGAATCGTCAAATCCCCAGTAGTCAGCACGAAGGACGGTGAGGCTCACATAAGCTGCCTGCTGCACGGCCATATCCACTGTGGAACCTACTGCCTCGTAGCGGTGGGCTACACTCATGCCATCATCTGACAGAATGTAGACGATAGCCTGGTAGTAGGTCTGGTCAAACTCTCGCTGCTGCTCGTAGACCTGGTACTCTGGTGCCCAAAGGAACCCCAAATAAGTGACCATGTCTCTCAGCATCTCCGGATAACCGGCGGTGCTCTCACAACGAGTCATCCGAACCACCTACGGGAAGAACCTGAGATCCATCTGCAGATGATTTGGGAGGTTTTGATTAGACGCCGGTAGAGAACTGAAGTGGAAAGCAACAACAAGGTTCAACGGACGAAAAGGATGTTGAAAAGAACAGGATATTGAAGCAACATCGGGAAACACGAGACCAAAAATTCCTGAGGTACTACGGAGAACCCAAAACACGTGAAACCCTAACTTGAAAGTTTAGGTGAGAAGAGAAAACAACGTTGCACTTCCTTACCAGAAAAGGGTGGGTGGGTGGGGAAAGAAGAAAAATGGCAGAATTCCTACTCTCACGTTTCATTTTTCCTATATAGCTACAAAATAGTTTCTAGACTCAACTGCGACCAGTAAAAAGGGATCCTACAGGCAGACAGGCTCTGATACCATTTGTCGCACCCGGACTTCTAGAGGATACTCGCCGTTCCGTTGAACAGTAGTAGATTGGATTACGGGGCTTACCGGCACCCGCGTCCTCTTACGAGTAGGCCAACACACGTATGTGTGACAACCAACCCCTATCTGTTCAGCGTCGACGTAAACTATCCCATAGAAATCAGGACACTACAATTGACGTACTTCATACCATACACACATGGTACGTCAACGGGTGGAAACAGAATGATAGCACAACATATCTCTAAGACACAAAAGATTGAAATAAGTTGCAAATAGCTCTCACTAGAGCAGAGATAGCAAATACAATCATCCAGAGGACACAACATAACATCATTACATCTCAGCGGAAGCATTCAAAGGGGGTCTGAGTACAGACAAATCCAAATAGGCTTAAGAAGCCGGGAACTGAAATAAAGTCGGAGCCCATCCACGTAGTCTCGGATCCTGCCCGGGTCCGCTACCTACTCGTCAGCAGCCTCGTCAAACTCCACGTAGTAGCCGTCACCTGGATCCTCGTAAGCATAGTCTGCGGAAACCACAGCCCCAAAGGGGTCAGTACATCCAAGTACTGGCAAGCAAGACTCACAGTTCACCAAAGTGTAGCCCATCAACACCAAGCACAGATGCCTTGGGTTCAACGGAAGAAAGGGGATATAAAAGATGATGCAACTGGCTGCGCTAACCAACTACAGAGATTCTACCACTTCCGACTAACAGAAAGAAGATAAGATCGAGGATTGTAACCAACTGAAAGATAACTTCAAACAAACCCATCCTGGATCTCGCCCCTTATCCAAAGAAGCAATCCGAGGATAACTCACACAGTTGGGTTAAAGATGAATCAAGTTATTGTGTCAATAACCCTATTACTAGTCAAGTTGTTAATCATTGGGTGAAATGGTGGTAGTCATTAGGTTCAAGTTGTCCTGAGTACTTGTTAGCCAGTACTTTCACCAAGTTAACCACAACCGCGGAAAACACGGCTTCTCGAGAAGATTATCCCTGCAGGGTTGCACCAATTTGGCCGTACACGTATGAATAACCCGCCAGATGGGATGCCTCCCACCAAGCGGGGCACTCAACACAACTCAACTCTTCTTCGCATCAAGCCCAAAGCACCTTGGGCGCACGGCTAATCGAGCCCAGAAGAAAATGGACCCTCATAGCACTCTAAGAACGTGTCCCCCTATATGCCGACTACAAAAGTTCCACCCTGCGCTGGGCTCGCAAAAACATGCATGCGGCAAATGGAAAACACGAATTAAATGAGACGATTTGGACGAGATGCGAATCGAATCAAATTGAGGGGGGCACCCATACTCGCTTCCCACATGCGGGTAGTGCGCTCATCATGGATCAGTAGACAAGACCCTTTTCCTATTAGGGTCGACACTAGCAGGCCTCAAAACCACACAGGGCCTCCTGCCGGTGCCTTATCATCAAATTATTATTTAACAATAACATTAGCATGATTGATTGATTAAACATCGAGCCCCCATAACATAATAAAAATATAGTAACTGAAAGTAACGGGTAACAGACTCGAGCAAAAGCAACCTAAGCATGCTAGTAAGACACTGGCTCAACCAAGGGGTGATAGGAGTGGAGGTGAGGCAATATCAGGGTTAAGGGATTCATGTGATAGGTTCGTAACAGAACAACTACTACTAAGGCTAGCAGAAAAGAACAACGGAAAGTATCGGTAACCAATGTTGAAAGGAACACAAAGGTTCATGTGAGTGATAACTTGCCTGCAAAATCAGCAGCCGGGTACTGAGCTAGATCCTCAGAAGGGGTGCTGTAAAGATCGTCTGTCTCAACGTCGTCGTCTATTCGAGAAGAAGCAAACAAACAAGGCAGAAATATAAACAATCAATATCATGGCATAGTGCACAATCATGGGATGATGCATGTCAAGTTAAGGGATGCATCAAAATAAACTAGTGGACTTGGTAACACAATTTAAATGGACACATACGCAATTGGATTGCATATGGAAAAGGTCCATGAATTAAGTGGGAACAAATGATCTACAACTTATTACCATGTGAAAGTTTATTACCATGATGCATGCATGATGATAACAACAAAATAGCAACAATAGATGCAAGTGGAAAAGGAATTTAACAAGTTTGGAAATCATTTATTAAGTTTGGAAATTTTTGGGTTACTTAAAGATGTCACACAAGTATTTGTTGTTTTCATCAATTTAAAATGTTCAAAACAAATAACAAAATTCATATTTGAAAAGAATACAAAATTTAAGTTGGATTACATGTTTCAAATATTGAAAAAGGAATTAGGATGAATTTATTATGACTTAAACAATATTAAACAAATTTTAAATGAATTTAAAACAAGTATGAATTTTATTTGAATTTTATTTGTTCAAAACATAAATTCAAACTCACATTTGAAAACTTCATACTTTTCTAGTTTGAAAACATATTTTGCATGTTCAAAAATAATTTAATTTGAGCAAGTTATGATTTTATCAAATTTAAATGAATTAAACAAGGATTAAATTATTTAGGCAATTTAAATTATTCAAAACATGAAACAAAATTTATATTTGAAAAGGTTATTTGAAATAGCATGGAGAACACATTTTATTTGCATTTATTGGATTAAGAATGAATTAGTTATTGATTTTATCAAATTGCAATTGAATTATTTGAATTAAAATTTGAATTGCATTTTGAAAATTCAAAACAGGAAACAAATGCTACCATTAGATAGAGAATTAAATTTAGAGCAGTGCACATATTTTATTTTTGTTATTTGGACTTATAAAACTAAAGTTATTGTCAAATTACTTTCAGGGACCAATCTGTTAAAATAAAGGATTAGTTTTGAAAACAGAAAAGTTAGATAAACATTTTATACGCACTGGGGGGGTCTACCCTGCCACTGCCAGTGGGCCACAGGGTCTCGCTGTGCTCACGTGGCTTCAGAGTGGCTGACAGGGGGCCCTCCCTGTCAGCGTGGTGGTGGAAAAAAAGCGGGATTTTTATCCAGTGCGGGAGCCAGGGCTCGATCCCTGGACCTGCCCTTGCGCGTGCTGTGGCGTTGCCACTGGGGCGAGCGAGAAGTTCTTGTCAGTAAACGTGTTGGCGACAGGTTAAGGTTCAGAAACGCTATCTGAATTTTAACTGAAACTCGCGCTCGCTGTACTGAACTTTGACAGTTGCCCGGGGCTCAACGGCGGCGATCACCGTGTGCTCGAGCTCGAGGTGCGCGTGTGCTGTTGTGGCTTGCGCGTGCACGGGCGTGTTGCGGGTGTGTGCGTGTGCTCGCTAGACAGAGAGGGCAGGGAGGAGGGAGAGCACGGCGGCCTCACCGGCGCTGTCGTGGAAGCAGAGGCTCGGAGGGAGAAGCCGGCGACGACGCGAAGGATGGCGGCGGCGATCCACGACGTGCACGGGCTCGCTGCGGTGTCCAAACGAGAGCTGGAAGGGTGGTGGTTCGATCCCCGTGCTTAGGTGGGTGGGTGGAGCATTGAGGTGGACGTGGCCATGGCGGGTTCAGAGAAGTTCTCCGGCGAGTGGCGGCAGAGAGATAGGAGAGGTGGCCGCGTGAGGGAAAAATGGCGGCGGGCTAGGGGAGATGGGGTAGGGTTAGGTCTAGGCTGCGCGCGCTGCCCGAGGGGGACTAAATAGGGGGCAGTGGCGGCTGCTGGTCGTCGTTCTGCAACGGCGGCGTACGTGGCACGGGCGGATGCCCTGCCGTACGCGAGAACAACGGGGGCGGCTCAGCGAAGGGGTACCGGGCCGAAAACTGGGCCGCGCGGGAGGTAAGGTAGGTAGGTGGGCCGGTAGTTAGCTGCCGCGCGCCGTTTTTCTTCTTTTTTCTATTTTTGCTTTTCTGTTTTTTTTTTGTAGCAAATAGAAATGGAAGAGAAAAGGGATTTTGGGGTTAGCAAAAATCCTAGAAAAATTAAGGGTGAGCTCATTAGGTTAATTACAACCAAATACCAAGTTTGGAATTTCAAAAACATTTGAATTTTGGTGCTGATTGGAATTATTTCAAATTTAGAGGTATTTTGTTATTAAATAAAATAATATTGAAAACAAAGTTTTTAATAGGTTGAACCCTATTGACTAAATAGAACAAATGGGATTAGAATTTGTTTGGTATTTTTATAATGTTCAAATGAGGTGCTGTTTGGTGATTGCTTTGAATTTGAAACCAATTTGGAATTAATTAATGGAAATAAAAGCACCATTTTATTAGTTGATTCAACATGGAAATAAAATGAAACAAATGTTGTTTGAGTTGAGCTTTTATTTGAAAACAAGATTGTAACATGACAAGTATGATAACAAGTTGAAAAAAATGTTTGGATTCCATTATGAAAACAGAATAAAAACAGAAGCAAAACAAATAGTAAACAAATGCAAACAAAGAAATAAACATGATGACATGATGCAATACTTTGATTAAACAGGAAACAAAATATTCTAAGGGACATTTTCATACTTGGGATGTTACACCTGCCCGTCTAGTCCTACCCCAGAAGCTGGAAAGACAATACTCGGGCCATCATCTTCCTTCAGGGCAGCTTCAACATCATTCAACAGCAAAGCCATTTGTTTGGACTGCATTGATTTTAACCCTATAGCAAGACTCTTGAGGGTAGCATCCACGTTAGAAGCAAAATTGACCCTGTGCTTGTCGTATTGGTTCTTGAACCGAGATGGTACCTGTGATGAACAAAAAACATGGATTACTGTGTGAGTGAGCAACAATTCTAAAAATAAAAAAACAACATCTATTCATTAAAAAGAAGCAAAAAAACAGCAAACTGATACAAAAACATTGGTAGAACAAAACAAAATAACTGATGGTGCAAAAAAATTCATTATAGTAGCAGACATAAAAAACAACTAAAACAGAAAAAATACGCACGATATAAAAAAATGTAGCAAAAGAAAATAACTAAAACAACAGTACTTAAACCCTAATTGTCGGATATATACTGAATAGGGGTATAGAAGATGGTAGACAAAGAGCCGGACTACCAGGGTGGCCTACATGGTAATGGGCTTAGGTCCATTGGGCGGCCCAGTAGTCCGACGCGCAGAAGCCGGATTCTAGAAGAACCCGGATCACGGCCCACGTGATCTGGCTTGGAGGAGAAGACGGATTCCTTGCTTTCCAAGTTACAAGTTAACGTAGTCTTCTAGGTTTCCTATTCTGTAAGCCCTAATCCGGCTATTATATAAAGCCGGACGGGATATAGATTAAACAAGCACAAGTTAGACACAAGTTCAAGCTCTACGCAACTCGCCGAGAAGCTCATCCTCGCCGAGTAGCTAGATCTAGATCCTCACATTGTAACCCTGATAAACGGGCTTTAGTCCCAATTAGTGAGAAGTGCAGGAGTAGGTACGCCGTACTGTCGCGACGTACCGAACCTGGGTAAAATCCCGTGTTCTGCGTTACTACGCTATCCCGTTACCCCACGTCTCTACCGTAGTCTCATGGCACCCCCGTCTATGAAAACTACTACGATGTCTCGACAGTTGGCGCCCACCGTGGGGCAAACGACGTCAGGCGTGAAATTCCGATCTGGGATACTTGGCGGAATTGGAAGATCGATCACTGTCGGAAGCTTGGAGTTCGACGACGACGTCGGCCGCTTCCTCGACAACGGATCCTATATACCGGCGCAAAACCACCTGGTAAGTGCCTGCGTGTTACCGATCGGATCTGCTAACATCTTTATCGGACTAACTGCAGAGGCAATGGGGTTTTGCGGTGGAAGAAAATTTATCCCACCCGCCCTATACCCAGTCGAAGACGACTATGATGCCGGATTCTGCTCAGATCGCCGACAAAAAAGTGATACACACTTTATCGGCATGGTGCAATCCGAAATCGCTGAAAACACGGATATCGGAAATCCCGTGCAAGAGGCAGACAACAACCTACCCGTCATAGAGACGGAAGAACAAATACCCGTCACAGAGACGGAAGATCCGACATCCGTCAACCAGACGATGAACTCGGAAGCAGAGTCCGTGCTTGCCGCCATTGAGGCGAGGTTGGAGTCGGAAACCGGATCGGATAACTTCGACTCCGAAGACGAAGACGAGGATGCCTTCGTAAGAAAGGTTAAGTCCTTTCAAGAGGGATTCCATGAAGTGCTAATGGCAAAACCAGCTGATACAACGGGTGCCGACAGCCAGGAAAGCCCTAAAACCCCTCCGCCGGTGGAAGAGAGAGAAGACGGAGAAACTTCTCCGATATTCCCCAATGTTAAGGAGATGACAGAAGATGAGCCTGTCAAAAAACCTCCCTCTTCCAAGAAAAAGCACAGTGCTTCTAAAAAACTCCAATACAAACTCCGGAAGAAAAAATCAGACGATCTCGCTGATGAAAACCTGGAAGTAGGAGATGTTAGCGGCACAAAGCCAGCGGAAAAGAAATCTAAGGAAATCACTGCTCCGCCAATGACGGAACAGGAAGAGCAAGAGCTATTACAAACACCAGTGGGACCAGATGAACCCCCTGAGATGCTGGAAGCCAGGAGACAAGCTTTCCAACGGCAACAGCAACATCTGCTTAGATCTCGGCAACATCTCCAACAAACCCATAATGACATCAAAGTCATGAAGGAAGAAATAGAGGAGTACGAGAGAAAGCATAGATCCGCGTTAAAACCTACTAGGTTACCCGGAATCGCAAAACCGGAAGAATTGCCGCCAAAAGAAAGGTTTTATAACCCATCTTGGCAAAAGCAGTTAAACGGCAAAGATGCCAAGGGCGAACCAATATACAAAACCGCAGCGGAAAACGCGGAAGCAGCGTTCGCCATCCTAAACAACGATCTGTACTCCAACGGGGAAAAACTCCAAGGGGTGTATGCTTTCCTAGGAAAAGCATTACAGCAGCAACAGCGAGGCCAAGAACGATCAGGGAGGCTGCATGATAATTCCGCCCTCTGCAAAACAGCTACTTGCGCTGCTGGAGCACCTGGACCGGAAGAACCCGGAGATTCGGATAAAAAAGAGGATCCGAGAAAAGACAGGAAAAACCCAGACAACCGGGACACAACGTCTAGAATCGGACCTCATCTCCCGAAAGATGGATATAAACCACACGATCGGGAAGACAAACACCGGAATGACGGCAAAATAATGCCACCTCCGAGAAACCCAGCTGAAAAAGCTGGAAAATATGATATACCTCACAGACGTGAAAGATCTCGGACACCTCCTAAGGATAAGGAAAGGCATAGAAGCAGAACTCCGCCTAAAGGACGTGAACACGGAAGAGATAGAGATAACCTCGGAAAAGCGCGTCCGCGCAACAATGGAAAAGAAAGGAGCAGATCCCCTTCTGTCCATTCAGCCGGGAGATATTCTGCACACATTGATAGAGCAGAAAAGGATGATCTATACTTTGGTCCTAAGTGTTTTACTGACAGGATCCGAAGGATAACCCTGCATTCTGGCTTCGCCAAAGTTGGTCCAACCTACCAAAAATATACCGGCAGTACAAACCCGGATACCTGGCTCTCAGATTATTATACAGCCGTCCAAATCAACAATGGGACAGACCTGGAAGCTGTCAAGTTTCTTCCCCTAATGTTGCTAGACGGAGCCAGAGATTGGATTAATGGTTTACCATCAAGAACTGTCGACAGCTGGGATGATATGGCTAGAGTATTCACTCAGCATTTCCGGGGAACATACAAACGCCCAAATAGCATCAACCAGCTGAACCGTTGCACCCAATTTGAGGACGAACCATACGTGGATTTCATCTCCAGATGGACTGCAATGAAGAATAGTTGCTCTGGAGTAACTGACGTACAAGCAATGCATGCTTTCGTCAATGGCCTAAAACTCGGACTTGTACCGTTCATGGTTGGTTCTAAACAGCACAAAGATCTCGGATCTATGCTTACAACCGCTAATGAGCATGCTGCAGCCGAAGATGATATCAGAGCAAGAGGAGGCAATATTGAGTCACTAATACTCGCCAAGAAAACCCCTCGTTCTGACAAAAAAGGAACCCCAGAGTCAACGACAAAGCCCAAGGAGGTCAACATAGCCTTTGGAGGAGAAAAGGTGAATAAGTGGAAAGGCCGCAGTCCAGATCCAATCAATTACACTCCCGGAGAATGGGAGAGAATTAAGTCAGAACCCTGCGTCCACCACTCGCAATTTGGGAAACCAACCCACACAAACGCGCAATGCCGGCTAAACAAGCATATGAAAGGCAATGCAGGATCCGGAAATAAAGGGAAGGGTTCCAAAAGGAAACCTGCCAAACAAAAGCCAGAAGCTGAAAAAGAAGACAGTGAATCGGACACTGATGACAAAATCCAGGAACAACAGCGAAAAGGCGAACCCAAATTTCCGAGAGTTGATGGAGAAGCAATGCTAACTTTCCTAGCAACCCCGTCAGCAAAGGTGGCCAAAAGAACACTTCGGGAGATAAACGCAGTTGTTCCTGCGACCCCGAAATTCTTGAAGTACTCCAACACACCGATAATCTGGGATCAGTCTGATCATCCCGGAAATATCCCTGAACCCGGCACACAAGCTCTTGTTGTAAGCCCCATTGTTCAAAACACTAGGCTAAGAAGAGTGCTGATGGATGGAGGATCCAACATCAATATAATGTATCTGGATACACTGAAGCACTTGAAGATCTCCGAGTCCCAGCTCAACTACAGCAATATACGCTTCCATGGCATTGTTCCTGGCAGGCAAGCACGATCCCTAGGAGAAATTTCCCTAGATGTCACCTTCGGAGATAAAGATCACTTCCGGCAGGAAAAAGTATCCTTCGAAGTAGTGCCGTTCGAAAGCGTGTATCACGCAATACTCGGACGTCCGGCTTTCGCCAAATTTATGGCAAGATCTTGCTATATCTACAACAAGCTGAAGATGCCAGGACCCAAAGGAGGAGTAATCACCATTGCCGGTGATTTCAAGCTGGCAAACGAGTTGGAAAAAGAAAACGCCCTTTGTGCTCAGAGAGTTATAGCGAAGGAGGAACTGAAGGAATTAGCCAAGGAGGTATCGCCGAAAGAAATGCCGGCAGGAAAAGAAACTTGGAAGCCAACAGATAGCTTCAAGGCGTCCGAGAATACAAGACAGGTAATCCTAGATCCCAAATATCCAACAAAATTCGTAGTCGTAGGGACTGGGATGACTGACAAATAGGAAGGCGAGCTCATCAAGTTCCTCCGTGAGAACTGGGATATTTTTGCCTGGTGTCCAGCTGACATGCCAGGCGTACCCAGGGAACTTGCTGAGCACCAACTCAAGGTTATTCCCGGATCAAAACCCGTCAAACAAGGTCTCCGTCAATTTGACGGAAGAAGACGGAAGGCTATTGGCAAGGAAATTATCCGGCTTTTAGCAGCGGATTTCATCAAGGAAGTAATCCATACTGATTGGTCCGCAAATCCGGTATTAGTGCCGAAGAAAGACACCACTGCTCTTAGAATGTGTATAGATTACACAGGATTGAACAAGTTGTGTCCGAAAGATAGGTTCGCATTACCGCGAATCGATCAAATAATAGATGCCACTGCAGGCTCCGAGCTTTTATGCTTTTTGGATGCATACTCCGGGTACCACCAAATACGCATGAAAAAGGAAGATCAAATCAAGACTTCTTTTATAACCCCGTATGGGACGTACTATTACATAACCATGCCTTTTGGCCTGAAGAACGCAGGTGCAACCTACCAGCGTTGCATGCAACGCTGTTTGCATAGTCAGATTGGCAGAAACGTCCATGTTTACGTGGACGATATCGCTGTCGTAACCAAGGAAAAAGATACACTCCTTGAGGATTTGCGAGAAACTTTCGAAAACTTACGCACTTACAAGATGAAGTTGAATCCATCTAAGTGCGTATTCGGGGTTCCCTCAGGAAAACTTCTGGGTTTCATTGTTTCCCATAGAGGAATAGAAGTTAACCCGGAAAAGATCAAGGCAATCTTGAACATCTCAAAACCTACATGTGTAAAAGATGTCCAAAGATTGACGGGTTCCGCTGCAGCCGTCAGCAGATTTATCAGTCGGCTGGGGGATAAAGCCTTACCACTCTACAAGCTGCTGAAGAAATCCGACAAGTTCGAATGGACAGAAGAGGCTGATGCAGCGTTGGCCCAGTTGAAGGAAACCTTGATGAACGCTCCAATCTTGGCATCTCCAAAAGACGAAGAACCCATGTTATTATACCTTACGGCTACAAGTCGGGTTATTAGTGCGGTAATCGTTGTGGAGCGGACAAAAGAAGAACAAAGCATACCAGATCAACATCCGGTATATTACATAAGCGAAGTTTTTTCCGAATCCAAACAAAGGTATCCGCACTACCAGAAACTGGCATATGGCGTATTTTTTGCATCCAGAAAACTGCGCCATTACTTCCAAGGGCATTCCATAACAGTGGTATGTAAAGCACCACTAGGGGATATTATAAACAATGCGGAGGCAACCGGCCGAGTAGCTAAATGGGGCATCGAGCTGGCAGCCTTCGACATTAAGTACCAGCCAAGGACGGCAATAAAATCCCAAGTTTTGGCAGATTTCGTTGCCGACTGGACAGAAGCAATGGAAAATACACCGATGCCAGAATCCGAGTACTGGATCATGCACTTTGACGGATCCAAGATGAAGGAAGGAGCTGGGGCTGGCGTAGTCCTAAAATCTCCCAAGGGAGACACAATGGAGTACGTATTACAAATACACTTCAACGCCAGTAACAACGTGGCAGAATACGAAGCTCTGCTTCATGGCTTGCATATTGCAAAAGAAATAGGGGTAAAACGCATCTTATGCTATGGAGACTCGGATTTGGTACAGCATCAGCTCAACCAAACCTGGGACGCGAAAAGCCCTATAATGGCCGAATATCGGAGGACGGTGGATGAGTTTGCCATTTGTTTCTTCGGGTTCGAAGTCCTTCACATAAAAAGGGAGGAAAACTGGAATGCGGATGCGTTAGCCCGCATGGGATCAGAAAGAGTAAAAACTTTACCACCAGGGGTATTCGTCCAGCATTTGTATGAACCATCCATAAAAGGTGGAGACGTTGATTACCCTCTGGCATCTGAAACAATCGAGGTCATGCTCGTTAAACCGGATTGGACAATTCCATACTTAAACTTCTTAGTCAATCAGAAGTACCCGGAAGGAGCAGACAAAGTCTTGCAAAGGCAAATACAGCGTCGGTGCAAAGGATACGTGGTGATCAACGACCACTTGTATAAACGCAGTACTTCCGGAATTTTTCAACGGTGTATTTCACCAGAAGAAGGAAGAGAAATACTGGAAGAAATCCACGCCGGCGATTGCGGACATCATGCTCAATCAAAAAGCATAGTCAAAAAAGCATTCCGGGCGGGGTTTTTCTGGCTAACAGCCAAGTCAGACGCCGAACGCATAGTGAATACATGCGAAGGATGTCAATATTACGCCAAGCAGACCAATTTGCCGGCCCAAGCACTTAAAACTATCCCTATCACATGGCCGTTTGCGGTCTGGGGGCTAGATATGATGGGACCGTTCAAAACTGCAAGAGGTGGACTTACACATCTACTCGTAGCGGTAGATAAGTATACAAAATGGGTGGAGGCTAAACCCATCAAAAAGCTGGATGGCGCAACTGCCAGAAATTTCATTATTGATTTAGTAATGAGGTATGGCGTCCCACATAGCATAATAACTGATAACGGGACAAATTTCTCCATTGGGGAGTTGGCAAAATACTGCCAACAAACGGGAATCCGCTTAGATCTTGCATCTGTGGCACACCCGCAATCTAATGGACAGGTTGAAAGAATGAACAGTTCAATCCTGCAAGGAATACGCCCAAGACTCGAATCTCCTCTCCATAGAGCAGCTGGAGCGTGGGTAGAAGAGCTACCTTCCGTGTTATGGAGTATTCGAACGACGCCAAATAGGTCAACTGAGCAAACCCCGTTTTTCCTAGTTTATGGTGCGGAAGCTATTCTTCCAACGGACATGATCCATGATAGCCCAAGAGTGCAGATTTTTGACGACTCAGATGCCGAAGAAGCACGACAGGATGCCGTCGATCTCTTAGAAGAGGAACGAGAACTTGTGCTTCAAAGATCTGCCATCTACCAGCAAGGTTTACGACGTTATCATAGTCGGAAAATCAGGCATCGTTCTTTTAAAGAAGGTGACTTAGTGCTGAGATTGGTGCAGCAAAGGAAGCACAAATTGGCCCCAGTATGGGAAGGACCATTTGTCATCAGTAAATCCATGAAGAATGGATCATACTATCTTGTCGACATTCGAGATACGGAGGATGATCCCGAGAAGCCGAATCGCAAAAGAAAGAGAAAAATAGATGATGAACTAGGAGAGACAAAGAGGCCTTGGAGTATCCAGCAATTACGTCCCTTCTATACTTAGTTCAATTTCTATGTAAACATCTTTGAGACCATGAAATAAAGTTGTCGGAATGTTGTCATTCATATTTCATTATAAGTACAAAATATTTCCGCCTCATCTATTTCCCAATGATCTTACAAATACTCAATGTTAACCCGAATTGTGCCTGCGTGCTCGGTGTTTAAAAGCTGAATGATTCGGCCTGTTAAAGGTTAAAGGAAACTCGGATTGTGCCTGCGTGCCCAAGTTTCAAAGCAGTTCCTTGTTTTCTCTATATTTTATCTGATTGTGTATGTGTTGGGTTACTGAAACTAGTCAGTAAAAATGCTTCTAGCATGATCCATGTTTTGAGTTTTTAAAACTGTTTGGTTCGTCCCCAGTTACTCGACATGACGATACATATTGCTAGTTGAGCCATTTTTAAACACTAGAGCAGTTAAAACACAGTTGCCAGATTATTTAGAAGATAAAGGAACAGTCAAACCCGGAAAAACTTTGCAAGAAACTTGAAATTGCAAAAGGCGGAGTTCTTGTTTCGACAAATGACATAGAAGCATTACAATATGAATTACATTGTAAAAGTGCTCTTATACACATCCATCATTCGGGTCGAGTGTATTCCCTCAAGCATCCGAGTCTTCATCACTGCTATCATTCTCGGGGGTTGCGGGCACTTCTTCTTCCGGATAAGTAATGGAAATGTTGACCATAGAGGCAATCTTGGAAGCGTGCCCTTTAACTTCATCAAAAATCGCATTTCATTGCGCTTCTGTATATCCTTGAGGGATACCGGATGCTACGCGCCAAGATCTGGCATTAGGGTAATGTAGACGCATAAGGCCAAGTGCCATGCGTGCACCACCTCGTGCGGCAGAACGAAGGATGGATTCTTTCGATTCTGCTACTTCTGTGATGGCACCCGGAAGTCGGTAGACCTCCGAAAAGCATACAGTACTTGTGGGAAGGAATTTATTAATCAGCTGCATTCCTGCATTCCTGATTGAATTCCACACTTCCCCAAAGGCCCGGATCTTTTCAGTCCGAGAAATTCCTGGAAAATTTCCTGCTTTGTCGACAAAAGTAAAGGTTACATGGAAAGATACAAGAAATAAGACATGAAGACATTGGTAAAAAGAAGTTAACTTACCAAGAACCTTGTCAATTTCGTCGCTTTCTTTCATGCGCGGGAGTAGCATACTTTCCAAATCATTGATAACAGATTTGTCTTCCGCTGCCTGTAAAGAGGCCTTGGATTGAGCAATCCCAAGGGCCAGATTACTGGCTTCTAGGTCTTCTTGAGCTTTCAGAAGTTCCTTTCGGAGGTTTGAGTTTTCCTCACGAAGCTGAGAAACATGGACAGCGTTTTCTGCTAATTTGTTGGCTTTGTTTAAAGCAGCTGGAGGGCAGAAATTAATTTGAGTTTACAAAACAATTCCGAAGAATTCTCCAGAGAAAACAAATGGTACAAAACAAAATACCGGTGGCTTTTGATAGTTGCCGCTGAGATGACGCTAGTTCGTTGCTTTTAGACTCAATAACAGATTGAAGGGTTTTTACTTCTCTGCTCTTGAGACTAAGCTTCTTAAAAACTTCCAAGTTTATGGCGTCTGCGGAATGCTAAAACATGGAAATGAAAGCCAGATGCTTAAGTTTGAACAGGCATATGAAGAAACATTAAGAAGAATTCATATTTCAACTTAATGCTTGGGGGCTAGAAGTATTACCTGGCTCATTTCTCGCAAATCGATCAAGACCTCGTTGAATTCTTTGGCATATTCCGCGAAGAGAATTCCAACGTGATGAAGGCCATCGTGTATAACCTGACGAGGCGAAAATGCGATATCATTGCGAACAACTAATCCATTTTGTGGCCAAGGGCGAATCAGAGGCGCAGGAACAAAGAATTTCTTTGCCTCCGGACGAATATATCCGAGTTCGTCGAATGGTTCTTCTTTTATTCGGATATCGTCCAGGTTGGGAATAGATTCCTTTCTGGTAGCTGATTGCCTTTTGCGCTTCCGATTGTTGTGAAACTCGGCATGTAATTTGTTGAGTTCAGCGTCGGAAGCAAGATCATTTTCTCCAAGTTCATCAAACTGGGAAGGAGTTAACAATATGTTAAAAAGCGGAGAGAGAAGATAATCTGAAGAAAAACGTGGAAACAAGGAAAGATAAATACCTTAGGGACCAGATTTTCCACGTGATAAATCGCCAGACTTTCCTCAATCTGACTACTGACGGCGACCAGTTCGTGAAGTCGTCCTATAAAATCCTTTCTGGTAAAGGCCTTATCTGTTCCTCTCATGCTATCTTCTGGTCCTTGGTATTCGCAAAGAAGTCGAGAACGAAAAGAGAGAGGTTGGATACGGCGTCCAAACCAGCACATAACGGTATCCTTCCCAACCAAAGAAGGTTGAGAGGAAGAGAGCTTGGCGATGCGCCGCTTTATCTTCATCAGGTTTTCTGGCAAATTTTCCCCTACTGCGGCTGTCCAACTCTCGCGAGGAGTAGCGGCAGAATTAACAAAGGGAGGAACCCCGGTTGCCCTGCCTGGGAATGGAATGTCCTGATGATAAAAGAAAGAACCTAGCCAAGATTGGTTAGGTTCCGGCATTTCTATTTTTGGATACCATTCCTCCCTAAATTTTCTGAGGATGAAAGATACGGTTCCGCAAATGGGCGAAATGCCATTTGTGATGTTATGCTTTACCTCAAAGCAATATTGCCAGAAATTTAGGTCAGGTGTTATCCCGAGATATCCTTCGAAAAGGGCTTGGAAACTGGCTAAGTAGAGGATGGAATTCGGAGAAATATTGTGTGGTTGAACGCCATAAAAGTTAAGGACGTCTAGAAAAAAGGCGGAAGGGGGAAAACCCATACCTCTCGCAACATGAGAGGTAAGGATGACGCGTTCTCCAACTTCTGGCTTGGGCTCGGGTTCATCTTTTGAGATTCGCCATTTGCCCTTAACTATGGATCCCTCCTTTGACATCCGACGAAGAAGGACGAGAGAAGTATTACTCGGACTCCAATTGCCGACAACTTCTGTTTCGTTGTTGGCTTCGGTGGCAAAGCGTTCATCGCCACGGGAATGGATCTTGACCCTCGCCGTCGTTGGGATGAACGGAGGGGGTGCTGCGGAGCTCGATCCCGCAATATCTGCGGCGGCGGAAGTGTTTTCTCCGCCCGCCGCGGAAGCCGCAGTCTTCTCCGGCTTGCCGCCGGCGTGCTTAGGCGATCCTGGTTGCGGATCCAGATCGCTGACGAGCTCGTCGATGGCGGCGCGGGTCGGTGATGACGGCGAGGAGGCCATCTTTTGGTGGCGCGTTTCGGTGCGTTTGGATGCTAAGTGCGCCTGGGACAAGGACTTGCTCTCGAGCTCGTGTGCGCGTCAATGGTGTGGGCAGTGAGGGAGTGAGGAAAGTTTCGGAGGAGGACGATGATGGCTATTTATAGCCAGAGAACCGTTTAGATACGTGCCAACGGCTCTTTCGACCGTTGGATGTTCGACGCGTGTCGCTCGCCGGAAAATCCGGGAAATGAAACGACAGAGGAATGATGGCTATCTCCTCGTTTCCCGTGAGAATCTGTCAGAGATACGCTGAGGGGTTTCCCGCGTGGAACCGAGCGTCGCTTGCGTCAGCATGTTTAAGACGCTGACGTTATAAGTTCCTTTTCCGCGAAGGATCGCGAGAAGAAAAGCCGGATTTTCATGGTTCCGAGTTTTATGTTACCATCTCCTTCAAAAGGAAAGTAGAAAGAATCAAGACTGCTGAATCAAGGTTTCCCGGACAAAATGTATTTGACGAAAGACGGAGAATCAGAGTTTTGATCCTTCCTGGGGCTACTGTCGGATATATACTGAATAGGGGTATAGAAGATGGTAGACAAAGAGCCGGACTACCAGGGTGGCCTACATGGTAATGGGCTTAGGTCCATTGGGCGGCCCAGTAGTCCGACGCGCAGAAGCCGGATTCTAGAAGAACCCGGATCACGGCCCACGTGATCTGGCTTGGAGGAGAAGACGGATTCCTTGCTTTCCAAGTTACAAGTTAACGTAGTCTTCTAGGTTTCCTATTCTGTAAGCCCTAATCCGGCTATTATATAAAGCCGGACGGGAGATAGATTAAACAAGCACAAGTTAGACACAAGTTCAAGCTCTACGCAACTTGCCGAGAAGCTCATCCTCGCCGAGTAGCTAGATCTAGATCCTCACATTGTAACCCTGATAAACGGGCTTTAGTCCCAATTAGTGAGAAGTGCAGGAGTAGGTACGCCGTACTGTCGCGACGTACCGAACCTGGGTAAAATCCCGTGTTCTGCGTTACTACGCTATCCCGTTACCCCACGTCTCTACCGTAGTCTCATGGCACCCCCGTCTATGAAAACTACTACGATGTCTCGACACTAATGGAGCAAAATGAAATATGTAAAGTAGCAAAATTATGGAAAAAGCACCTTGCTACATGCAGAAAAAATGCTATATGAACAAACAAAATGACCTACAAAACGTCACATTAGAAACTATACAAACCTCCATTTGCTCGATGGTGGGGAAAACAAGCCATTCATTAAGCGATGCAGACGGATTTACATCAATATCTTCGGGCATTAAACTGTCCACGTGACACGGCGCATACACTGTTTTGGATAACGGAAGGAACTGCACAACCAGAAAACCAATCAAGGTTGAGTTCAAAACAAAATGAAACGTGGCAGGGAAACGCAAACAACGAAAAAGGCAAAAGAAAACAACAAAGAGAGTCTACTTACAGGACGCCTCCCAAAGACAGTCTTGTTACGCAGGATTTTATTGTCACGGTCGATCTTGACAATGAAACTGAAATCTTCGCTGGTCACAAAGCAAACTCTAGGAATCTCATTGTTTATAAAGTGCTCATTCTTTGGGATGAGCAAGTGGTCCATGTACACCAGCTATATATGCAAAAAAAAACACAAAAATCAATCCTGCAGCTGATTGGACAAAATATCATAAAAAGCTATTACAATATCAGAAATTGAAAAAGCTATTGTAACAAAAATGTATAAAAACAACTAAAACAAAAACAGTACACAGAAAAATAAACAAATGGAGCAACAGAAACTAACTAAAGCAACAATAATATAAAACTAATATAGCAAAAAAAACTATGTAAAGTAGCAAGCTCTGGAAAAAGGGAAAGAACTTACAGCTAGAACATAAACAGAAACAATACACACAAAAATAAACAATGGAGCAACATAAAATAACTAAAGTAACAATAATTTAAGTCTATTGGAGCAAACAAAACTATGAAAAGTAGCAAGCTGTGAAAAGGTAAAAACTTAAAGCTAGAACATAAAAACAGAAACAATACACAAAAATAAAACAATGTAGCAACAGAAACTAACTAAAGCAACAATAAATTAAATCTAATGGAGCAAACAAAACTATGTAAAGTAGCAAGCTGTGAAAAAAAAGGTAAAAACTTACAGCAAGAACAGGCAGTGGGCCAGACATCCAGAATTCGAACATGTTCTTAACCTTCTTCTTCTTCGATGGACCGGGTGCTTCCTCAGACTCACCCAGTTGCTTACCCTTCTCAAGATTAACACCATCAAGCACAAGCGGTTGCTCCTTCTTCTTCTGAATTTTTTGATTGTAATGCATCAGCAACTCCAGGATGTGCTCCTCCCAGTCATACTCATGGGTCCTCTTTGGGTCACTCATGCACCCTATGTACTCTAAGCACATCATATTGTTGGTGGAAGGATTCAGAACAGTCGCCCAGCACAAAAGGTCCCATGTCCTGATTATGGCATCCTCTTCACCGTCATCAAGCTCCTTCAACATCTTTGCTGCATTCTCTATGGGTAGCCTCGACAACGTGCATTTGTATGCCTCTCTGATTTCTGAATGTACACTCTTGGTCAGCAACTCGACTGGCTTTGATCCTGAACGTAGACCAAACACCTTCTTGATAATGTCTCTTGTGAAAACTATCCGTTTTGATCCATAGTGAAACTCACGAAGCTCAACCACAGTGTTGACGGCGAAAAAATCTATGAGCTCGTTAGGGACATTGAAAGGAGATAGGTTGAGTAGTAAGGAAAAAACGCTGTGTTGCTCGATAATTTCTATCTTCCGTGGTGTTAGATCAGTAGCGCACTTGAGCAAACGCTTCGCAGCAAAACGGTCCTTGCTACACCAATACTGCCCATGCTCAGCAAAAAACAGAACACTAACAACAAAAAAGGACACAAAAGAAGCACACAAAATGTACAACAGAAGCAAACACAATGCAGTAAATAGAACAAACCTCCATTGCTGCTAATTATAGATTGCTAGCAGATATACTATGAGGCCCAGTCAGTACACAAATTGCCTGCAAAAATCATAGTTGAAATTCATATTTAAATCTACTTGCACATACGGTTCCAACTAAAAATGAAATTTGCTGCAAAATGGGGGATATGTACAGGGGATGTGGACTGCAGTGGAGCAACTAAATCTGCTCAAAAAGTCTAAAATGTGCTACACTAATTTGCAATTTGCTCAAAAACAACTAAAACTCTGCACAACAGGGGATATACACATGGAGGTGGACTGCAGTGGAGCAATTTGCTCCAACAATTGCTACAAAGACAGGGCAGGAGCACCTAAAATCTGATAAAAAATGCTAAAACTCGGCACACCGGGGTATATGCACAAGTGGGGTGTGACTGCAGTGGAGCAAATTGATCCAATAAAATGCTACAAAAACAGGGCAGGAACACCTAAAAACTGCTCGGAACCACCGAGGATGGAGCAAATAAGGCGAAGGTGGTCGCGGGCGGGGGGCGCCTGAGAGGACGATTGGGCGCGGGCAGGGGACGCCGGAGTGCGCACAGACCCGCGACAGCGCCGCCGCTCGCCGCCGCTCGCGGTACCCTAACTACGTGCGGTCGTCGGAGATGAAGAGGGGGACCTCGCCGGAGAGGAGGAGGGGAGCGAGCGGAACCTCACCAGAGAACGCGCGGAACCTCACCGGAGGGGGACCTCGTCGACGGCGTCGCCTCTTGTCGCCGCCCGCATCGCTCACCTCGCCTTCGTCGCCGCCTCCGCGCCGCGCGACTAGAACGTAACGGCACGAGGCAAAATGGGGAACCGCGCAGTAACCAAAACCGTGCCTTGTCCTAATCCTAGCGAAAACCGGGGGGGGGGGGGCGTGGGAGCTAATCCAACCGCACGATTCGGGTGCATCGAACGGACAGCGACCCGGGGGACGGAACGCAACGTTCCCCTGGGTGAAACGCAGCGTTTTCCTAAAAATATACTTGCCTTGTCCCATAATATGAGATTTTTTTTTGCGAAAAGGCAAACCAATCTATTAATCATCAACAACGGTACAAATAACCTTAAAAGTAATAAAAATTACAAATAGGTCTTTAGACCACCTAGCGACGACTACAAACACTAAAGCGAGCCGAAGGCGCGCCGCCATCCTCACCCCTCCCTCACCGGAGCCGGGTAAAGCTTGTCGTAGTAGAGCTTGTTGTAGTAGACAGACGGAAAGTCGTCGTGCTAAGCCCCCGAATGACCAGCGCAACGGAGCAGTAACCATCGCCAATGATGACAACCATAGATCAGAAAAGCCAAACCTGTAACCACACGGACGAACACGAAAACAGACCGGATCTCGGGAGATCTGCCGGAAAAACACCTCCAAGCGCCCTCCGTCGGTGCTAGGCGCACCATCGGAGCGAGGATAGGACGGGAAGGACGTTATTCTAAATTTCTAACTTCAAGATGTAGCTCCCGCCTCACCATCTTGAAGAAGACACTGGAGAAAAATCTAAACAAAGAACGAAAAAACCTCCCGCCAGCGAGAGGCCGTGATCCGCCACGCCTCCAAGGCCTAAGGCCACCGGGGGCGGGGCGGAGCAGCAGCGTCGCCGGCGAGGCGTACGGAACCCTAGATGGGTCTGTAGAGCCCCCGCCCTCACGATCGCCTCTCCTTGGCTGCTGTGTACGTCCATAATATGAGATGTTGACTGTAATAGCATTGAGATTTTTATAAGTCTCGGTCACTTGAGAAAATAAAAGTGCAAACCACATCTAGCTGCGTTTTTCTGATAGAAAAGTGTAAACCATTCATCAGAGTTACACTTTTTTCTCTAAACCGTAGTTGCACTTTTCTGACTAATCTCAAGCGTCTAAGATTAAAACGGACTCCATCTTGTATTATTAGATGGAGGGAGTAGCTTTTAGCATACACATTTTATAGATATTAGCACACAAAGTAAGTTCTATAAAGCGAAATGCTACGTGAAGAAAGAGCCGATCATGCAATCTAAGAGACCCATCTAGGTTACATCCCTCTCGTCGGTTACTCCGCCGGCCCGCTCCGTCTTCAATGGCCTTAGGGCTTTTGAGCCGTGGCGGATCGTGGGCTCTCGCTGGAGGGAGGTTCTGGGTTTTTGTTTAGGTTTTTTCTTAGTGTCTTCTTCGAGATGTTGAGGCGGCGGCCACATCTTGAACTCAGAATAAGGTGTTCCACGTCTATCCTCGCTCCGGTGGTGCGTATAGCTCCGGCGGAGAGCGCGTGGAGGCGTTTGTCCGGCGGATCTTAATCCAGTCCGTTTTTGTGTTCATCCGTGTGGTTGCAAGTCTGCCTCTTCCGATCTACGGTTGTCATCATTGGCGATGGTTGCTCTAATGCAGTGATCTTCCGGGGGCTTAGCACGATGACTTCCCATTTGTCTTCTACAATAAGGTTTAACAGCTCCGATGAGGGGTGAGACAGGACGGCGGCGCGCCTTCGGCTCGCTTTAGTGTTCGGTAGTCTTCGTTAGCTGGTCTAAAAACCTATTTGTAATTTTTGTTACTTTTAGGATTTTTTGTACCCCAGATTGGTTGTCCTTTTCACAAAAAGAAGTAAGTTCTATAAAATAGGAAAGAAAAATCACGCACGTAAATAATATTTAGTTGAGACTTCCATGTAATTTTTTGTCAAATACATGATCATTTGCTAAGATTTTGAAAAATGATAAAGCGGGGTTTCTTATGGTTCAAGTCCCTTGATTTTGCTAAGTTTTTATGCAAGTTTTAAGAGGGGGTCCTAGTTCAATTCATTTTTGCCGTATATACTTTGAGTGTGTTGCAAGACCCCTCTTCTCGAATCGCAAACTGATCCACCGCCGAGATGAGAATAGACATGACAAGATTTTGAAAATTCGCTGTAGCGAGTATAGCACAAATTTGCAAATACTTGACACAACTGCGCGGTGGTTATATGTGGTGGTGTTAATTTAGCGTGCGTGTGCGACTCAACATGCTTAAATCATTTAAGTAATAAAGTTTTCATTATCGAAAAAAAAGCGTGTCTGTGCAACTCAACATTGCTCATGCTCCAAACTTGTCTCCGGTGACCACTACACTGCCACGACTGGCATTCCGTAGGCAACGGATCTCAAATTTGAGCCTAGCTAGTAAAAAGTACAGAGCTCGAAATTGCATCGCTGTCGATGGAGATGGAGTACATAATTTCTTCAACCACACACGAGGTAATAAATCAGTTCCTCCAAAGAACAAAACGTAAAAATTAGAGAGAATTCCTTATTTGACACTCTCTTAAAATCTTGTTCCATATTTGACACTGGAGAAATTTTTCTTCCTTTTATGACCTCTACTCTTAATTTCTTTCCCTACACGACACTCTAGTGCATTTTGTATGTGTAAAAAGACCATTTTACCCATATGCATAATATGACTAGAAATTTATACAAAATAATAGATGTGCCAAAAATAATCTGTCCACAAACTTTTTACGTGACCTGACCATCACCAATAAATTAGAGGAGCATGCACCGGTAGTTCCGAACGGCACGGCCGCTCCTTCTATTTTGTAACTCATATTAACGTGTTGTGTATAACAAATTAACTAACCATTATTTCTAGATTTCCTCCCTGACCAACAACCAGACCACTCAACACTCATGCATATCTTAACAAATTTGCTGATTATCTCCCACTCGCTTGCTCGGGTAGTAGATTAAAAGAAGCCGAAGCTATGTGTGATCGTGAGCAACTTGTGAGTTGACCGAGTAGTCGTATTGTCATGGAACGAGCAATGTTTCACTGCAACGGAACATCTTGACACGGATCGTGTGCAGGCCATATGCTCACATGTGAGATCGGACGGACTTGGAGGCTTAGCACGCCAAGACAACCATGCGACGTCGCCAATTAGATTTTCCCTTTATTCTTTTAGGGGTGTATAGGTAGCAACGGGCAAGCTAGCTACGTCGTCTAAGCCCATGGAGTAATTATGAAATCTAATAATCACTAAACCTAATCGACTCATGTCCATAAACACACGAGGACAGAAGTAGCTTCTCTTGGCTAATTGGCCAACCTGATTAAGACTTTAAAAATCCATTAAACACATGAGGAGAGGAGCTGGCTACGAATACTCAGTCAACTCTTGGTATATTTTTAGTCACATTTTGCATAGGGTAAAAAGGTCTTTTCACGTGTACAAAATGCAATGTAGTGTCATATAAGGAAAGAAATTAAGATTGGAGATCATATAGGGAAGACAATTTTCTCCAGTGTCAAATAAAGAACTTGATTTTAAGTGAGTGTCAAATAAGAAATTCTCTCTAAAAAATTACGGCTAGATTGCAGAGCAAAAAAAAAGTTCCGAGGGCAATTCTCCCGGATCGTCATCAGTGGCTCAGGAGAGAACAGGTCGGCAGTGGCGCCCATCCTTCCCAACCGCAACCTTCTCTCAACAATGCCACAGCAGCATAGCTCATCCATCCACCCATCTCTTCTCTCGCGTTGCCACCTGCTGAGCTGAACACTAGCTAGGCAGAGGCAGCAGCTACCGCTCGCCAAGCCACCACCATGCTCGGCCTCGGGGGCGCGCCACCGGCCACCGCGGCACCGCCTCCTAAGAGGCCGCTGCGGCGCGCCGGAGAAGGCCGGGCGGGCGTCCCTGCTAGCCGTCCCCGCCGCCGTCTCGCTCTCGCTCGTCCTCTGGTCCAGCCCAGGTACGTCACATATAGCGCAAATGCTTCACACAGGTGCTAAAAATCCGTGAAAATGCTTTGTAAAACTCGTGTGGAATTGGAAACATGCAGTGAACGCCGGCATCCTGTCAGGGTCCACCGGGCTGGAGTCGGTGCCGGCCCCCGCCTTGCCCCGCCTCGAGTTCCTGGACAAATGGAATGGTTAGTTAGCTCATCCCAGTGCATCGCTGCTCGTCGTGTCGTGACGAGAGTTCGTCGTTCCCTGATCAAAACCTTTTTTTTGTGTGTGTGTGAAACTTGCGCTGAATTCTGAAGCGGAGAACCAGAGGAAGTACGCGGAGAACGACTCGAGGTTCAAGTCCTCCAAGGTGCTCCAGGAGCTGCTCGAGAGGTCCAAGCAGAACAAACTCAAGTACGCGCCGTGCTCGATCCTTCCCGTCTGCTTGAAGAAATCGAGTTATCTCTGTTTGTTGTTCTGAAACTAGAATGTTTGCCATTTCAGGAACGAGAGGGCGACCCAGGACAAGTACTGCCTGCGCGGCGCGGAGTGGGGCGTGGGTGACTGCTCCACGGCGGGGATGACGGACCAGGAGAGGGACGATTTCATCGGGGAGCTCAGGAAAAAAGTTGAAGGACAATGAGGAACTCGCCGTACCACCTCCGCTGCATAGCTTCTTGCTTGCAGCACCATATGATGTCCCCAGAACGCCATTCTTGCTCAGGACAGCCTAGTTAGACTGGATGGATGGTAGACAATTTAGTTCAGGAATTCAGATGTTTCCAAGAGGTGGTTACAGGGAATAGTGAGTGAGGCCTCTTATTTAGCATTTATCACTGCTACTCCATGCGAAATCTGATATTTTCCTCTTGTTCTCAAAGCAGAACTATTTATATGTACACCAGAAATCCATTTTTGGCATTGAGTATATGCACCCGGGTGCCAAAACGCCTCCCCCTATGAACACTCTTCTTTTTTAGATACAGCCTAGTGTTACTATCAAATGGACCTGGAGGCAGACAACCTTTTGGACACGCAACTAACTTGTCGAAACAAAACTGGATTGAAAGCATCATATTACGGACCTAAGACAAGGATACCAAGACAACATACATCGACCTAGTACCAAATTAAATCTGAGCATGAATAAAAACCATCACAGAAGCACACATCTGAAGCGGATGCTGATCAAAGCTACTATTACCCAATCTTTTCATTAGCCTGATAGTATTGCAGATAATTATATTCCTCAGAGCTACAAACATAACTGCAACATTTCTTAAATCCTAATACATCTAATGTGAAGTTCTCCATGTGTGTGGAACAACACACGATTACATCATCTTGCTCTTTGTGCCTGCCTGTTGACATGAATTCACTACTAGTTTCCGGCTGGATAAGGTAGGTACATGCGACAATATAGTAGAATCCGACAGTTTCCCAGGCTTGTCTTTGAGCTTGAGATGGCAATACGAGGGCTGGCATTCTCACTTCACCCTTGATCAGCGTATCCTTTGGGTCAACTCCTCATGGATATATTCTCAGTCTTCCCGGTTCCATGGGGTTATTCAGAAGACGCTGCTGCTCTTTTCTTATAAAGCAACATGATAATGGACAGCAAAATCATACCGCAATGACCCATGCGTCTTCTGATACAACTAGATATTGCCGAGGCATCTCAAACACCAGCTGCTTACCAGTAATATAACATGCTGGTGACTGATGTGTCTTTGGACGGAAGTAAATACTGGTGACACCAGCTGCTTACCGGCTAAAAGCCGCAAGCGCTCTCTGGGCACCAGATGGTCCAACAATATGCGCGCTCATGTAGGACAGGCACCGGAGCTAAATATAACTGGCAGATATGCATGGGTTCAGTGTCAGAGCCAAGCTACCGTATCCTTCGAGCTACCTTAAAAACACAAGAGACAAGATAAACTTCAGCTTCGTGACAACAAATGCTGCTATAAACTGACAACAGTAACAATCAAGAAACCATTCGCACAAAGTTCCAAGATTAGAACAAATAATTATCAGAATACTACTTGTACAAAACACAGAGCTGAAATCAATTATGTTCTCTTTTGATGAATGGAATTACTGATGTGCTGAAGTAAAGGCTGGCCACAGTTCCATCACGTCAGGAGAATAAAAAGCATCATCACAATTGTCGGCTAGATAGGTCATATCCTCTCAAGGGCGATATAGGGTGATATTGGGAAGAAAATTCCTACTCATCGTTTTGAACGAGCACTTCACAATGACATGCAAACAACTGGATATTTAGCAAACTCTGGGATATAAAAGGTACTGAAAATGTATTCATATTAATACTAGAGAAGTATGCAACATTACTAAGGTCGGCGTGCCAAAGGTGTGAGCATGAACTATAAGAATAAACGTAAGACTGAGAGTCAAACTGGCTAAAACTCTTACTGCATCCCAAAGAGATCATCCATTCAGTGTTTTTTATATTTTAGCTAGCATGATAGTAGCAATTGCTATTGTGCATAACTCTCATGATATAAGGAAAAACTACTCCGTAGTTAGTTTTTGCAAATAAAAATTAAGTTCATTCCTACATCAATGGTTTGCTTGTTCTTAAACAGAAAAACAGAAACAATATACAACAAAGGAGACAAGCAGTGAGTACTACCTGCGATGTTGAGGTGAAGACGGTTGATCAGGAGATGAGTGAGAGGAACCAACCCTAAATGCAGTATGTCTTTGCCCATGAAAGCCATTAGCCATTACTTGGCGAGTGGGCTGTTGTAGATCACCGTCATCTGTCATAGGGATTGGCCCCAGTGAGCCAAACTCAAGCTGTTCAGAGGAAGAACCACGATTTACGCCTGATTCGTACGGGTACACCATTACGTACTGTGAATCTGAAGCACCAACACCATTTGGAACTGTATATGGTGATGAGTAAACCCCGTGCGCAGTGCTCCCTGGTTTGCGAGTTGAGTTTGTAGATCCAAGAGATTGGCCCTGTACATGATATTGAGCACCTGCCTCATGCCTGTGTGAGTCATTTCTGTAGGCTCTCCGCTGCCTGTCAAATTGACCTTCCTCTGTTGGCTGCCTATCAAACCTCAGGCCATACCTCTCCGATTGCCCACGCCCATAGTTGCGACCTGTATTTCGTTGTCTTGAGTTTGCCCAGCTACCTTCCTTATCACTATTGTCACCTTTATCACTATTATAACCACCTCTGTTGTATCTTGAACTTGGGGGTCGCTCTCGGTCCTTAAATGGAACCTTCTGGGAAAATGCAACAAACAGAATTGACAGCTTAGTATTCCCCAGTTAAGACACAATCATGTTCATAAAGCATAGCCTGATAACCTATGTTGCGCTTCAGGCACAAACGCAAGTGGTGGAGGGGTATAGAGCTACCCATCACACAAAATATCTTAAATTCAGCCATAAAATAAGCTCTTGTGTTCCCCATGCAGCAACTGACGGCAGTGACAGTCCAGTTAGCTGAAGCTCCATCCTCACCCATGAACCATAACACTAGGGCACTACACATATGGATACGGAAATTATTTCTGCTTCCACTTTTTCGAAAAAAATCCTACTTTCAGTTAATGACGAGAAAATGACTAAATTCCCACATTGTTTTAGTGATCTAATATATCCGGGTGACTAAACCACATCAATTACAAAGAAAGATTGCTTAGCACACCATCACCATATCAATGACAACATTTGAGTTGATGGACTGCTAAGGAAACTTCCCAGGAAATGGTTCCAGTTACTTCTAATACTTCTTGACTAGGTTTTACCGGTTACTACTACGCTCTGCCTGTTTCTGGGTACCAAACTCTCTTCGTGACAAGCTGAAGCATATCTTCTCTTGAATATTGCAGGAAAAAGGTAAATTACAAGTTCCATTTTTTTAACTGTGCCTATGAAGCAAATTTTCATCCAACATAATGTGAACTATTACAATCTCACAATATAAGATCAAATGGATGGATCAAGACTGTCGATTTCTCAGCTCTATACTGATGTGTAGCTCCCAATCTCAACAATCTTTATTTTTTATAAATTTGTATCCTACCACAATTTCCAAGGGTTTCTGAACATATTGTGTTTCTGTTTGACAACATAGACTTTTCCATTCCATTATATTGTTTGAGTAAGAGAATGCAGCTGGCTAAGAACTTAAAACCCATGACATCTGTTTCACAAGCTGGAACAGGTGGTATTACATTTCAGAAAGATAAAGCTGGTATGTTTACAATGGTAGTGTTTCATTATTATTTTTCAATATGAAAAGAGTAAATATGTTATATATGCAATAACATAAGACAAATAAAATTTTATTAGGGGCTTACAGGATTTGGCAAGTAGGTTCCTGTTCCGCCGCGGTATCTTGGTGCATGCTCCCCATAGTGCGGAGGAACACTGGTAAATCTTTCCGAAGCAGGCATCACAGGATAGGCTCGCTGGCCAGGACCCACCATCGGCGCCCAGTTGACATTCGGTGAGGGTGGTCTTCCAGGCCCATCCCATGGAACATGCCCCTGCATGTAACCTGGAGGCACCGCAAAAGGGTATAATACAGGGCCGGGGGGGCGTGCATCTTGGCAATATCGTCCATATTGTAAATTCTGCCAATGGCTGTCAATATCACTGTTCAAAATGTCAGGCTTGTGCTCATAAGATGGATTAGCTACAGTTATGGATGATGCCGTTGAGGTAGCATTGTTATCTGGTTGGTGAACATCATTGTGTGAACTAAAATTTTGAATAGCAACATTGACAGGAAACTGATCGATTCCTTCATTTCCCTCAAACTGCGGAACAGATCGATCACTATTGCCTTGAACATATGGGAGCATAACAAAAGGAACTGGTGGACCTGTTGGGACAAAAGTCAGTCCAGAGTTATCAGCTTGCCTCTGCTGAGGGGAACCAATAAGGAAAGGTGCAAACATTGGATTATGCATCCATGGTGCGTTAAATTCACTCCGTACTTGGGTAGTTCTTGATGGCTCTGATGAGACAGACCCTGTTACTATGTCAGAAGCTTCATGTCTAATGAATGGTACTACATCACCATTCCTGGGGCCTTCATCAACTTCTGATGGTATATGGTCAGTGGTATTTCCTCTCTGCCAGCCAGTCTTACTTATGCTAAGTGTGGTTGTGGTAGGGGCTGGAAAGGCAGGCTTTTTTTCCAATCTGTCCCTTGAAGATCGCGATGTCTTTGCAGCCATTTCATCCCATGAATTCTCTGACAGGGCTTTGCTTTTGGAAGAACTGGGTTGTGAAGTAGTTCTCAAATTTCCACTACTCATGGGGACATTTCTACCGACTTCTGTACTTATTTGATTTTGAAACATGTTGGTATAGTTTTCTTCTACTACTCCACTATCATCAACAGTATATTCCATATGCCTTTCCAAGGGTACACCATCAGGTGAAGAGGAACGATTCTTGCCATCAAAATGGTGCACATGTGGATCCCTTCCTTCATGGTTAAAGTTTCTAGGTAACCGGAAGCCATACTCATAACGATTGTTGCCAGAATCAAAATTCGAATCTGATGTAGTACTTTTTTCACTCTCATTACCATCCTCAGTGTTTGGTGCAAAATTAGGGTTGTAAGTATAATGGGTCATGGGTGGTGGAACAAATCCTTGAAGAAACTGCATGTTGTGCAACCATTGATTCCCAATTAAGCTATTAGGTGGAAAGCCGGCAAAAGATTTTTGAGGAAAAGCTGCTGGAGGCAGTAACATATGAGAAGGTATTTGCATTGGCAATTGAACCTGTCCATTGAAGCCATGCAACTTTGCTGATGCCATTAGATTAACCAGAACTTGCTCCTCATGCTGCATCTCTGATGCCTCAGAAACAGAAGGAAGTTCTTCGTTGATCATGAAACCATTATCTTCATGATAGCTGCTTGAAACACTATTTGAATCAGAAGCTGCTTTTGCACTGGGGTGAGACGAACTGTTCATGGAAGATATTGACTCGTCCTGTGAAGACTTAGTGCTGTGGTTGCTAGGCACTTCTGGAACCAAGTTATTCCTTCTGCTATTGTGATCATTGTTCACAGATTTCTCCATCTCAACCACTCTAGATCGCCTTCCACGAGAATATCCTTCAACAGAAGGGTCTGTCAATTCAGGACTAGACTGCGTTCTTGCAAACGGAGACATGTTTTGCCCATTGCGGCCATTAACAAAGAGATTATTCAGCATTCTTCCATCCCTTTCACTTGGCATCGACCCTCCAGACCTGTTTCTTTCAAGCTGCTCAGAAACCTTGGTATTGGGTTGTGTCGCATAAACTTTTTGGGGTTGTGCATGAGAAACAGCAGTATTAGTTGTCCTTGGCAAATTCCGAGAGTGTAGATCACTTCTCTGAGGTTGAGATATAGGCTCTGAATAACTGTTAGATCCTTCAGTCAGACTGTGCTGAGTAGCTCGAAGTTTAGGTTTTTCAATCTTATTCTTGGGCATTGTTACACTTTCGTGGCTATTTGATGCTTCAGCAGGGACAACCTTCAGAGCATGTTTAGGAAAAATATTTGGTGCAGGTGCGTCAGGACGATGGCCACTCCCATGTCTTGTCAATGTATTTGTAAAGAACTGATTTACTTCAGCAATTAGATCTTCGCTTGGACATTCGAGTAACTTTGCCAGCCTTTTTGCCCCAAATGTAAAGGCACTGCGTATTCTAAAGTAATTGCCTGAAGAAGTAACAGGTTATCAACACAACATATTGATGTACTTTCGCCGGTCTTACAAAACGGAACTTCTCAACACAGCTAAAATAAGTCATAAAACTCATTGTATTCAAGACGATGATCAATCACAGCAGCATAATGACCACAAAGACAAGACAATGAAGTGTGTACATACAAGCAATGCATATTATGGTTTTGAATTGCTAAACAATCAAAATATGGACATTATCTCTTAATCAAAAATGTACTTCGTATACAGTCAACGCATGCTTCGTAATAACCCAATTCAGAGTAGCAGTTAATGTTATTAACCGTCACAGACCAATGTAATATCTGTGGGATGCTTGGTACAACAAAACGCCAAGTTACTTGGGTTATTAGGCTACACAGTTTTCCTACTTGAGGTCAAACTAGCTTGGATCACTGATTGCTCCATTCAGTTTTTATAAGAGGCTTGTTCGCAGGGCAAAGCTGTGAATTTTGCGAGTTATGACACAAATACCAAATATAGTACTTCAGCATTATACTCCCAAAAGCTTATTGTACAGACTGGGAATACAGATATGGAAAACACCATGTCCGCTCCCCCTTAGTCCCACTGTGTCAGCTCTCCCCTAGATCCTAGAGGATGCAGCTGCCAGCCTGGAGGAGGGCCCATGGTAGAACGACCGAGGGGTCAAGCACATGAGTGTGGCTTCCCTCTTTCTATATAGGTTTACTGTAACTTGGATTGGGCCATATTCCTAGAGTATCCCTTTTGTATCTTCTCTTTTTCTAATTAAAAACTTAAAGATACATGTATGCATGTATCCCGCATGAACGAGGCAACGGTGACAGTATGCTAGTGCCATATCTGTGCAACATAGCTGAAAAGGCAGTATTTGTTTAAGGATCAGACATCAGGCACAGCTTACACCATGCTTGACCAAAATGGGAAAGCCTAGAATGTAGCAACTATAACTAGTGCAAGAACCATTTAGAGCATGCACGAACGGGTAATTCTTTTGGTCGGCACTAAGGGCATGTAGAATGGTCGATAAGGCCGTCATATCTTAAACACAGCCACGTAATAAGATATGACAAAAAAAAACATGCTGCACAATGGGTTATATTTTAGCCTTATCTCCGATCCTAAATATGTGGTGAGACAATTGGTGCTAAGAGATGATCTCTAGCTAAGAGAAGGCTAAGGTCTTTTTTCGTTTCTCTCTCCGCCAACTCAGCAATTATCCTAGGTGGCATTGTTAAGATAAGACCAAGATAAAACCATTGTACATGCCCTAAGTTGTGTTTTTAACTAGTATTTCTTTGCATATATTAGAGTAGAATGGTGAGTTTCCATCAGTTAAAAAAATTAGAACACACTATTTGTAGGTAACAGCTATGCATATTTTTTCCCTAAATAATTCATTTTTTCTGATCTAAAAATGCTTAGTTAGAAGTTAGAACGAAAATATGGAAATATCTCGAGAAAAAAATGCTTTTCCATTGTTTAATCTGATTGTTTTAATAGTAATTAGCATGTCTACAATATGGACATGTAGACTTACAAAATATATTATTGCGTTACTAGCAAAAGGTGAAAACCAGCAAGCATGAACTCTGCTCAATTCATATGCTTCAATTAGACTCTTTTGGGTAGGTTGATAGTTACCTTTACTGACACTTCTTCCCAGGTTATTGTTTGTTCGTAGTGGATCAATAACATTGAAGTGCTTCGAAACAAATGCTTGACCATGGTTCTCCAGGGTGCGAGGCGAAACTCCATACAGCTGACTGCACCTCTCCAGGAAGTCCTTGCTCAGCAACAGTTCGCCAGTGTCCATCCGCGGGGGTTCCGCTGCATGAAATAACAATAAATTATTAAAACAGTCATGTTTCAATTAACTATGAAACAGTAGTAAAATGAAGAAACATATATGGATTACCGGTCATATCTGGAAGGGAATTTATAGGAACTGGCCCCCACAAACTCAAACAAAATCTCTCCCAGTCAAAGTTGCTAAAGAATTCTAAGAAACGGTATAATACCTGCATGCAGAAGTAACAAATAAGCACTGTTTTCGTGTCAATATAGTGAAATCCAAGAGAGAAAATTTACCTCAAGTGGTCCAGTAAAACAGTTGTTGAACACGTGAAAAATGTACAGAACCAGGGTCTCCAATGCGTAAGTAGATATAAGACCATGGTGAGCTCCAAGAATACGACTCTCGTAGAAGCACCATGCCTTTACCAATATGATACTCCTCTTGAATAAATGGTTTTGATTGATCAAGTTGTCAACCTAACATAATGTGAATTCATTAGAAGTATAGGCAGAAAAGTCAAGTAACTTCGATCCTCGAACCTATACGCGATAAGCATAACCACAAACTTACAACTGTACATTTGATAGTATTAACTAGAACGAAATGATTCCAGCAGGTCATTTGCGTATAGTATACATATTCAGTTGATTTGAACAAGAGAACAATACCTGTTCAAGGAAACAAAGTGTACACAATCCACCAACTTGATTAAAGGAGATATCAACAACAATGTTGTCCACAAGACACTTGATAAGCTTTACCTGTGCATGATCCACGAATATATTAGAATGGTACCGAACGGATGAAGAGACAAAACAACATAATATAATATAAGTAATAAAGCACAATCCAATAATCCATAAAATAAGTAACATAAATAGAAGAGTATGTTTCCCTATTCTGAAAACTAGGAGGAAGTTAGAAGTATTTTTCCTATTACAACATCCACCTGAATGTTTCCAATGGGATATGAAGGTTAGTGCATCTTACAATAGCAGGTAGCCTAACTTTCCACCTTGGTGTTTGCACTGGGGCATAATAGGTTAGCACAACTTACTGTAGCGAGTAGCCTAGCTTGCCATCATATATATTGGAAAGAGACTGCAAGGGTGCCAGAGTAATCTAATGTAGACAGAACATCACATACATGTGTGAATCCACACAGTTACAGGGAAAGAAAAGGGAGAGTGTATCAATAAACTGAACTATCACTTTAGATGAGTTGTGTTTGTTCAGTTCTACTCTGACCCATGTGGCACAGATCTAATACAGCAACGGAGTTCCAATAGTAATTTCAACATGCACAAGAATGCAGGCAAACTTGTTAATCCAACACTGTCGTAGGTATATATAGTTACCACAAGAGAGTCATGTATGTACGAACAAAATTAACTACAAAATAATATCATGTTGAAATTGTCAGAGAGAGACTACCTCCGCCTGAATATACTGAACTTCCTTTACGCAAAATTCAGCATTTTCATTTTTCTCTTCATGTTCCAAAGCATCCCGAACCAGATTTGCCCAGGTCTCCTTTAATTCTTCACTGTGACTGAAAGCAGTGACATCAATGTCACCGTCCGGTAAGTAAGTCTTCAAAGGGACTGACCCAAAAGTAAAAACCTGAAGGAGGGGGAGATCAATTATATTGCAAGCACATATAATAGCAGATGGAATATATTTGGAACACAGGAAAAAGGTAGTGCCAGGTAAGTGGCAAGATGCTAGCGCAAAAAAACTTCCATAAGAAAAGCAAACACTGAAAGAAGTTTATTTCCATCTTCCAAGAAACAAGGAACTACTTCGGCACTGACATTTCCCAATGTACCTAGTACAAATGCTGATTCCATCGGGTATGCCAGTAAGTAGGACAACCGCATGGCAATTGAATTAAGAATAAAGAACAGGACTACTCAGAATCTTCTCCCGACTACGAGATGCATATCGTACCATCACCTTAGGCTAAAGTCAATGGTGCATGCACATAAGCCTTCATTAACATGGTATGTGCTGGTCTGCTGCGTGGCATGGGAAAATGAAGTTGCATGGAAGCACAGTTCAATAATGCACTAGAGGGATTGCAAGGTCATACTCTTCTCCCGAAACAAAGTTTAGCTCTTGCAAGTTTTATCCATCAGAAAAGAAGTCAAAGCTTGCAAACAGGTTAGGAAAGAGTGGAACAGATAAGGAACCCTACAAGTTACTGTGTGCACGAGTAAGTAGCGCTTTTGAAATGAAATTTTCAAAGGAAAGAATGCCTACTCGATAGCACGCCATATTCTGTGTGGTGGATCAATAGTCTGCTTTGCTGCTCAGATACACAGCGGTTGGTATGCGAGTAATTAGTATAATCAGCTTTGCTGCTGAGGCAGACAAGTTTCGGAGAGATAAGAAAAACTATAGTTAGGGTCAGTTTGAATCTGTCAATCGCATAGCAGCTACCCATAGTCCAATACTCAAGCAAAACCTAGCATAACCAAGTTGACTGACTCCATGCCTACGGATGCAGTCTAGAAGACCAAGGAGAGTGAGAGACACTGGAAGCCACTAATCTGAAGATTCCTTGTGTGAGCAATGGATCCACTTTGGGAAGTGGGGTTTTATTTTTCACCTGGCAGGAGAGGCAGTTCGTGATGAGGCGCTGCACGTAGTTGTAGACAGCATGCCTCCGGCCCTCGGAGTAGGCGTTGGGCTGGATGCGCGCGATCAGGTCGGCGGTCCGGGACTCGGCGACTGCCCAGCGGTCGGGGTCGAGCCGCCTGGTCACCCCCGCCGATGCATTGGGCAGGAGCCCGTTGGGCACCATCGCGATGCGCGCGCCAACCAATGCGGCGAGCAGATGCCCTAGCTCCTAGCACGACGGGGGGCTGGCCGCAGGACCCGCAGCAGCAGCAGCAGCAGCCGGCGGCGGCGGGCCGGAGCAGCGCGAATCGAGCCGAATCGATGGGAAGGCGGGAGGGGGGCAGGCCAAAACCCTAGGCGGACGACGGATCGGTTGGGCCGCTGGAGAAGCGGGGCAGCGGCGGCGGGGCTGGGGAAGGGAGGGGGCGCAGCGATGGGGAGTGGCCGGCGTGGGGGAGGGGAATGGAAAGGGAGGCGGGGGGTTGGGGTGTGAGGGGATGTGCCTGCCGTGCGGGTCGGTGTTGGTCTCGGCTGAGGCGAGGCGTGGCGTGGCCGTGCGCTTGTGCAGTGTGGTGGCCTGGTGGGGTTGTGGGGGCGTGGGCCGCGGCATTTCTACTTTGGTTCCAGGGTTGAGCATCAGCCGTGTAGTTGCACTACATTCTTTCCATTCTTTTTTATTTTCCCCTTTTGTCTCTGCCCCTTGCGGTACATTTCTCACATGAACAAGAAACGGATCGAATCTTTGTCTTGGTTGCCTGTAAATCCATAGCAGGGCGTGTACAGAGGATTAGAGCATCTCCAGCAGTTGACGTCCTTCATGCCATTTTTCGGTAGAAAATAACGCCTCTTGGGAGATGCCGACACTAATTTGGGCGGGGGCTTTGGTTTCTAGCCATGATACTAACTAACAAGGCGAGTTCGAACACGATGACGCCGTTCTCCTCACGGTCGTGGCGCCGCGCGGCGAACTCCTCTAGTGTGCGGCGCTGCTTCGCCACCTCGTCGGCGATATGATCCTTGCGGGGCCAGGCGAGGGCCGCCTCCAGGTCCAGCTCCATGTCGGCGGCCTCCTCCTTCTTGGGCCGGACGAGACGAGGTGGCCTCTGGGCAGCGATGGCGCGCGCCGCTCCTCGATGACGATGCCCCGGGCACGCGCTCGTGTAGGCGGAGGCGAGGTAGGCTCGGCCTTCACATGGCGCAGATCCCACGACGGCGCCGCGCCGGGAAACTGGGAGCTCGACGACGATGAGGACGACGTGGTCGTCATCCTCATCACCGTCTAGGCGCTCCTGCCACGACACTTGTCGGCCATTGCGGTGACCCAGCACACAACTGCATGTGTAGTGCGCAAGCCGTTGAAATAATACTCACAGAAAGGACTTCTCCGTAAATATTACATCCCTTAGAGTGGTATAAAAGAAACATAGCAGGTCCAAGCAAAGCTATAGGATACAAACTTCATTGCAAAATCTTGAGAATCTCCTTATGTTGAACCAAAGAAGATCTCATGCGAATGAAACATCAGAAGAAGCAATTCGAATCTCCAAGCTGGAGAATAACTCTAGCTCGGAACCTAATCCACTATGGCTGATGTCAGCCCTAATCTATGGCTTGTAAACAACTATGTCCAAGAATGGACTCTACCTACACCTTTATAGCTTCTCCTACACCGACGTTGTTGATGACGATGCTTCAGCGGCTAAGTAGTATAAGACTCCTCCCAACTTCATGAGATAGCGATGGCTTCACGATGACGACTTCCATAAGGGCTTCAACGCTAAGCATGGGTCAAACGGGAACGAATGAGTAACGAGCGTTACTCAACAAGTTCATGATATACAGTGGGTAGTTTGATGCACTGACTACAGCTTTAGACTCGAAAGAGTCATAAGCTAATGCAAGGTTTTGTAAATCGTTCTTCAAGAGGTTGCTTTTAATACTGAAAACTATGCCTGCCAAGTCTTCACAAGGGTAGAACTTCATGGAGTTATCTTTCATGCGGCGTTCGCAGCTCTTTCCCGGAACAGAGGGTAACATGCCACATCCTTTTACACTCTGCAGATGTGTGTTACTTTACCCATAGGCGGTCAAGACCATGTTGCACAACCAGGTGTACATTCTTGTCCACTCTCACTCAGGCGTGGGGCCCGGCTGTTGATCCAAACCAAACCATGCTTCTCCGCACAACATATTCCCACCCATTTCTGCCACGCAGGTTGAACCCCTGATTCTACCCCTCGCGATAGAGATCTAAGCGTCCCGGGCAGACATTCATAGACCCCATAGTCTGTGGGACGTAAGGGCTCCTACTCATGTGCATGTAGTCCCGCAAGACCTACAGCGTATATCTTTGGCAGTCCGTTGACATGTGAACAAGAAAATATCACATCTGGTTTACTCGCCATATACAAGACCCATGGTTTACGCGGTATTTACGGCGCAAGAATCTTGACCGCGTTTGTGGTTAAATCCTAGGTAGTACTTTCCCATGCAGATGGAACATTTCTTTAACCTATTCATCTTACCATGGTCTCATCCGCCCACCAAACAGAACACTACCACTCGGATAGTCATTCAAGTAGATGTATTATTATAAAAATAGGACCATGCATTCTTTTCAGAATAGATGGAAATACGATAGGGTTTTTGCAAATAGTTCTTTAAGAAATACTGCAAAGGATATGAGCAAGTGATGAACTTGGCTGAGATAGAAATAATAATAATCCATGTCCTCGGGTTCGAGGGTTGCGTAGAGAAATCCCGGGATCTGAAAGATAGCAAAGTAATCCCGGTAATGTCGGGGGGTTACCCCCGAGTAGGGTAAAGGCAAGTGGTAAAGGCGACTGTCAGAAGAAAGGTTTGGTCGAGTAGCCGCCTACCCGGTACTTGCTACCCGGTTGACTGCTACTCGGTCTTACCTCAAGATGACCAGAAGGAAGAATCAATCAAGTTCTGTCCATTCGAGTAGAAGAGTTGGCCCGAGTAAAATTGGCGGGAACCTACTCGGGCCAGAAAGTCAAAGGAGCCGTTCTGACACAGGATCCCGCGTATCCTGGGTCCGTACTTGGCAGTATTCGAACTACTGTTCATCTGGGACCGGCCTGCCTGACAGTGACAGCATGGAAGCAGGCTGTCGCAGGATAAGGGGGCCCTACTCTGTGTTTGGCACAGTGATACCAGTCTGTCCCCTTGTTTTGCCCAACGACTTTCCAGATGCAGCCAAGATTAGGAACCAAAGCTGTCAGCGGGAACCCGGAAGAAGGACGATGTGCACACTATGTCGACACTTGTCTAGGTTTGGACGTATCCGGCTGGGCACCGTGTATATAAGGTGCCCCGCCGCCTCCTGCGTGAGGCGGATTGCACAGATCCGATCGAGAGAAACACTTGGTGACCTAATTCTTGACCTAGTTCATCACCTAGAGAGGAGAGTGGCTACTCGGTAGCAAGAACATTGTACTGTGGCTACTCGGTGAGACACCCAAATACACAAAGAAAGGCAGGAGTAGGGGTTTTACCTCCTCACGAGGGCCCTGAACCTGGGTAGATCGTGTTGTTTGCAGTGTTTACTTCGTACCTCACGCGGCTACTCGTCGCGTGATCCCTCCCCGAGCACCTCCAGCGTCCTTCGTCCCCACATCTTTAGCCATCCCATGGCATCTGCCGTGACACCACCACGACAGTTGGCGCCCACCGTAGGGCAACCAGCAGCGCTGGCTGGAGTTTCTGTTCGGACGGGATCTTCTTCAGCGGAGCGCGTAGTCTGTGGCCTTGTCCACAGATTCGGCTCCTTCGACTTCGTCACCGACAACGCCGGCGATTTCGGCGGCAGGGCCATGCCGGAGGGCGGCTCGGTGATCTCCTTCGGCTCTCACCTCGTCTACGTCGCCACCGTCGCCAACCGCGTGTACCCCGAGCTGGTGCATGACACCTCGTCTACGTCGCCACCGTCGCCAACCGCGCGTACCCCGAGCTGGTGCATGACGCGGAGGATCCTCCCGCGGTGATCGCTGCTCGCGGAAGGCCCGCGTGCCGCTCTGCGAACTGCGCTGAGGTGATGGTGACGGGCTTGGCGGCAAACACCGGCGCAGCCGCTACTGGCGCTGCGGCCGTCGTCGAGGAGATTGATGCACCGGCTGCTGGTGGCAGGGTTCACCGGCCCTACGAGAAGGAGAGCAACTTGCCGCCTTCCACGTCTACGGTCATTCCCGCGTCGGCTACGCGACCTGGCATGCCAACTCCCACCGACATCGAGCTCCTGGCCATGAGGGAGCAGCTCGAGCGGCAACGCCTGGAGCTGCTTGCCGAGCAGGCGGAGTTGGATAAGGTGAGGTTGGAGTTGAGTCTAGATCAGCTTGAGTACAACAAGGCTCACGGCTTCACGCCAGTCGCTAGGAGGGCTAGCAGAGTAGGTGCCACTCGGCGCAACCTTGGCGCCGAGATGGCGACAGTTGTAGAGGCTCCTGCTCAGTCCGCCACCGCAAACACCTCCACTAGGCCTAGATATAGCACGCCCGCCAAGACACTTAGAGCTGCAGAGGCTGTAGCTGCCGAGTTGCCTCGCCTAGATGGCGATGCGCGTGTTAGGCAGGAAGAAAGACTCAACGAGTTAGTGTTGGAGGCTGCTAGGCAAAACGAGGAGTTCCGGAAGGCCAACCCGGGTGCTGGGGCTTCGCAGGTGGTTCACTCGCACGCGGCTAGATCTAACGATCAGGCCTCGTCTCCGCATCCCAGCCGCGAGAAGAGCCGCAGCGGGCATTCGAGCAGAGACATGCAAATGCAGGTGTATGACCCGGCTGCTGCCGCGAGACAGCTTGCTGTGCCGCAGCAGCCCGGGCAGGAACACAACGCTGCAAGAGCAGGCTCTCAAGCCCATCAAGCTCAAAGCCGAGCCCGAGATGAAGCGCGCCCAGGTCCTTCTCGGCGTCCCGCTGCTCCGCCTACTCGGCAGAGGCAGCAGCCGCGCGCAGTGGCACCAGTCGCCAACCCGGTGGAGCAGCCTGCAGCTGTGCAGGTGGACAGGTATGATGATGGCTACTCGGCCATGGAGATGGCTGGCTATGATGTCCATGATCGTGTTGGCGAGCGCATGCTGGCACCGGGAGATGCGAGGCATCAGTTGGACCGGATCAGCTTATCGGCGCGGCTGGAGAGCACGGGTCCTCCTGGCCCCGAGTGCTTTGGCCCGCGCATCATGAACGAGCCGTCCGTGAAGAACTTCCAGCTTGCAAGAGGCACCAAGAGCTACAATGGCAGCACCAAGCCTAAAGATTGGCTCAATGACTATGTCACCGCGGTCCATATCGCGAACGGCAACAGAAGATGGGCGGTGCGCTATGTCCCGCAGATGCTAGAGGGTCCAGCCCGCACTTGGCTCAACAACTTGCCCAAGAACAGCATTAATTGCTGGCTGGACTTCTCGGATGCCTTCATCAGCAACTTCACCAGCACCTACAAGAGGCCGAATAGGCCACAGCAGCTATCCGCTTGCAGGCAGCGAGAAGACGAGACAGACCGCGAGTATCTTACTCGGTGGAGCACGTTGAGGAACACCTGTGAGGGTGTGAATGAAGCACAGGCCATTACTTGGTTTGCGCAGGGATGCAGGCATGGCAGTATGCTATGGCAGAGGTTGCAGAGGGAGATGCCAAACACTCTGGCGGAGACCATCAAAATTGCGGATCAGTACGCACTTGGTGATCCCACTCAGCCACTGATGGACTCCTCTGAGCCGAGAAGAAACTTCAGCAACAGCAAGCGCAGCGAGTTCCGCAACAAGCGCCGAGTAGATAATCGGTATGATCCTGAGGAGGTGAATGCAGTGACTGTTGGAGCTGGTGGCAGCCAGAGGCAAAAACCTGCTGGAGCCTACGGGCAGAACCAGAGCCAGGGCCAAGGCAACAAGAAGCCATTTCGCACCTCTCAGTCGGGTAGCGGGAACTCCGAGCAGCCGAAGAAGTTTGTCTTCGATGACATGAAGGATGGCCCATGCAGTTTTCACACTCACCACCCCTCGAGGCCTGCTAACCACACTACTCGGCAGTGCGAGTGGTGGGATGTGATCAAGAGTGATGGCTTGCCTCCTCCTCCCCCTCTGCCAGCAGCCAATGCCAATGTGCAGCCTACTCGCGCACCCGCAGCTCGGCCGCCAGTGTACCCGAGAAGGGAGAATGTGAACCAGGTGGCTTTAGGAGCCAACCAAAACTTCAACAATGAGAGATACTGCAACAACAACAACAACTACAACCGCAACAACAACAACAGAGGCAACAACAACAACTACCAGGGCAACAACAACAACAACGGCAACAATGGGGGCGGAGGCTCCAATCAGTACCAAGAGCACCACGAGAGCTACATGATCTTCACTTCTGAGCCAGTCGACAAGCAATCACAGCACAGGCGGGCCATGGAGGTCAATGCAGTGATTCCTGTTGTCCCTCACTACATGTATTGGTGTGACCAGGAGATTAGGTGGACCCAAGCAGATCATCCCAAGGTGATGCCCAATCCGGGTAGCTATGCCTTGGTGCTGGATCCTACCTTCCTGGGTCCCGAGAAGAATGTGAGGTTCAGCAAGGTGCTAATCGACAACGGCAGCAGCATCAACATCGTGTACAAAGACACGCTCGAGAAGCTTGGCCTGGCCGAGAACATGATGCTGCCTAGCAAAACCACCTTCCATGGCATTGTGCCCGGGATCTCGTGCAACCCGATTGGCCGAGTGTGGATCGATGTGCTATTCGGCACCAGGGATAACTGCCGCACAGAGCGCCTGCAGTTCGAGGTGGTGGACCATCAGAGTCCTTACCATGCTCTACTCGGCAGGCCTGCTCTGAGCAAGTTCATGGCCTCTACCCATGTTGCATATCTGAAGATGAAGATCCCTGGTCCCAATGGCATCATTACTATCTCTGGAGATTACAAGAAGTCCATGGAGTGTGCCTCTGCTAGCTCCCAGTTGGCGGAGTCGATGGTGATTGCTGCCGAGAAGAAGAAGATGTATGAGGTGGTAGCTATGGCGCAATCCGCGCAAGCTGGCGCGCAAGGTGTGCCGACCCAGCACGGCACTGCTTTTCAGGCTGCCAAGGAGACAAAGAAGGTCCAGGTCGACCCCGAGTTCCCCGACCGCGTAGCCATCATTGGCTCCGGGTTGGCGGAGAAATAGGAAAGCGAGCTCATCCACTTCCTCCGTGAGAATCGGGATGTATTCGCCTGGTCCAATGAAGATCTACCAGGAGTCCCGAGGGAGTTGGTTGAGCACTCTTTACATGTGCGTCCTGACGCCAAGCCAGTGAAGCAGGCTATGCGCCGTTTCGGAGATGAGAGAAGAAAGGCCATTGGTGACCAGATCACCAAGTTACTGATAAGCAATTTCATCATGGAGGTGCTGCATCCGGATTGGCTAGCCAACCCGGTCATGGTCGAGAAGAAGAAGGAGGATCCCAAGGCTGCCACTGCGTGGCGCATGTGTGTCGACTACACCGACTTGAACAAGGCATGCCCCAAGGATCCTTTCCCGCTGCCTCGCATCGATCAGGTGATCGATTCCACTGCTGGTTGTGAACTGCTGTCTTTCATAGATGCCTACTCTGGTTTTCACCAGATTGCACTCAATCCTGCTGATCAAATAAAGACTGCTTTCATTACCCCGTACGGGGCTTATTGCTATCGTGTCATGTGTTTTGGCTTGAGGAATGCGGGTGCAACCTATCAGAGATGCATGCAGAAATGCTTGCACGACTAGCTCGGCAAGAATGTGTAGGTGTACGTAGATGACATTGTCATCAAAACGAATAAAACACATACTCTGCTTGCCGACCTGGAGGAAACCTTTGCTAACCTACGCAAGTACAAAATGAAACTGAATCCGAGTAAGTGCACCTTTGGTGTACCGGCTGGGAAGCTACTCGGTTTTCTAGTTTCTAGTCGGGGCATTGAAGCCAATCCTTCTAAGATAAAAGCTATTGAGAGCATGTCTTTGCCGAGATCACTGAAAGATGTGCAGAAATTCACAGGTTGCTTGGCATCTCTGAGTCGTTTTCTAGGCCGAATGGGCGAGAAGGCCCTGCCTCTATACCAGCTAATGAAGAAAAGTGACAAGTTTGTCTGGACTCCGCAAGCGGATGTGGCATTCAATGAGCTGAAAGCAATGCTGGCTAGTGCTCCCATCTTGGCTAGTCCGCTACCCAAGGAGCCAATGCTGCTATACATTGCTGCGACTAACCGAGTAGTCAGCGTGGTGATTGTGGTGGAACGAGAAGAAGAAGGCAAGAGTGTGCAGCGCCCAGTATATTATCTAAGTGAAGTACTGTCCAGTTCCAAGCAAAACCATCCGCACTACCAGAAGATGACCTATGGTGTGTACCTAGGCGCCAGGAAGCTGAAACATTATTTCCAGGAGCACCCCATCACTGTCGTGAGTTCTGCTCCTATCTCGGATATCATGGGCAACAAGGAGGCGAGTGGCAGAGTAGCCTAGTGGGCAATCGAGCTGGCCGCGTATGCACCCGCGTACGCGAGAAGAGAAGCCATCAAGTCTCAGATTCTGGCGGAATTCCTGGTGGATTGGGCCGAGGTGCAGTATGAGCCTCCTGCTCCAGTTTCTAACTACTGGAAGATGCACTTTGATGGCTCAAAGGTGAAGGAAGGCCTTGGTGCTGGTGTTGTGCTTACGTCACCTAAGCGAGATCAGCTCAAGTATGTGTTGCAGATTCACTTCAAGGCATCCAATAATGTAGCAGAGTACGAGGCAGTGGTGCATGGTTTGCGAGTAGCAAAGGAGGTTGGCGTGCAGCGCATCATATGCTATGGAGATTCAGATCTGGTGGTGCAGCAAGTCTCGGGTACATGGGATGCTCTAGATGCCAACATGGCATCATATCGCTTCCTGGTGCAGTCTATGACTGGGTTCTTCGAAGGTTGTGAGTTCCAGCACATTCACCGAGCAGAGAACGAAGCAGCAGATGAGTTATCCAAGTTGGGATCTTCTCGGCAATCCATCCCGGCGGGAATCGCCTTGGAACATTTGAGGAAGCCATCCATCAAGCCTTCTCCCAACTCGGAGTCCATATTTGTTCCCTCTCTGCAAAGTGAGGAATCTGATCTCATGGAGATTGACTGGGAGAACGCTACAGGAAACCCGGGGACTGCCGTCCTCTACTCGGGGACTGCCACTCCCTACTCGGGGACTGCCACTCCCTACTCGGGGACTGCCACTCCTTACCCGGGGACTGCCACTCCTTACTCGGGGACTCCTGTCCTTAACCCGGGGACTATCGCATTCATTGAGGAGGTTCTCCCCAATCGATCTGGGCTGCAAAGAAGTGCTCCCACCCCTAAAGAGCAACCAGAGGTACCCGTCCCAATGGAAGTGGACGAACCAGTGTTTCCCGCACGGGAGACACCGAGTTGGGCTATGCCCATATTATCCTTTCTAAGGGACGGTACTCTACCTGAAGATGAGGTGACTGCAAGGCAGATTCAGAGAAGATCCAAAGGCTACATTATAGTCCGAGATGTGCTGCACAAGAGAAGTGCCACTGGCGTGCTGCAACGTTGTGTGGATCCAGCAGAAGGAGAAGAGATCCTGATAGAGATACACCAAGGAGAATGCGGGCACCATGCCTCTTCTCGGGCGCTGGTCCAGAAAGCTTTCCGGCATGGCTTCTACTGGCTCACAGCACTGCAGCAAGCTGAGGATATCGTGAGGAAGTGCACAGGCTGCCAGATGTTCGCAAGTAAGATTCACATGCCTGCTTCCGAGTTGAAAACAATTCCTATCACCTGGCCATTTGCTGTTTGGTGTTTGGACATGGTTGGGCCTTTCCAGCCGGCTAGAGGCAACATGACTCACATCCTGGTCATGGTGGACAAGTTCACCAAGTGGATTGAAGTGAAACCTATTCGGAGGTGTGATGGGGCCACGGCTGTGAAATTCGTGAAGGATGTGATCCTGAGATATGGCTACCCGCACAGTATCATCACCGACAACGGCACAAACTTTGTTGAGGGAGCAATGGTGCGGTTCTGCAGAGATAAGCAGATCCGACTAGACGTTGCGTCAGTCGCGCATCCTGCTTCCAATGGGCAAGTTGAAAGAGCAAATGGCATGGTACTGGCAGGCATAAAGCCAAGGCTGATGGAGCCGCTGCTGAAAACACCTGGGTGTTGGTTAGACGAGTTGCCAGCGGTGTTGTGGAGTCTAAGGACTACCCCTAACCGGTCAACCGGCTACACGCCATTCTTCTTGGTATACGGGGCTGAGGCCGTGTTGCCAATAGACTTAGAGCATGAATCCCCCCGAGTATCCCTCTACACAGAGGTGGAGGCGAGAGAAGCTCGAGAAGACGACGTTGACCTGCTTGAAGAAGCAAGAGAGCTGACTCTGTCACGTTCGGCTATCTACCAGCAAAACCTGCGGCGTTATCATAGCCGAAAGGTGAACCCAAGGGTTTTCCGAGAAGGAGACATGGTCCTTAGGCTTGTGCAGCGCACAACCGGGATGCACAAGTTGTCTCCTCCATGGGAAGGGCCTTTCATTGTGAGCAAAAGGCTGCACAACGATGCTTACTATCTTGTAGATGTGCGCCCACCACAGGCGAACAGGGCAGATAAATCTGGAGAGGAAACCAAGCGCCCTTGGAATGTAGCTCTGCTCCGTCGTTTTCATTCGTGAGCAAAGATGTGTATGTACCCTCTTATCCGAGTTGAAATCCTACTATGCAAATCTGAAATTGATCTCGGGGACTGCCCTCGTCCAAAATTGCTCTAAGTGTTTTTACTCGGCTTTACCTTTTGCCTATTCGGTTGCTCTACTTCAAAATTCAAAGGTACATTGAGTACTGTGTTTAAACCTACATGCCAACTCTTCGACTTTGCTGCTGTCCGAAACCCGGCTTCATGGCAAGCAAGAGAACAAGCAAAAGGTCCATGAGCACAAGAAAAATTACTAAGGAAAAGAAGAGTGCAGGAACCGAGTAGGGTGTTTTTATTACTATTCTGTGAATTGTCTTTTCGGCTAAGTGGTGGGCTGCGTTACTATGATTGTTTCTAAGCGGCTAAGTATTTGCAGCTCTGCTCTTTAACTCTTGTGACTCGAATACCAAAAAAGCAACAAGTTGCGGGTAGAGCTGAGACGAAAAGGGAGAGTGAATAAGAAATGCAACTCGGGGACTCGCATGATAACGCAACTCGGCATCCAGCCCAGGTTGAACAAATTGATTAAGTTGGAAATAACAAAAGTGGGAATGAAATTGAGTAGCAACGGAATAAAATAGTCTGATACATCTGCTCCCGGCATCCCGGGGATCTGATAAGTGTTTGAGTAAGAAATTTGCAGGATGAAATCAAATTCAGGTTGATGGGGCGTTCTCGGTGCTCGCCTGGGTTGCTTCGCCTCCCTCAGTGGCCTTGGTGGCGTCCGCCTCTGCGCTGGCATCAGCAGTCTTCGCTTGCTCGGCGTCAGGCTCGGTGGCGAGCTGCTCAGAAGTAGCAGTAGCCACCGAGATGGGCGTTTTCGCGGAAGCAGAGCCGGTCTCGGGGGCGTGGGTGCGCACCGTGTCGTCGAGTGCGGCTCCTGATGAGGTGCCGAACTCGAGGGCAGCGGTGTCGATCTCCTCGGCCTCTTCATCGCTACTCGCGATGACTGCGGCCTTCCCCTTGCCCTGGGGAGAATCGAAGAAGCCCAACTCGGGATCGGTTTCTTCGTCCTCCTCCTCGTCCTCCTCCATCTCGGTGTCGGGTTCAGGGAGGCCATCGATGAAGGTTGCCGTATCCGCGCACTCCGCAACCTCATACGCAATCAGTTTGCGCGTGGTCACGCAGCTGGGATCCATCTCCCACTTGGAGTTGGCGCGCTTCCCGCGGATGACCTGCATGTTCAGATTCTCGTACCAGGAGGCGACGTAGAGCAGCATCAGATCAGCGCCTGCCCGAGCTCCCGAGGCGCGCCACTTCTTCAACTCGGCCTTCACATTGCGCAGCTTCAGAGCAAGGCCACCGATGGTTGTCGGCGCGGGATCTTCAGGCCAGAATAGCTTGTGAAGCTCGAAGCCGACGCGCACCAGGTCGGTGCCCACGCCGGCCAGGCGTTCGAAGTGCCCTCGCATCACCAGCAGGCTATCCTCGATCTCGGCTCTGGTGTCCGCGGCCTCGCCCTTCTCGATGCGAGCTGCTCGGGCCTTGGCCAAAGCTGGCGCGCAAGTGGACACGAGATCAGGGAAGATTTCTGCACAAAAGCAAGTGAGAAATTCAGTAACAGGATCCGAGAAGAGGCAGAACCGAGAAGAAGAGATGCAGAAAGGAGGAAACTTACTGTGAAGCTCGTGGCGCAGCTGCTGCAACTGGATTTTCCATTCCTCCTCATTGGAAACGTGCTTCTCCTCAAGCAAGCGCAGGCCATCCAGCTGAGTGAAGAGCCCAGCATTGCCTTCTTTCAGCACTTCGCACTCCTGCTCGAGGGCTTTTATCTTGGCATTGAAAGTTGTCTCAGCCTTGGCCTTCTCGGCGATAACTCTGTCCCTCTCGGCGCCAAGGTCGAGAGCATCCTGGAGGGCCTTCTGCAGCTGGAGTTGCAGCTGCTCCATCTCTGTTGTGTGCTCCTTAACCAGCTCAACGGCCTGGCTGGACAACTGTTGCTGAACCTCAGCAGGTTTAAGGCAATCCTGATGCTCGACAACAAACTTCTTATGATCTTCTGAAAAGAGCAAAGCACGGTTAGCAGAGAAGCAAAGGAAACAGACACAAGGGCAAACCGAGTAGACGGAGGTTTACCTTCTAGCTTCTTGATGGTGGTCTCGGCATTCGCAACAAAGGCACGGAAGTTCGAGTGCTCGTCAGCCAGGGCCTTCAGTTTCCCTGCAGAGTAGAAATGGTTAACGCAAAAAGCAATAGCGGGCGTAAACAAAAAACGCAAGAACCGCGTAAGCGAGAAGCGTACCTTCCACCTCGGACAGCCTCAGGGTACTGTTCATAACCTCCTTGTCGGCTTCCTCGGCGCTCACCTTCTCCTTCTCAAGGGCGGCAATACGCCTCTTGGCAATGGCGTGGTTCCAGAGAAGTTGGCGGTGCAAGTTGGTCCGCTTCAGTACACTATTCTGAGAAGCAAAAGAAACAGGTGTCAGGCAAAGTATTTGAGATTCCACCCGAGAAGGCGGCTACTCGGAAGAGTGTCCGCCTACTCGGCCAGAATCTCGGGGACTGGGTGATGGATAAGGATAAGAGGAAGAGAAGAAAAGAAGTAGAGATGCAACTCGGAAAAGTTAAGTTGAGGCTTACCGCGTAAGACTGCTCGAGATCTTCTGCGTTCTTGCGGTGCACGAACATCTTGGCAGCCAGAGTAGCAGAAGTGGTCGAGACGGTCATGGGTTTGCAACCCAAGTCCACCTTGTTCCAGTCCTGGCGCATGTGGTCGATGTCGCCCAAATCGATGCCGTTCCAGTTGGGGTTGCCGAGAATCTTGCTATCCCATTTGGCATCAATGAAGCCGATGAGGTCGAGTACCTGTTCAAGGCTCTGGGATGATATCGCCTGGTCTTGAGCTCCCCGAGAAGCAATGGAGGCGGATCCGTCCTGGTTTGGGGCCGAGGGCCCGGAGTCCACCGCCAAGGCTTTCCTTCCTCTTGTGAGAACAATCTTCCGGTCCTCGACGGAAAGGCCAATCTGGCGCTGTTGGCTGACCTTCACCATATAAAGAGGGGCTGATCAGCTACGGTAGCGGCGGCAGGAACCGCACTGGGATTGCGGATAACCAGCTGCCTGGACTGGCCAGCTGGTGTCGGCGGCGGCTTGTCGGCAGCTTTCTTCTTTGCCTTCTCTTTCTGAGCGGTTGGCTTCTCGATCTTCTGCGTCTCGGCTTCTTTCTTCTCGGCTGCCCTCTTCTCGACTGCCTCCTTCAGAGCATCTAGGGCTTGTTTCCTGGTTACTCGCCCGGCAGGAGGGCTGGCTGCGCCCTTGGTCTGTGGCACCAAGGAGGAATCTGGCGGTGCAGAGCCTTGATCAATGGGTGGCACCACCGACCCACCACTTTGTGCAGCATCTGGTTGCGCGCGACTCTGTGCAGCGCCTGGTTGCGCACTGCTCAGGGGATACTCCTCAGTCATGGCTGCATCGTCTACCCGCTGCTCGGCAGCGGGATCCTCTTGTCCGGCAGCGTCTGTGGCTGGCTGCTCAGGTTCGGCTTCTTGCCGCTCGACGGCGGCGTCATCATCGTGCATCTCCTGATCACGGTCTTGGTTCCCCTCGGCGGTGTCGGCCGGAGGGGAAGGTGGCCTCTCTTGATGAGCAGTGCCCTGCGCCTCCTGTTCGGCGCGGGATTGCTGCTCTGTGTCAGTGGTTTGGGCATCAGTGCCCTGTAAGGGTGCATTGGCGGCATTGTTCTCGTCGCCATCGAGGTCGATTAGCTTGTCGACATCGATGGCAGTCTTCTTCTGAGTTTCGCTGGATGCAAGAGCGGCATCCGCGTTCAAGGGGGCTCTGAAGAGGAAAATGGAATCAAAGATAAGAAAAGGGCAGAGGAAAACAAGAGAAAACAGTGAAGGAAAAGGATTGGGAGTCAACCGGGAAGAACAAAGCGAACTGAAACATGCAACCGAGAAGAAACTTACGCGGTGGTAGAGGAAATTGTTCGCCTCGTTCTCTTCACGACCGCTTTCTTAGCCGTCTTCTCGGTCATCTTCTTCTTCTTGGCGGGGGGCTCTAGGGCGCCGCTGCTGGTCCGTTTGCGAGTAGCTGGTGCAGCAAGAGAAAGAGGATTGACCTCAAGGGCTTTCTCCTCCTCGTCCTCGTCATCATCCTCAGCGTTTGCAGCATCTGTGAAATAGGGAGGAAGGAAACCACTTCAGAAACAGCAGGCAAAGGGCTTGAGCTTTTCGCAGAGGGAGAGCGCGAATTCAGTTACCTTCGAACTCGTCATCAGACCAGTCGCGAAGAGATGTTTCGGCAGGCTGCTTCTCTGTCGTAGGGGAGTGAAGGAGGTTGATCTGGTCTGCAGTCTCAAAAGAGGCCTTGTCGTCCTCCTCTCGGTCAGCAAACCAATTGCCTTCAAAGCGCTCACAACTCTCCATAAGCTGGCGATTGAGGACCTGAAGAGCGGAGAAGTGTCACAAGTTAGCCGAGTAGCAGGAAGGTATCCTACTCGGATAGGCGTGCAAACACGAAGTGCACTAAGCCTAAGCAATTTTACCGAATGTCCTACTAGGATAGGCGTGCAAACACAAAGCATACTAAGCCTAAGCAATTTTACCGAATGTTCTACTCGGATAGGCGTGCAAACACAAAGCACACTAAGCCTAAGCAACCTTACTGAATATTCTACCCGACAAGGCGTGCAGGCACAAAGCACACAAAGCCTATGCAATTCTACTAAGTACTCTACTCGGTATAGAATGCAATTGCTAGTTGCATCCAAGAGAGAAGATTTTCTAGTCGGATGACAAATATCGAAAGCAGAATAAGGAGAACGTACCCGGGGAATCAGTTTCGTGCGGCTGAATGGGATGAACCCATACTGCCAGTGGTCACCAAGGCTTGTTGTCAGGATGGCCCTGGCGTGCACGGGAACATCCGCGTTGTCGAGCTCGATGGTGGTCGTTCTGGTGCAGTCGCGGGGGCCTCCCATATAGCACATCAGATGGATGCGCTCCTGCAGAGGCAGCACGCGATTCTTGATCCAGCAAGCCACAGGATCATCACTCTTGAGGCCCTCGTTGATTAGAGCACCGAGCCGCTCGTCTATCTCCATCAAGTTGAGGTCGTTGGAGGGCTTCGCCTTCCAATTCTTCCCGGATGGAGCACGATTACTCCAAGCGGGCAGATTGATTCTATCAGTTACCTGGCCTCCTTCCGTGGCGGGGATGTTCTTGACGTAGAGGAAGGTCTTCTGCCACATCCGGACGGATTCCAAACCCTTGATGCGAGGGTGATTGGTCCCCGACCGCTGCACCATCATGGCGCAGCCAGTATCGGTCGCGCGGGTGCTGGCGGCCGCGCCATCCTTCTTCCCGGTGGTTTGCTGGCGAAGATGGAAATACTTCAGCCAGGTATCTGTAGTGGGATGGATACCGAGAAAGGCCTCGCATACCACAGCGTGGTAAGCGAGGAAGACGACGGCGTTTGGTGGCAAGTGATGCATTTGGAGACCGAAGTGGTCCAGGAAGCGGCGGAGAAAATCGGAGGCCGGAAGGCCGAATCCGCGCTCGAAATGCGACAGGAAGACAACATGCTCGCCCTCCCGCGGGGTTGGCACGATCTCGCCCTCAGACGGCCGGCACTGAACACCAGGAGGAACCCTCCGGGTGTTCACGAGCCAGGCGCAGTCCTCGGCGGTGACGTGCGAACCAGCCCAGCCGGCGCGAGACATGGTCACGAGCAGGAAAGATGGGAAGAATCAGAGTGTGGTGAGTGGATTGGGTGAGTCCGCGGCGGCGCGAAAGGTTGCGCGGCGGCGGAGAGCTCGGCGGCGGAGAAGAACAGAGAGATGAAAGGGGAAAAGTGCGAAGGGAGGAGAAAAGGAAGTTACCGGTGGGGGTATTTATACCCTCGCCTCAGGCTACCGTTACCATCGGGGTAGTGGGATCAATCGTGGCCATGATTCCCGTGTGGTGGGGCCTGTGGCCGGATAGAAACGCACGCAAGCGCGGAACGCGCGCGTAACGGCCACAGTTGATCCCACGACCAGATCGTGGGATATTACTGCGCTTGATGGGACATGACGAGCCTGTGGGCCCGCTCCGTGAAAACTGGGCGCGTGGCACGTCGTGTCCTGGGCAACGAGACGTCGGGGTCGCGGATGCTTGGCACGTGTCCAGTTGCGACACGGAAGGCTGGATTGTGCTCTGCGCTGCAGAGGCACAAGAGGAGAAATTCTCTAAGTCTTTTTACTCGGTTACAGAGTAGAAAGCAGGTGCTATTCGGAAGACAGGAAACTCAAGGTACTTTCTGAAGTACTACTCGGAAGTCTTTTACTCGGCATCTTGAGGTTCAAGGGGCTATGTTGCAAAGTTTGGTTTTAAGCTGGCAGAGCCTAGTGAACGAGTTCGCAAGACTCAACCAGCTTCGGGGACTGCTGTCGGGGGGTTACCCCCGAGTAGGGTAAAGGCAAGTGGTAAAGGCGACTGTCAGAAGAAAGGTTTGGTCGAGTAGCCGCCTACCCGGTACTTGCTACCCGGTTGACTGCTACTCGGTCTTACCTCAAGATGACCAGAAGGAAGAATCAATCAAGTTCTGTCCATTCGAGTAGAAGAGTTGGCCTGAGTAAAATTGGCGGGAACCTACTCGGGCCAGAAAGTCAAAGGAGCCGTTCTGACACAGGATCCCGCGTATCCTGGGTCCGTACTTGGCAGTATTCGAACTACTGTTCATCTGGGACCGGCCTGCCTGACAGTGACAGCATGGAAGCAGGCCGTCGCAGGATAAGGGGGCCCTACTCTGTGTTTGGCACAGTGATACCAGTCTGTCCCCTTGTTTTGCCCAACGACTTTCCAGATGCAGCCAAGATTAGGAACCAAAGCTGTCAGCGGGAACCCGGAAGAAGGACGATGTGCACACTATGTCGACACTTGTCTAGGTTTGGACGTATCCGGCTGGGCACCGTGTATATAAGGTGCCCCGCCGCCTCCTGCGTGAGGCGGATTGCACAGATCCGATCGAGAGAAACACTTGGTGACCTAATTCTTGACCTAGTTCATCACCTAGAGAGGAGAGTGGCTACTCGGTAGCAAGAATATTGTACTGTGGCTACTCGGTGAGACACCAAAATACACAAAGAAAGGCAGGAGTAGGGGTTTTACCTCCTCACGAGGGCCCTGAACCTGGGTAGATCGTGTTGTTTGCAGTGTTTACTTCGTACCTCACGCGGCTACTCGTCGCGTGATCCCTCCCCGAGCACCTCCAGCGTCCTTCGTCCCCACATCTTTAGCCATCCCATGGCATCTGCCGTGACACCAGCACGACAGGTAAGGACTACTGAAACACTGGTAAGATATACTGTATAGTAATGAGATGCATCGCGATATACCCTGGAAAATACCCCTATCTTACAAGTGTAAGTTATGATCGATACGATACCAAGATCACATTTGTTTTAGATGACTTAGAGTTGTTTCATTACTTGTGGTGATGATGTTGTTCACTTCTTTTAGACTTACATGTGTTTCACTTTTATTTAATAATCTATTGCTATCATGTTTAAGTTATAAAGAGTTATCACATGGTTAGGCAATAAGACAATGTCACATTGAAAACAACTTTTAAAAGATAACAAACACATTCTATTTTACGTTTTTAAAAGTGTAGAGCTAATGACAAAGAGTTTAATTGAAAATGAGGAACTAATACAACTAACTGTATCATCACATAAATTTCTTAATACATGTGATGATAGGTTTAGCAGATGTGAAAACATGAGGTTTTTATTAATAAGGAAAATAATATTGTGGTAGTTATTTTTTATTATATTGGAACATGAGAGAATTGCATTATACTTTTAGAAACAAGTTTATAAGTTAAACAAGATGTTTTATATTTTACATATTTTAATTGGAAATGATTTTCTCTTTAATTTGATATAACATTTGAAGCTTTCTGAAAACATTTGAATAAGTTATTAATTTCTTAATTTTAAATGAATTAAATGACTAGAAAAAATATTGCACACATGAAAACTTGGTCAAAAGACTTTGAAAACATCATATATGAGTTTCATTTGTCATTTTGAGCAATTTGGTATATAACTTGTATTTTTCTGAATTTTGAATTATTTATTATTTTTCTCAATTTTGAATGAATTAATTTAAATTCAAAAAATACTTAATTTTAAACTTTATCAAACATTTTTTAAAAAGTTGATAAACATTTACATTTTATTTTTCTAAACATTTATATATTTTATTTGTATTTTTCTGGTAAGTAAATTAAAAGTTATTGAATTTATAAGATTAATGTTTTTCTCCCTATTTTAAATTGACAGGTGGGCTAGCCCTGTCATCATTTTTCCTTTTCTTTTTCTGTTTAATTTCAAATGAGTACAACTGATGGACATGCCCCACATTGATGTCAGCATGACGTCACTGTGACGCCAGCACAATGGTCGGAGGTGCTCGGGCTTGCTCGCCGGCGACGATTTTCAGCGAACCAGCACATGAGACCTATCTTGCAGGAACGAGCACCCTTCAAGCGACCATATAGTGGTGGCGCCGCCCACAGAAGGCCAGCGGAGGCTCGTCGGCAAGAAACAACGGATGCGGTGCCCACGGAAGACGACAGCGACGGTGTTTCGACGTGCAATCAATCTAGGGGAGGTCGTCCAAAGGTAGAGGGACTCACCCTCGATGCGTGTGCATGACCAATCGGAGCTGAGGAGGCCGGCTCGTCGGAATCGCTGACCATGGCCGACGGCCAAAGATGGAGGGGATGACCTGATCCGTATCCTCTCTGGCGTCCCTCGAAGTGACAATCAACGAGGATACAGAGGGCGGCGACGCGAAACTTCATACGTGCCCGGCGAGGCCAACCGGGGCCGGAGACGACGGCGGTGTGCGGTACCGCGGCAGTTAGGGTTCGGGTTAGGGTTTCGGTGCCCTCTAGTGGGAGATATATATATAGAGAGAGATGGGAGAGGAGAGGAAGGAGCTTGGCCTCTCCTAGATCTTATCCGCGCAGGAGAGCGACCGAGAGGAGGTGGCAGCGGCGGCGGGAGAGCGGTCGAGAGAAGGTGGCAGCGGCGGCAGTGCCACGACAACATTCTCCTCTGCCTTCTGGCATAGGAATAAGAAAGGGAAAAGAATCCTCGATTTTCAATAACCCCCTGAAATTTCTAATATTTACAAACTAGTCTTTCTGTCTAAAAGAAACATTGTTTCAGGGCCTTTTGTGAACATAAAAATTAATAAAAAACAGTTTTGAAATCCTTATTTAATTTGCAACCTCCCCATGTTTTGGTTTGGTGAAATTGATCAAGATTTGATTTTTAAACTACGGTGTTCCTTTTAAGTGATGTTTGTTGTTTTCTCTTTACTTAAATTTCTAATGGACTAAGAACTATTTTTATATAAGCTATGGAATGAAAACAACACCACTAATATGTTACTGAAATAATGGTATGTTTTACATTGGACAATTTTTAGATATAAGTCTTTTAGGGAATAACTGATGAAACTTCTTAGTAGTGTTTTATGTATTATATAAAAACCACCAACTGTGGAATATTCTTCCAAGTCAAACTAAATGATTTTAATTAGTGAAAGGACTTGTTTTGTTTTATGTGGCTTTGTTATTCTCATAATTGAGGTTATGATTAATTCTGGTTGATATTTTGACTAGATGTGTGTCAACCATTTTTGCTATTTTTAGTACTTGATCAAGTGGAAAACATGAGAGACTTTGGAACCTTATTTGTTTGTTTTCCACCAGGTTCCAGGTATGGATATTATCCCATGTTTGTTCTAGAAACATGTGATCATTTACATGGTTATGTGTAGATGATTTTTTGTTATTATCAGTTAGTCTTATGTATGAAAAGGATCTGGAAAACAAGGTAGTGGCTTGTTACCATCTGCCTCAGCATAGCACAAAACATTTGAATGTAATGACTTGTTATTATTTCATACTTGATAATTGTTTCCATTTAAGATATTATTATGTGACCCTTATCTTTAATGAGCTTGACAAGGAATAGAGATTATAGGTTCTCTAATAATATGTAATGATTCACTGGATAACTTCTTATACTCCGTTACTGAGGCAGTGTTGCTCCTTATTGACTTTTGTTGCCTGATGTACTTGTCTCTAGTTGTCACTAGTCTCGAGGTACTGCCTTTGTCACTTGCAAATAAGATCAGTTCTTGAATTCCATCTTCAACTGTCTCACCCTTATGGTGAAGACAACTGTAAGGACCCCCAAACCACTGTTCAAGGACCTCCGATATGCATACATTCACGATCCCAGATCACACCAGTCGTGGACAACATATCAAGTTGGCATTCAGATACAACATCCATTACACGTTTACACAAAGGTCTTGCAAGGGAGACCTGGTCACATAACCAAGTCTAACACAACTGCCACGCAGGGCAAGCACACAACACACACAACATAGTAGGGCCCAAGTCACGCCTTAACCTACAGGCTACTGACTGGGAGACGATCCTAGTTCGCAAGGCCATCAGTGTAGTACTCCTCTTCGTAGAACTCCTCCCGAGGCTCCTCCTCGAAGTCTGGCAAGTAAATACCAGGGACGAAACCAATATGAGTACGTTTGAATGTACTCAACAAGACACCCATCATGTAGCTTACCAAAAATGCAAGAATGCTTATATGGTGTGGTAGGTAGGCTATAAATAGGGTTCACTATCCATGATATATGAAAGACATATCATAGTTGATTTTGAAAATCTCTGTATCTTTGTTGAAGAAGATACTTCAAAAGAAAATAATATAATTTTCTTTCTCTTGTAGATATTGCATATCCAAGAGGTTTTATAAACTCATTTTGTAAAAGAAAAGTTTTCTTTGCAAAACCTTTTGTAAAACAGCATCTGGCTTTTCATCAACGGTACCTCCACGGTACAAGATTTCCTCCTTTCAGTACTTCATAAGTCTAACACCTTTTTGAAAACATTGACACAATGCTAGCTACATGGCCATTCAACTGTCCATATCCGGACGCGGCTATTCCGAATAGTTCTACTCTGCAGAGGTGTATACATCCACCAGATTCAGTATATCCGCCGTAAACAACCACGGACTGTAACAACAGTATGTAAACATCAGATAACCGATCCTAACCATCCACTATGTTCAAGCTAGAATACGCCTATCTCTTCAGTTGGGCCTGGTTCCCTCGGCATCCTGTCCGCCAGCGCCACGGCAGGGGACCCAACTGCTGCAACAGGAGGAGAACTTAATCCCACACTTTTTTATGTCCCATATACCCCTCATGGCGACAATCGGTTCGAGGGCACGACGACCCTTATAGCAAATTGAGATAGAACACACACACTAACAAAAACAAACTTCAAGTTAAGCCCCGTGCCCATGTTGAGGTAGGGTGGTAGTACGGTAAAGGTTGTCCGGCGAATACTAGGTTATGTGTCATTTTTGTAAAACATCTTTTCCCCAAAAATGACCAGTTCAACATTCCTCCGGTGGATAAGGCTCAGCCTTTCCATCGGGTTTTCCATACAGCCTTTGTTTTGCAAAAACCTATTTTTAGGGTGTCCACTTAGGGACTTATACTTTTGGTGGTAATAAATACCATATGGTGGCTATGGGCTTGGTAACACCAAGTATCAACTATTGGCATAATACTATATAATATTAATAGTAATAGTAGTCACTCAAAAATAGTTTTTGGTAATCAAAGTTTTTGTAAAACTTTCAGAAGTAAAACATGCATGATAGATAATTATAAGTGTAGTAACAGCAAGCATCAGGATGGCTTGCCTTAAAATCTTTGTGTCCCTGGCCTTGAAGTAGCTTGATCTTGACACACAACTCTACAGCTCCTTCTTCTTCTTCTTCGTTTTCTAACGCCGTAAAAGAATAAAAGACACACACTCAGAATCAGAGGGACAATCAAGTAAACAGAGCAACACATACAGCAAGCACTTATACTAGCGCAAACACTCAGAAAGTTATCGAGAGAACTATAACACAAACTCTCAGGGTACAAAACTATCGTCAGGAAAACGTATGGTTGAAAAACCATATTCCACATCCCAATATCATAGGTTGAGTGGGTGTACCACTATCATACCAAGATATTTAAGAAGCTAAAAATATAGCTTGTGGTCACAAGGGTGAGGCTACTAAGGTACTCATAAACAATCAATGTAATACCAATCATCAAAGCAACACCCATGGCAGTGGGTATTAACAACAACACAAGCAATCAACCCAAACAAGTTTACCACTAACCTTAAGCATATATAACAAGGTACTAATAAACCCAATAATAACACTAGTACCAATCTTATGCTAAGATGAACACTCAGATAATTCTAAACAGCAAAGCAAACAGATGAATAAGCTAGCTACTGACTAAGCTTATGTCTACACAAAAGCTAAGGAGTCACTCAACCATGAAAGTAACCAAACAAATCAGTGGCTCAATAAATTTTAAAAATTCATAATACACACTCTAAAACATAATAACAACAAGAGACATTACACCCATCAAAATAACATAATAACATGAGCCAACTATTAGCATACTAGTATGAAAATTCTACACAAGGATGCTATAAGAAAATAATTGCATTCTACAACCCATCAACAAACAACAACTACAATATCTATTCCACAATAAAAGAAGTTAAAACATGCTAAACATCTTAGGACAATCATACACTCATAAAACTAGAAGGACAACAATAATGGAGCAAACTCAAAATCTAGTGGGACACTAATGCAACACTAGAGGAGCAATCAACACTATAAGGATACATTTTCCTAAACCAAAAATACATGAATAAAAATACCTACTAACAACACATACACCTTACACATGCTAGTAAGAAAAAACACTAAAATAATTCTATGAAAACAACTACTCATACAAGTGAAAACAACATAGTTAAAATAACTCAAGCGAAGCTACACAAGCTCTCCTATAAACTAATGTGCAAGCTAACAGAGGTGATACCATCACCACATCCGTACCAAAATGGTACTAGACTCAACATAACCGTAAAAAAAACTAGGTACTAAACATAGCAAGACTAGCTCACAAAATCTACTCCACAAAAAAATATTGGAAAACAATAAGAGACTGTTTCTATTTCTATTTGTTTTCCAATCATGCACAAACTTCCTAAAATACTAGTAATGAAAGAAAACAACCTAATAGCAGAGATCAACACATCTACACTTGCTTGAAAACAAGTTTTCTAACAAACAATCATTTATTCACAAACAAACACACAAGATAAAAAACAGAAAAGGTGTTGTTTCTAGAAATGCACACCAAAAATAATCTAGAGCTCTAAAAATTATGCCAGGCTAGGATTACATAGATCTAAACACACACAAGCTCATCCAATTGGATCCGCATCAAAAATCATTTTTAAACTCTCTCTAAAAATCCTAGAAATGCCTACTGGTCTTTTACCAAAATAGATGGCATTTCCAAATGGTAGCTCCCCATGATGCAAGGTCAAGTCTCACTGATAGATCTATCCAAGGTCTACCCAAAACAATTTGGTTTGCAAGATTTGGCCACTTAAAACACAAGTTATGATAAAAAGGTGGAACAAAGTGCTTCTGCCATATTTCTTCGTTCTCCTAAAATATAGCACAAAACATATTTATTTAAGTTGGAGGTGGTTAAGAAATAGTAGATCCATCTCTGTGATTTTTGGTTTGGCAAGCTTTACTGGTTTGAATTTTCATTTCGATTTAAAGTAACAAGCCAGGAATAGCTCTGCAGAAAAAAAAACAAAGCAACCTGCAGGAGAAAAGGGTTAACGGGCCAGATCGGCCAGCACAGTGATGGGCCGGACTAGCGGAGCATCTCCTGTGCCGGTGGAGATTCAAAAGAGTTGAAGTGGGCCGCGGTTGGGCCCATCCGTTCGTGACCCAGCGACGCCGAAGGGGTACGGTGCCGCACGATCGGAAACGGACGCCGGAGATGAAGCCACGTCAACACGCGCCGGCGTCGACCAAGAACTAGCGGCAAAAAACAGAAATGCGGCGGCCGAGGCAGTATCTCGCTGGAACCTCGCCGTAGTGCGATTCCGGCGTTCCCGGGATGCGCGATTAGGCTCTGGAGGATCCAAATCACGTCGCCGATTGAGGGACACCACTGGATTTTGAGGGGAAGGCCTGAAACATGGAGTTCAAGGGGGCCGAGCGGAGGTTGACCTCGGTCACCGTCGGGGTCGGTGTTTCGACGAATGGAACTTTGAATTGATATGGGATGGAGTGTTTTTGGTCCATGGGGATGCGAGAGGAGGCAACGGTGACGAAGGAGACGACCGTAGGAGGTGGGTCGGCGAGGAGGTTCTTCGGCGGCCATGTCGTGCTTGATGCCGGTGAACAAGACAAGAGGTAGTGGGTTTCAAAACCACGGGGTCGATTAGAGAGCAGAGGAGGCTGGTAGACACGCCGTAGCGCACAGGGGTGGCTCTGATCTGCCTCGCGTCGTAGTCCGGCGGACAAGGTCCATGGCGAGCAAGCTCGGGGAAATGAGGGCAGAGGGGACCTTGTCTAGGAGGTTTGCGGTGATGAGTGGGTGAGAATTCCAGAAGGGTTGAGGGAGAGAAGATCCATGGATGTGGGGTGTGGGCGTTCTCCCTCTGTACCCGAAGGTGTTTGTCAAGAAAAAGAGGGGGAGGAGAGGGACCAGGGAGGGAGGAACGGCATGGTGAGCTCGTGGGGAGCCAGTGACTCTAGAAGATAAGGATTGGGGGCAACAATGTGTGGGGGAGGGGGTGTGGCATGCCAGCCCATGCCATGCTTGATGTCCAAGCCATGTGGGTGATGTGGAAAAGTATGGGAGCAGTGAAAGCATGTCCAATTAAGTCAAGGTAGTGGGGCCAGGTGACTAGGCATCCAAGGAAACCAAGTAGAGATTAAATGGAGTGAAAAATATCCCCCTAAGGGTCTCTTTAGAATTTGGCCAGAAGGTGTTTGTGATTGTTTTCTCAAAATTCTTGAACACAACACATGCATGAAAATATGTCTAGGAGGTAGGAAATGAAAATAGGAGTATGGTAGTGGTGGTCTCCCACTTTTCTTAAATTGTTTTATTTGAAAACTTTCAAATTTCCAAAAACCGTTGTTTGTTTTTTTGGGTGTTTTCTCCAAAATTTTGAATAGAAGATATGTTTGAAAACATATTTAATGGATAGGGAATCAAAAATTGATTCTAGGGGTGGTGGTCCCCAAATTTTCTAAAAATATTTGTTTCACAAAATTTTGAAAATTCCAAAAGTGTTGAAACTGTTTTTGGAGGTTTTCTTCAAAAATTTGAAAGTGAGATGAATTTTTTTTTGGATAAATAGGTCACATATGACCCTAGGAATGTTCGGGAGCTTCCCCAAAAAATTGAGAAATACTTTTATGAACAAAAACATTAAAAGTCCATTTCTGGCCTTTTGGAAAATAACATTTAATAAATAGGAAAAAGTTTATAAATCAAGTATTTTTGAGTTGGGGTGGGAGGGTATATAATATAGGTCACAAAGGTGATTTTTAATAAACAACTCCTTTGGAAAATATTTGAGGTACCAAGTGTAGAAGGGTGATAACAGGAGTTTATTTAATAGGCCAAAACCCTGAGAGAAGAATAATCACATGGTCATGGGAAGATAAATGGACCACATGGATATGATGTATAAGTCATGAAGATGACAAGGGAAGGCTGATGGAGCTCAAAATATATAGGAGTGATTTTGGAAGACTAACAAAAGGCATCATGATAATAAGAACATGATCCTATTTGTTGGGATGACCTCAAGAGGGCTTTGGAAGAAAATGTGAATGGGTTTATTTTCAATCCAAACATTACGATAGGAATCATGGATATGTACCATTATACCCATGATGGTACATTGGTCAAAGATCAAGACCTCTCCATTATGGCAGGAGGCCAAAATAGAGAAGTTAAAGAGAACATAAGATGAGATGGAAATAGGATATAACATGCTACTGATGTATGGGCTTGTTATTTGTAGACCTCATTCATTTAAAAAATCTCACAATCATCCACAACAGTTATAAAGACTTTGAGGCAAATAAAAAGATAAGGTCATCTAATAAGCAAATAATAACAAGACTTAACAAGTTCACTCAAGCAAGAGAGTTCTGCAATTTAAATTCTTGGAGGTTCCCCTCAAGTGTTTAAAGAAAGTTAGTGATCAAGCCAAACCATTTTAGGAGGATTTTATAAAAGAGGTTCAGCTCAAAACTTGTTATTTAGGTAACCATTTTATTTTGGTTTTGTTTAAACACAAACACTCAAGTTCAAACAAGGCAAAGAGAGGTGAAACAAAATTAATAATTAAGCATTTCAAAAAGTTTTTGTTGGCCCTAATTTTTTACTCCCCAACAACTGCATTTTGTTGGTTTTGAAAAAGTGGGGGGTGTGACAACAACCAATTACTCCAAGCAAATATTCCTCTTAGATGATTATAATAGAATGTAGATATATGTTATGACATCAATTTTCCCTATGCATATAAGAAGAATTTGTTATCAAGGTATCTAGTCTTGCCTCCAAATTACTATTCATATACAATAGGCTGGGATGTACCATTTTATTCAATCTCGTGTTTGTTTGTGTATGACACTCAACTGTTTGAGTATACAAAAGTGATCTGTTAACAAGGTCTAGAAACTTGTTACCAAACTACTTCTATATAACACTAACATTGGAATATCACACTATTTCAAGAGGAATTAATAAGATCAAATTAAGATATAAGAGTTTCCAAATACTCTTATGATAGATTGAAATAGCACTTCTAGAACAATCTGAAGAATCCTTCTGCAGATCTTCGTGTTGGAGTTCCTCTTTTCTTGTGGATTGCCTCTCTTGCAGAATGACTTCGAAAAGATTGAGAAACAAGAAAATAAGATAATCTAGACAAAGTAACATGATGGTCTAGACAAGGTGGAAATATCTAGATTAAGAGTTGGTTCAAGCTTTTATTCCCCTTCAATATTCTTCTCATTTTTGTTTTTCATAAGATATGTACTTTTTTCATACATGATTAGTTTTACTTGTCTATCAATTCAACTCCTCTAATAGAGGTTATAACTTGTTGTTATCCATTAGTTGTATCCAGATATACTTTAGTTATTGAATGTTGATTTGAATAGAAATGTGGAATGTTTGTGGAATGATGAGTTAATATAGTAAGTTGATCAAATGGTTCATTGATGTGTTGAGATCTCATATATATGCTCACTTATATAAGATGAATAAGACAATGAACATATGGAGTCTATTGGGGTTTAATGACTTATGTCATAGTTGTTAGTTGGTTTCTCAGAGTGTCATGTTGTTACTTTATATACTCTTCTCTTAATGATTTGGAGATATGAACATATTCCATAAATATGTTACTGATAAGAATTATGTGATTTCCCACTTGTGGGTTTTGAGTTAACACTTGTTTCATCATTTTCTATTGAACCTTTGTTATTTACTTGTAAAGGTTTACTTAATAGTGATAAGATGATTGATAAAGGTGTAGTTTGAATTGATTTATAACTTGAAGATTTATTTTTATATAGGACATAACATTTCTGTTAATGAGATGGTTCAATTGTGTATTACTCACTTGTGGAAGTATGATTATCAGTTATGTGATTTGGATACTCACCCCTCTTTGAGTTCTAGATACCTAGTGAATTATCCCTAGTCACTTATAGACTTGTGGTTAAGGTTGTTGAGAGTTTGTGCTTGGTCATAACCAATTATGGTTTGTCTTATCAAATGATTTGGTTTGTAAGTTACATCTTATAAAGATCACTCCAAATGTAGTCTTGATCAGATGATCTAAACCTATTTCATCACGTCAAGATAAACATTGGTCACTTTGCTTCGTTTAAACTTTCGCGCCAAAATTTCCCGTATTTTTAGATGAATGCTTTGCAAATGCACATATTATATTTAGATCCTTATAACCTCCCAAACACTGGGATGTTACAGCCATATCCACTAGCTCGACAATAGAGGTGAGGTCGTCCCTGATGCCGAGATCTTCGAGCATGCGCTCGTTGGTGACCCCTTCCCTGAAGGCGGAGATGACGTTTGCATCGGCGATGTGGGAGATTTTGTTGCGCGTCTGACTGAAGCGCTGCAGGTACTGGCGAAGTGTTTCTCCAGGTCGCTGGCGTATGCTGCGGAGGTCGTTGTAGGAGGGGGCGCTCGTAGGAGCCCTTGAAGTTGGCGACAAAGTGGAGGCACAACTCCTCGAACGACCTGATGCAGCCCTCCGGTAGATTCATGAGTCAGATGAGGGAAGGATCCTTGAGGGCCATGGGCAGCCAGTTCGCCATGCACTTGTCGTCCCCCTTTGGAGCTCCTACGCTGAGGCAGTAGAGCTGTAGGAAGTCAAGAGAGGAGTAGTGCTATTGTAGCGAGATGGCAGCATCGGGTTGAACTTTGGCGGACAGGAGTCCGTGCGAAGTTGCTTGATCAACGCGAGGGCGCCGCTGACGTAAACCGTGGCGCGCACGTCGAGGCCCGCCGGGCGGTTTATGTGGCTGGCTTTGGCATCGCTCGATCTGAACGCGCGCATCCGGTGGACTACGCAGGATGTGGTAGTTGTTGCTGCTCTTCTCAGGCACCTTAGTGGTGGGTGCCTTGTCATGGAACTTGGCGCGGGGACCGCCTTGCACCGGCGAGGTTACACCATGAGAAGGGGGCGGCGCGTCATGAGCTGGTGTGCTCCTACGATGACCAACGTCGCCTCCCCGCGACTCCTGCGGGGGGACGTTTGCAACGATGGCGAGCTCCTGCAGGCGGGTGAGCCATGCGGCGTGTCCTTCAGGTGCGGGCGGGTGCGTAAGCAGCTCCCGGACCAGCAGTAGAGCTGTTGCGGGAGTAGGTTGTTCGAGGTGTCCCCGTGTTCCTGATAGCGGCGGGGTGGGTGCTGAGACTCATGCGCGTCTTGCTGCAGCGTGTGGGAGGAAGCTTCCTCCTCGGCGCCATGTCCGCCCTCCGCGCCAGCGGTTGCACCGTGTCGCATCGTTGTTGTTGTCGTTGCCGGTTGGCTTGACTTGCCCCCAGCGGCGAGCGCGCTCGGAGTGGGTGAGGCGCGGTCTGGTCCGGGTGGCAGGGGCCATGGCGGCGAGGAATCGAAGGAGTGCCTTAGTCCCCTACCTAGCGTACCAAATGTCGGAGAAAGCTGGTATATCCTAGACAGGATAGCTCTCAGAGATTCGAACACTGGGGGGCAAACACGCTTCCTTCTCCTCGAGAGGAGGCTTCAAGAGGGAAGCTTGAGAACGACAACAATTGCGACATAGAGAGTTTACGCAGGTTCAGGCCACCAGTGTGGTGTAAAACCCTACTTCTGCTTGTCTGATGGATTGTACTGCGGTGATTACAGTACAAATGCGAGCTTGTGCTCGGAACATACTACTTGGGCTCTACGTTGATTTTAGGTCTATTGTGCCTCCCTTCTTATACTGGTGTTTGGACCTCCTTCCCGCTCATTTGGCGGGAAAGGGTTCCCACAACGTGCCAAAGGGAGGAGCGTCCCGTACTCCTGCGCCTCCTGCGCGGTCTTGGTCATTGGGGGATAGCTCCACCGTCCATGGCATCACGGCGAGGGATCCCGGTGACGCCGCCTCCATCTTGTAGCGGGGACTCGGTCTTCTTGCACTGAAGAGGTAATCCTTTGGAACCTCTTTGGTGTTCACAGGTTCTTCCCTCGCTTTATACACGAGAACGAAAACTGTGGTCAAAGAGGCTCTACGCCGCCTCCGTCGCCGCTTAGAGGAGCAGTTGTAAGTGGCACATGGGTTGTCTCCTCTTGAATGGAGACTCCCAAGGAGAGGATCCAGAGCAAATTAGAGCTCCTCTCCAAGGCGCAAGTCCCCGCCAGTTAGGCCCACCGGGGGTGTAGGCCGAAGAAGATGGCTCAGCTTGCTACCGACGGAGCCTTCAGCCTTGGAGTCGCGTACTGGGCTGGGCCGTAGTTGTCGCCTCGTGGTACCCTGGTATCCGGAGGCCCGACAGCAGAATCAGACGATGATAAGTCTAAGAAAGGAAAGAAAACTGGAGGAATGGGTAACCAGAACCCGAACCAGAGTAATGGAAATTTCCAGAACCAGAATAACAACAGGAACAAGAGCGGTGAAGTCACCTCAGACCTGGTAGCCAACACAAATACAGGTTATAGAACCAGCGCTAGAATAACAACTTCAGAGGGAACGAGAATTTTTGGCCCAACAGTTTTGCCTAGGCACAACAGGCTTTGAAGGGACCATGCCCTCGCCACATTAAGAATGGAAAGGTAGCAAATCACTCTTGGGAAAATTGTTTTATAATGCAGGGTTTCAGGCCTAGTGGGAACAATAACTATGGACCTGGAAACAATGGAGGTGGTAACTCAGGAAATATGGGAGTTTGCCACCTAGGAACCGGAAATTCAGGACCCGAAAATCATAATCAGAGTCACCAAGGTCAAGGTAACTAATACGTCTCCAACGTATCTATAATTTCCGATGTTCCATGTTGATATTATGCCAATTGCTACATGTTTTCTCCCTTCTTTATAGCATTTTTACATGTTTTCCGGGACTAACCTATTAACAAGATGCCAAGTGCCAGTTCCCTGTTTTTCTGTTGTTTTTTATTTCAGAAAAGTTGTTCTGGAAATATTCTCGGAATTGGACCCCACGAATCCCGAAGTTCCTATTTTCCCCGGAAGCATCCAGAAGTCTAAAGAGGAGTCGAAGACGGGCACCAGGGGGCCCTCACCATAGCCAGGCGCCCCCCTTGGCCGCGCCTAGGGGGTGGTGAGGCCACCCTGGTGGCCCACCGACGTTGCTTTTTCGCCTATTTAAGGCCTTCCTCCCGAAAACCCTAACGAAATTGGCGAAATTCCATGAAACCTTCCGCAGCCGCCGTCATTGTCAACCCAAATTTCGGGGGACAAATCTCTGTTCTGGCATCCTTCCGGGATGGGGAAGTGCCCCCGGAAGCCATCTCCATCGACTCCACTGACATCTCCATCGCCGTTGTTGTCTCCTATGACGAGGAGGGAGTAGTTATCCCCCGAGGCCGAGGGCTCTACCGGTAGCTATGTGGTTCATCTCTCTCTCCCATGGTGTGATCTATATGTGATCGTGAGCTTTGTAATCTAGTTGAATAAGTAGATGTTACTCTTTGTCTATTGTGCTACTCAAGTGTTTTATTAATATGAACTTATCCCGCGGTGTGAAGGTGACAGTGTGCACATTGTGTGTGTCTCCTCTATGAATTGTGATGTTTGTCCAGTACCTTCTAGGGCGCTCAAGTTGACAATGTGGGGCTAACTAGACCTGTGAATGCTTATTTAATGAATGCTTTTTGCATCCCTACGCAATGATTAGTGTTCGTTATCCAACCGGAGAGGGTTAAGAGTAACATAGTGAAGAGAAGATATTTAGTTATTCAATTATGTGATCATTGTTGAGAGTGTCCACTAGTGAAAGTAGGATCCCTAGGCCTTGTTTCCAAGCATTGAAACACCATTTTCCGCCTGTTCTGCTACATGTTTGCTTGCTGCCATATTGCCATTATTACTTATAACCATCCATATTACTTGCATTTCACTATCTCTTTGCTGAACTAGTGCACCTATATACGTGACAAGTATATTGGGCGTGTTGGGGACACAAGAGACTTCTTGTATCTTAATTGCAGGGTTGCTTGAGAGGGATATCTTTGACCTCTACCTTCCTGAGTTCGATAAACCTTGGGTGATCCACTTAAGGGAAACTTGTTGTTGTTCTACAAACCTGTGCACTTGGAGGCCCAACACTATCTACAAGAATAGAAGCGTGCGTAGAAATCAAGCTCTTTTCTGGCGTTGTTGCCGGGGAGGTAAGGTAACAGGTACTCACATCCTCGGGCGTGAGTGCTCAAATTTATTTCCTTTATATTCTTCAATTAAATCTTTTTGTTTCTTGTTTTCACTAGTTAGGCTTAATGGAAAACAACATAAATATGAGAGAGCTTTATAATCTTTATCTTGAGTTAGGACATGAAGTGTTTGAAGAGAAAATTAAAAAACATATGGAGCTTTATTTGCATGCTAGTAGCAATGTTATTAGTATGAATTCTTTGAACACCATTATTGCTAATGCTATGGAAAAGTCTAAGCTTGGGGAAGTTGGTTTTGATGAATATGATATTTTTAGTCCCCTAAGTTTTGAGGAGTAAATTTTCTTTGATGATACTTTGCCTCCAATATATGATGATTACAATGATGAATATGATATTTTCATTCCACCTACTATTGAGGAGAAAATTAATTATGATTACAATATGCCTCCTATATTTGATGATTATGGTGATTAGAATAATAATGATAGCTATTCTCCCGTTGTTATTAATAAGAATGACTATGCTTATGTGGAGAGTATTAATTCTTTTATGCATGTGACTCATGATAAGAATGTTTTATGTGATAGTTATAATGTTAATTTTATTCATGATGCTACCTAAGGGTATTATGAGAGAGGGAAACATGGTTTTATGCATCTCAACAATATTAAGTTTCCCCTCTTTATGTTGATTTTTTTTGAAGTTGCATTTATTTTGTCTTCCTATGCTAGTCACTTTGTGCTTCGTTGACTTGTTTTTCTACAAGATTCTTTTTCATAGGAAGTGGGTTAGACTTAAATGTGTTTTATATTTGCTTATTGATTATCTCTTATTGTGCTTCAACTCTTATTCTTATGTGAGCATCTTTTAAAAATCATTGTGCCTAGCTGAAAGACATTAAAAGAAAAGCGCTTCCGGGAGACAACCCGTTTTATTTCTCCATTTTCAACCTGTTTTCCGTTGTTTATTTTTGTTTTCTTTGCACTTGGGTGTTGTTTATTTCCTTAGAAATCCTGCTGTAACTTTTCTTTTGTGTATTTGTTGAGCAAAGTAAAGCCTCTAGTGGAAAGTTGAGACTATATTTCGGATTTCTACGCAGGAAACAGATTTCTGCTCTCCACTGTTAAAATTGTATAAAATCACAAAAAACTCAAAATGACCTGAATTTTTTTGTGCGTTATCCTGGGATACATACTCAACTTTTCTTAGATGGACACTTTTTATTTGAGCAACAGAGGATTTTCGAAAAAGATCATATTTACCTGCAGTTCTGTTTTGACAGATTTCTGCTAATAATTGCATTTGCCTCTTAATCTCTTTCTTTTGGTGTTCTTTTGAGAAAAAGAGTTCTAAAAGAAGTTATGACATTATCTAATGTGTTTATGAGTGTTATGCTTGTGTTGAAATTGAATCATGTGAATTTATTATGTCGATTTGCACTAACGTTGCTAATGAAGATTGTGAGAAGTTTGGTGTGAAGGAAGTTTTCAAGGGTCAAGAGAAGAGGATGCTATGACATGATCATGAAGAGTGAAGAGCCTAAGCTTGAGGATTCCCCAGAGGCACATCCCAGAAAATTCTAAGAATACACAAGCGTCTAATATTGGGGATGCCCAAGTCATCCCCTTCTTCATCGACAAATTATCAGGTCACTTCTAGTGAAACTATATTTTTATTCGGTCACATCTTATGTGCTTTACTTGGAGCGTCTTTTATTTTTGCTTTCAGTTTGTTTTTATTTTTGCAATAAGCTTGGTTGGACCCAACATTCTTCTATTGGAGAGTTACACGCTCCGCTTTTTCATGGGAATACTTTGTATTCTTAATCTTTGTCTGGCTGCTGCATTTATTTAGCTCATGTTTTGCATTCATCTCTTATTTAGAGCTGTTAGTACTCTCTAGTTTCCATTGCTATATGCTTAGAGAGAGTTTCTGTTGTCTCATATATGTGCATTGGTTGGGAATAGAAATTCTTATGTGATAGTTGGTATAGTGGAAAAATTTGCATGGTCTTGTAAATCACTAAACTGCTTCACTTGAATCACTGTTGTTGTTTTGAGATATTAATTTTCTTAATGGATAAACGGGAAGGATTAGTAAGTATAAACTTTTAATGGTTGGTCTAAGAAACTTGAAACTGTGCCACACTTAAATTACCAGCTGATAGAAACAATGGTATATGATTGCTACGAGTGATACATTTATGATTGGCCTTTTGTTACGCGCTACGGTCGGGGTAGCTAACAGTGACTTGTCACTGCCACAGACCCTCTTGGAGTGATTTGCATTGTGCCATGTAAAGATGATTTGCTTGCTGCAACCTTTTAGCTCGTGAGTCTATGTTCGGTTCCTGGCACTTCCACCATCCATATTTGCTAGCCTCTTCGGTACTGTGCATTGCCCTTTCTCACATTGAGAGTTGGTGCAAACTTTGCCAGTGCATCCAAATCCCGTGGGAGGACTTTGATCTCCTACATACAAGCCCATATATTCTTTCTCAACACAGCCACCATACCTACCTATCATGTCATTTCCATAGCCATTCCGAGATATATTGCTGCACAACATCCACCTCCATTATGTTACTTGATGCTGAGCTTCATGGTTATTTATGCATACTGCTACACTGGCAGGAGCACGCGGTTGGATACATTAGAGATATTCCTTTATGAGTTATGAGTACTAAAAGTGTGATGATTCATTGTAATATAGGATGTTGCCTCTACCGATGAGGATATATAAAAAAATGAAAAAGCCCAAAAAGAAAAAGAAAAAAAGGGCCAAAGAGAGAATAAAGATAGAGGGGACGCATCACTATCCTTTATACCACACTTGTGTTTCATGTTTAGCACCAATGCTTCAGTTTGGAGAAAGTTTTCATATTATCACTCATTCATAACTATGTGGGGAACTTTACATTATAGAACTTGGCTTGTATATTACAATGATGAGCCTCCTCAAATGAGCTCTAGGTCTTCGTGAGAAAGCAAGTTGGATGCACCCCCCACTAGTTCCATTGGAGATCTTTCATACACTTATAGCTCTATGTGCATCCGTTGTGTGGCAATCCCTACTCCTTGCATAGCTTCGGTTGTAAGACTTTCTCTTGTCTAATGACCACTTTCATCTTTGTGAGCCTTTCTTCCATTGACCTTCCAAACCCCCCATAATGTTCTCTTTCCCATAACATCCTAGTGCCAGGGACCAACACAGAACACTTGCTTGTTTTTAGTGCGCAAATAGTATAAGATTCAAGCATTGCATCGTGTGGAAAGCTTGACTTGATCCTAACAGGGGTTGTGAAGATCGTTTGACGTGCATGATATTGTTGTTCTTGAAAGCTTAAATCATCTCTAATAAAATTTGCACGGTTGATAGTCTTTTAATATTGATTCATTAAAAGTTTTACTTATTTCTTCTTTGTTTATGAATTACTTGTTGATATCAAATATAGGTCACAACTTTAGTTCATTTGATCCTAGTTTACATGCTCTACCTTACATATTATGATCAGGATTGTGTGCTATCATGTCACCTCAGAAATTATTTTGTTTTATCGTTTACCTACTCGAGGACGAGTAGGAACTAATCTTGGGGATGCTTGATACGTCTCCAACGTATCTATAATTTCTGATGTTCCATGTTGTTATTATGCCAATTGCTACATGTTTTCTCCCTTATTTATAGCATTTTTACACGTTTTTTGGGACTAACCTATTGACAAGATGCCAAGTGCTAGTTCCCTGTTTTATTTTTTTATTTCAGAAAAGTTGTTCTAGAAATATTCTTGGAATTGGACCCCACGAATCCCGAAGTTCCTATTTTCCCTGGAAGCATCCAGAAGTCTGAAGAGGAGTCAAAGACGGGCACCACGGGGCCCTTACCATAGCCAGGCGCGGCCAAGGGGTTGGTGAGGCCACCCTGGTGGCCCACCGACGTCGCCCTTTCGCCTATTTAAGGCCTTCCTCCCGAAAACCCTAACGGAATCGGCGAAATTCCACGAAACCTTCCGCAGCCGCCGTCATCGTCAACCCAAGTTTGGGGGGACAGATCTCTGTTCTGGCACCCTGCCGGGACGGGGAAGTTCCCCCGGAAGCCATCTCCATCGACTCCACCGACATCTCCATCGCCATTGTTGTCTCCTACGATGAGGAGGGAGTAGTTCTCCCCTGAGGCTGAGGGCTCTACCTGTAGCTATGTGGTTCATCTCTCTCCCCCATGGTGTGATCTATATGTGATCATGAGCTTTGTAATCTAGTTGAATAAGTAGATTTATAGTCTTCATCTATTGTGCTACTCAAGTGTTTTATTAATATGAACTTTGGAGTCACCTTGTCCCCCGATGTGAAGGTGACAGTGTGCACATCGTGTGTGTCTCCTCTATGAATTGTGGTGTTTGTCTAGTACCTTCTAGGGCGCTCAAGTTGACACTGTGGGGCTAACTAGACATGGGAATGCTTACTTTAAGGAATGCTTTTTGCATCCCTACGCAATGAGTAGTGTTCGTTATCCAACCGGAGAGGGTTAAGAGTAGCATAGTCAAGAGAAGATATTTAGTTATTCAATTATGTGATCATTGTTGAGAGTGTCCACTAGTGCAAGTAGGATTCCTAGGCCTTGTTTCCAAGCATTGAACTACCGTTTTCCGCATGTTCTGCTACATGTCTGCTTGCTGCCATATTTATTTTGGATTGCTATTATTACTAATAACCATCCATATTACTCGCATTTCACTATCTCTTCGCTGAACTAGTGCACCTATATACCTGACAAGTATATTGAGTGTGTTGGGGACACAAGAGACTTCTTGTATCTTAATTGCATGGTTGCTTGAGAGGGATATCTTTGACCTCTACCTACCTGAGTTCGATAAACCTTGGGTGATCCACTTAAGGGAAACTTGCTGCTGGTCTACAAACCTCTGCACTTGAAGGCCCAACACTGTCTACAAGAATAGAAGCGTGCGTAGACATCAGTAACCAGGGAACAAACCAAGGCGGGAATCGGCAAGGAGGAAATTCCGGTAGTAAGACCAATCCCAAGCAGCTAAGCTCTGGTCAGTATCATGTATTCACTACCAGTTCATGTAGAAGGGAAATAAAGGTTTAGAAACATGTAATAAACGTTGTAGCTCCTGTTGTTCCTAGATGGCTAAACTGGTCAAAGCAACCGATAACCTGGAGTCGGGAAGATCATCCTCCAAGAGTTGATAACCCAGGAAGCGTTGCTTTGGTCGTGGCTCCACAAGTTGGAGGATATAAACTCTACAAAGTGTTGATGGATGGTGGGAGCAACATAAACATACTTTATTATGCTACTTTCAAAAGGATGAACCTGCAGGAGAAGCAGCTCCAACCACCATCAATTGTTTTTCATGGAATTGTCCATGGTAAGTCCGCGCAATCTATTGGCAGAATATATCTTGAAGTTGTGTTTGGAGTGTTTGAAAATTATAGGACTGAGATGTTGGCATTTGAAGTCGTCAAGTTCAAAAGTCCATATCATGTTCTATTTGGGCGACCAACTTATGCCAAGTTTATGGCAAGACCTTGCTATGTGTATCTTAAACTGAAGATGCTAAGTTCTCATGGAAATATTACAATTAATGGAGACAGAGACATAGCCCTCGAATGTGAGGAAGGTGACGCGACTTATGCAGAATCAGCTTGTGCAGATGAAGAGCTAAAATTATACAAACTCCAGGTTGATCGTGAAGATATGACCTCGCTCAAAAATCCGTCAACTGAGTCTAAACTGAAATTCAAATCAGCTCAGGATGCTAAACTGGTAGACTTCACCCTAGGCGACTCGTCTAAGAAGTTCAGCGTCGGGGCTCACATGACTGATAAATAGGAAAGAACGCTCATCAAGTTCCTCCATGAGAATTGGCTTCCATGCCTGATGTTCCAAGGGAACTTGCTGAGCATAGTCTAAATGTGGATCCCAACCTGAAACCGATTTGTCAGTTCCTCCGTCGTTTCAATCACGAGAGAAGAAAATAGATTGGGGAGGAGATAGCTCGACTATTGGCAGCTGGATTTATTGTGGAAGTGTTACACCCAAAGTGGTTAGCAAATCCAATTCTTGTTCTGAAGAAGAACGGTTCCTAGAGAATGTGCATACATTATACAGACTTAAATAAAGCATGTCCTAGGGATCCGTTTGCCTTGCCTTAGATTGACCATATCATCGACTCTGCAGCCGGTTGTGAACTGTTATGTTTTTAGATGCTTATTCAGGTTATCATCAGATTAAGATGAAAGAGGAGAATCAAGAGAAGACCTTGTTTATTACGCCCTTTGGAACATTTTTCTATACATCAATGCCTTTTGGACTGAAAAGTGCAGGAGCAACTTATCATAGATGTATCCAAAACGGTTTGAAAAAACAAATTGGGCAAAACGTACATGCTTATGTTGATGATATTGTTGTCAAGTCCCAAAAGAGTGATACCTTGATTTCTGACTTGTAAGAGACGTTTGCAAGTTTACGCAAGAATCAGATGAAGCTGAACCTGAAAAAATGATTGTTTGGAGTATCGGCTAAAAAATTACTGGGTTTCATAATTTCAGAGAGGGGAATCAAAGCAAATCTGGAAAAAATTCAGGCAATACATAACCTGAAAAAACTAGTTTGTCTAAAGTATGTCCAGAAGTTGATAGAGTGTATTGCAGCTTTGAGCCGGTTTGTAAGCAGACTTGGACAAAAAGCCATACCACTGTATCGGCTCTTGAAGAAAACTGACAAATTTGTCTGGAATCGAGAAGCTGATTATGCTTTAGAAGCCTTGAAAAAACAACTCTCGAACGTGCCTATATTAGCTGCATCTGAGAAGGAATATCCTATGTTGTTACATTGCTGCAAACAACATGATCATAAGTGCAGTTGTGGTTGTGGAACGGAACAGGAAGGAAAAGAAGGACTGGTTCAGCGACCGGTTTATTATGTGAGCGAGGTCTTGTCAAAATCAAAGCAAAGATACGCACATTGGCAGAAACTGGTTTTCGGCGTGTTTATGGTCACTCGTAAACTGAAACACTACTTTCAAGAACACCCCATCAAGGTTGTCAGTTCTACACCTTTATTAGACATTATCCAAAACAGAGAGGTACATGGACGAGTTCCGAAGTGGGCTATTTATATAGGACCTTACCACATCAAATATGAGCCGAGAATTGCAATCAGGTCCGAGGCACTCATCGAGTTTCTAATTGATTGGACACCGTTGCAGTTTCCACCAAATAAACCTAACACCAAATATTGGACTATGCATTTTCACGGGTCACGACAACTAGAAGGATCAGGAGCTGGTGTAGTCCTGACATCTCCACGAGGTGATAAATTTTGGTATGTTTTACAGAAATCGTTTAAATGCACTAATAATTGATACGTACATTTGCATCACTATTTTATATTGTTATTTTCTATTATTCATCGATATATTTCATGTTATGATGCATTACTTATGTTATTTCATCTTATTTTGCATGTTTTATAATTACTAGAGAACAAACACCAGGACCAGAAATCTGATGGAAAAAACACTGTCGAGATACCCTATTTCAGAATATCAGAAGAAGGAGGGGGACACCGGAGAGGTCTTAGAAGTTCAGAAGAGGAAGCCAGCCGCAAGAGAAGCTAGAGGGGGCCACCAGGGGCCCACACCATAGGGTGGCGCACCCCCTCCCCCCTTGGCCGCTTCGCCAGGTGGTGTGGCCACCCTGACCCACCTCTGGTCGCCCCCTTTCGCGTACTTGACCTCTAGGGAACCCTAAGCCCCAAAACATCATCGAGGAAATATTACGCCGCTGCCTCGGGGCGGAAAACAACAAAGAGAGAAAATCTCTTCGGCAGGGAGAAATATGCCGGGAAATTCCTCCCCGGAGAGGAGAAATCGTCGCCATCATCACCGTCATCACTCCGGGCTTCATCAAGATCATCATCGTCCACCACCGGCACCATCACCCTCACCGTCCACCTTCATCCTGCTGTAACAATTAGGGTTCTTTATAGTTGTTTTCCACTAGATCTCTCTCCTGATGTGAATTACTTGTTAGTAGTTGATGCTTGCGATATATATCGATGTTTGCACTTTATGACCAGATTGTTATTTACCATTATATCACCTCCGATTATGATCCATATGATGTCTCGTGAGTAGTTCGTTTAGTTCTTGAGGACATGGCACACGTCGTGATGTTAGTAGTGGAATTATGTTGAAGTAATATCTATATGGTTTAATATTTAAGTTGTGGTGTTATTCTTCTAGTGGTTTCATGTGAACATCGACTACATGACACTTCACCTTTATGGGCCTTGGAGGATGCATTGTGTATTTGGCTACTAATTGTGGGGTTGCCGGATTGACATAAACCTAAACCGCTGTTAGGAAGCCGAAGCACGAGGGAGTGTAGGATCCCAGAGTTTAAGGGTGTGGTTAGATTTATCTTAATTACTTCTTGTATTTGCTGATGCTTATGAGGGGTATAATCACGAGTATGTATTAGTCCTAGTTGGGTGGTGCGTTAGCATAGGTTCACCCACACAACACCTATCAAAATAATAAATATTAATCAACTGTATGAAGCAAAAGCACTTGACGAGATTCCCATGTGTCCTCGAGAACGTTTAGTCATCATAAGTAAAACAACTGGCTTGTCCTTTGCTCTCAAAAGGATTGGTCCACGCGCTGCAATTATTATTACTGTTATTTATTTACTCGCACTTTATTTATCTTCTATATCCCAAACCACCAAAAACTTGTTTGCTAGTGTTTATAGTGAATCCTCTATCCAACCTGCTTGTCAACACCTTCTGCTCCTTGTTGGGTTCAAAACTCTTATTTATCGAAAGTACTACGATACACCCCTATACTTGTGGGTAATCAAGACTATTTTGTGGTGCCATTGCCAAGGAGTGAAGTGCTATTGGTAAGAGAAACTTTTATTGTGAGTGTTCTTTTTATTTATGTCTACTGTTTATTTTACTATGGATAGTCCATATGGTTCTTTGTTTTAGGGCACTACTATTACTGCTAGGGTATTGGATGACCCGTTATCTGCTGAATAGGATCCTTATAAAATACCTATGAAAATTGTTGGACATGTTATGGATAACTGCTATTATGGAGATGGAACTGTCCATCCCGGTGATCTTTTGATCTTTATACATGAATTATGTGAGTTATTCATGTGTGCAGGTATTACAATGGATCAATTTAAAAGGAAAATATTCTCTTTGACACTAAAGGACAAAGACGCGGAATGGTTTAAAATGCTAAAGAATGGTCAATCTATTGGATGGGAGGAAATTGTACCTCTCTTTTATTCTAAATTCTATCGACCCAGTGAGATCCATAAAGACCGGAATCAAATATATAATTTCTGGCCTCATGATGGAGATAGTATTGCCCAAGCTTTGGGGATAATGAAGTTATTGATGCTTAAATGCCCCTTCATGAGCTCCCGAGTAATATTGTTATCAATAATTTTTATGCAACGCTTTCTCTTCATGATAAGGATTTCTTGGATGCTTCTTGTTCTGGATCATTAACATGTATGAAGGAAGAAGCTAAATGGGACCTTCTTGACCGTATTCAAGAAAATACCGAAGGATGGGAGAATGACAAAGGTAGAAAGTCAGGTATAAATTACGATTATGAATGCATTAAAGCTTTTATGGGAACCGATGATTTCCATAATGTTAGTGCTGTTTGTGGTCTTGATTCTCAAATCTTTGCAAACTTTCTTAAAGCCTTTGCTTCTTATATTGATATTCCTAAAAAGGAGTTGAACAAGTATCATACACCTTATAAAGATATTGTTAATGGTGTTCCTGGTAGAAACATAGAAGTGCATGATGTTAATCCTGCTGTGTCTGAACCTTATATTGAGAAAATACCTTTCCCTGTTAAAGTAAAGGAACACTCTATGGTAGCTAGTGTGGTTAACAATAGTATAAATAAACCTATTGAACCCGATGAACAAATAACTATAGAACCTACAGTAGCGATGGTTGAAGATCTTGTTTCTGAAAATGTAGAAGGTGGACACATTGTCTTCTGTGAGGATGCTTCTAATATTGTTTCACATCCCCATAGACCTAAGAAAACTAGTGTTCCTATGCTTTCTGTTAAGATGGGTGATCATTGCTATTATGGTTTATGTGATATTGGTGCATGTTCTATTGCTATTCCTTACGAGCTTTATAAAGAAATCATGCATGAAATTGGTTCTTTTGAACTTGAAGATATTGATGTTTCTATTCAGCTTGCTAATAGATAAACTGTCTTTCTGATTGGTATTGTTAGAGATGTGGAAGTTTTATGTGGTAAAAGTAAATACCCTACTGATTTTCTAGTAGTGGGTAAAGCTGCTAGTAAAACTTGTCCTATTATTGTTGGTAGACCTTTCTTGAACACTTGTGGCGCTGTTATAGATTGTAGGAAGGGGAAAATATTGACTAAATTTGATGGAAAATCTTATGAGTTTAATTTCTCTAAATTTGCCAGAGCTCCTTATGAAGCTGAATTGCCTAATGAAAATTTTAGAGTTGAACAGATTGCTTCTATTGCTCTTGCCCCTAACAATGCTTTGCAACAATACATGGAGGACCATGAAAGTGAGGTCTTTATGGAGGAAATAAATGATATTGACGATATTCCTATTCGTCAACCAGTGATGCTGAGACACAATTCACCTATGGAGGATTTGGGTACCATATTACCACCCAAGGAGGATCCTGTTTTTGATTAAAAACCTTTACCTGATGATCTTAAATATGCTTATATTGATGAGAAGAAAACATATCATGTTATTATTAGTTCTAAACTTTCAGGTGAAGAAGAGGAAATATTATTGGGGATATTAAAGAAACACTGTGGAGCTGATATACTCTGGATGATTTGAAAGGGATTTCCCCTACTATATGTCAGCATGTTATTAATATTGAACCAGATGCAAAGCCAGTAGTTGAACATCAACGCCGTTTAATTCCTAAGATGACGAAAGTGGTAAGAAATGAGGTATTAAAACTCCTTGATGCTGGTATTATTTATCCTATTGCTGGTAGTAGATGGGTAAGCCTTATGCATTGTGTCCCTAAGAAAGGTGGAATGACTATTGTGCCTAAGGAAAATATTGAGCGTATTCCACAAAGAGTAGTATTTTGTTATAGAATGTGCATTGATTTTACAAAGGTTAATAAAGTTACTATGAAGGATCATTATCCTTTACCTTTTCTTGATCAAATGCTAGAGAGGTTTCAAAGAAAACTCATTTTTGCTTTCTTGATGGTTATCCTGGGTTTTCCCAAATTTCTCTTAGGGCAAAAGATCAAGAGAAAATAACCTTTATTTGTCCTTATGGAACTTATGCTTATAGACGTATGCCTTTTGGTTTGTGTAATACTCCTGCGACATTCCAAAGATGCATGTCTGCTATTTTTCATGGCTTTTGTGAAGAAATTGTGAAAGTATTCATGGATGATTTCTTTGTCTATGGAAATTCTTTTGATATTTGTTTGCACAATCTTGATAAAGTTTTGCAGAGATGTGAGGAAACTAATCTTGTTCTTAGTTGGGAGAAATGCCACTTTATGGTTAATGAAGGAATTGTTCTTGGACATAATTTTTTTAAAAGAGGTATTGAAGTTGATAGAGCTAAAGTGGAAGCAATAGAGAAAATGCCCTGTCCCAGGGATGTTAAAGGTGTTCGTAGTATTCTTGGTCTTGGTGGTTTTTATAGGAGGTTTATTAAAGATTTCTCTAAAATATCAAATCCTCTTACTAATCTTCTTCAAAAAGATGTACCTTTTGTTTTTGATGATGATTGCAAGGAAGCTTTCGAAACTTTAAAGAAGGCTTTAACTACTGATCCTATTGTTCAACCACCTGATTGGAATTTGCCTTTTGAAATTATGTGTGATGCTAGTGATTTTGTTGTAGGTGCTGTTCTTGGACAGCGAGTGAATAAGAAGTTGAATGTTATTCATTATGCTAGTAAGACTCGTGATGATGCTCAAAAGAATTATGCTACCACTGACAAAGAGTTTTTAGCTATAGTTTTTGCATGTGATAAATTTAGACTTATATTGTTGATTCAAAATTCATTATTCATACTGATCATGCTGCTACTAGATACCTTATGGAAAATAAAGTTGCTAAGCCTAGGCCTATTAGATGGGTGTTGCTTTTACAATAGTTTGATTTGCATATTGTGGATAGAAAGGGTGCTGAAAATCCTGTTGCTGATAATTTGTCTAGATTGGAAAACATTGCTTATGACCCTATTCTTGTTAATGATAATTTTCCAAATGAACAACTAGCTGCAATAAAAGTAAGCTCACGAGATAGTCCATGGTATGCAGATTATGCTAACTTTATTGTTTCCAAGTATTTGCCTCCAACCTTTATAGCTCAACAGAGAAGGAAATTCTTTTATGATTTGAGGCATTATTTTTGGGATGACCCACATTTATATAAATAAGGAGTAGATGTCATTATACGAAGATGTGTTCCATAATATGAACAACGAGAAATATTGAGAAAATGTCATAGTAGTGCTTATGGAGGACATCACGTTGGAGAAAGAACCGCACAAAAGGTTCTACAATGAGGTTTCTCTCTTTAAAGATGCACGTAAATTTGTTTTATCTTGTGATGAATGTAAAAGAGTTGATAATATTTCTAGACGTAATGAAGTGCCTATGAATTATTCTCTTGTTATTGAACCTTTTGATTGTTGGGGATTTGAGTTTATGGGTCTGTTTCCACCTTCGAATGGTTATACTCATATTCTTGCAGATGTTGATAATGTTACTAAATGGGTAGAAACTATACCTACAAAAGGCGCTGATGGTGAAACCTCGTTAAAAATGCTTAAAGATGTTATTTTCCCTAGGTTTGGTGTGCCTATATATCTTATGACTGATGGAGGTTCTCACTTTATTCATGGTGGTTTAAAAAAAAACCTTGCTAAATATGATTTTAATCATAGAATTGCTTCAGCTTATCATCCCCAAACCAGTGGACAAGTAGAATTATCAAATAGAGAAATTAAATCTATCTTGTAAAAGACCGTGAATAAATCTAGAAAAATTGGGCTAGTAAGTTGAATGATGTTTTATGGGATTATAGAACTGCTTATAAAAATCCTATGAGTATGTCTCCTTATAAAATGGTTTATGGTAAATCTTGTCACTTCCCTTTAGAATTAGAACACAAACCTTATTGGGCAGTGAAAGAACTTAATGAAGATTTTAAACTTGCTGGTAAGAAAAGAATGCTTGATTTGAGTTCTTTAGATGAATGGAGATGTGAATCCTATGAAAATGCTAGACTCTTTAAACAGAAAGTTAAACAATGGCATTATAGGAGAATTCTTAAAAGAGAGTTTCATGTTGGTGAGAAAGTTCTATTGTATCGGTCTCGTCTCAGATTTTTTGCAGGAAAATTACTCTCGAGATGGGAAGGACCTTATGTTATTGAAGAGGTGAATCGTTCGGGTGCAATCAAAATTGCTTCCCTTAAAGATAACACTACACACGTGGTAAATGGGAAAAGACTCAAACATTATATTTCCACAGATTCCTACGATGAAGATGTTGATACTATTGAAGTGGTAACCCCGGAAGAGTTCATAAGGGAGAAAATTCCAGAACCTCCAGAGTCCGCTTTCGAATAGGTAACAGTTTTGTTAAGAAAAAGTTCGCGGATTACTTTCCAAGTTATATTTTTGTCACATATGGAAAATATGAAAAATATCGAGCCGGAGAAGGGTAGGAGAAGGTGCCCGAGGGCACCAGACCACCTGGCGGCGCGGGCCCACCCCTGGCCACGCCACCCTATGGTGTGGGCGCCTCAGAGCCCCTCTCTGACACATTTTCGACTTGCATTTTCCTTTCGATACGCATATTTCTGCTATATAACCCTCGGACCCCCCGAGGTCCGTATATCGTTTTCTCGTCGTGTTTCTGTTTCGACCTGTTTCTGCCAGATTTCATCTTCAGATTTAGAGCCATGATGTCCTCTTCCGGACCTCCCAAAGAAAGTTTCTTTGTGAATGTCGTCAACCCATACATGAACAAGTTGAAGGTGCATCCCAAGGAGTTGCTGCTCAAGGATTGGGTGGTGCAGAAAGAAGATGTTCGGGGTCCTAAAGGGGAGGGAAGCCTGGAAGCTAGGATGGAAGAGCTGGAACAGTGTAACACCTGGGGTGTTACCTGTTTGGTTGTTTGCATCATCTGCATCACATTGCATTGCACCATGTTTGCATCACAACTGAAAATTTCAAAACAATTTAAACTTTCACCCTTGCTCAAAAACTTCCAATTTCAAACTTGCAACCAAAACCCCTCAATTGTTTTTCCACTGGTTGATTCTGTTTTAATCACTTGTCTGTTACAACCTTTCAAATAAAGAAGTGCAAACTAAAACCCTCTTTTGTTTCAAAGCAACTCATTATAATTCACCTTTTAAGTTGTTGCTTAAAATCAATTAACCAAATTAATCAGTTATTTCCAAGTCTTTTTCCAAACTCAAAACAATTATCAAATCATCAAACTTTTGAATCCATGATGTTCAACACAACTTGGTATTCTTTAAAACATTCTAAAACCTAGGGGAAACCCTAATGAAAACACCTTATTTTCTAAATATTAATTAATATGGCAATTTTCAATTAATTTGGCTCAATTTCAAAACAGCAAGCAAACCTTTGAAATTTTGAAAACCAAAACTACCAAGTGGTTTCTTTTTAACTAAATAATTTATCCAAAATTTTTCCAAAATTTTCTATCCACAAAAACCTAGCTTCCTTTTCCAAAAGCAAAACTACAAAAAATAATATCACAGAAAAGAATAAAAATAGCAGCGCAGCGCAACACCTAACCTGTCTACCGCCGGCCCAGCCCGTCTAAGCCCTATCCAGCGCGCGCAGCGGCCTGCATACCGCTTCGCTGCGCCGAGATTCGTGCGGGGGCTTCTATTCCTCTTCGTCCCGCGGTACGGCAAGCCATCGGAGGCCGCCACCGCAACCCCGACGCGATTCCGGCGGCTACAGGCGGCTCCGCGCCTCTATAAGTACCTAGGGCACCAGGCACAATGCCCTAGCCCCCCCTAGGTTTCCTCTCCGCCGCCAAAAGCTTCCACCTCGACGATTTTCCCCTCTGCTGCAGCCTCGCCGGCGGCAGCTGCTCTGAATAATCCCATGGCGCCGCCGTGTCTCACTCCCACCTAGCCAACCATCACCTGCAACCTCGTCGCCTCTCTACCCTCTCTCTGCTGGACACCAGAATCAGGCAAGGTACCCCTCAGATCTTCGCCGCCATCTTCTTCTGCTCCGGCCACCGCGCGCCGTGTTCTGAATCCTTGCTTCGCGCCGCCGTTGCAGGGCTCCGCAGCTCTCGTTTCCTGGAATCGATAGCCCACGCGTTCCTCTACGTATCGGACAGCTGAACGCGCACGGAGGAGCTCCACGTCGACGGCGCCGTCCTCGACCTCGCCGCGGCCACCATCGTCATCTCGTCGTCAGCATCCCGTCAGCGTCGAGCCTCTGCTCGTCTACACACGCCGGTGAGCTCTCCACCGTACCTTCCTCTCCCACTCTGTTGGTTCGCAATCATCTGCACGCATCCACGCTTCCACGGCGCAGCACCACGGTGATCAACGACGGCGTTCGTTCTTCTGTCAGTCGAACAATCGCTTGTTCGTCAGTTTCGTCAGAGCACACTCGTGTTTCTGAATCTTAACCTGGCTGCTTTCGCTTCACTGTCAAACGTCTGAATCTTACCGCAGTGGTACTGCATCCTGTGCGCGTGGCGCAGGGCGCGGGTTCGATCCGCAGCGCCCCAACCTTTTGCTTCCTTTTTCTTCCGCAGCGAGGCAGACCCACCTGTCATTGACCTGCTGTGCCACGCAACGCTGCGCAGAGCCACGTTGGCAGCTGGCCCACTGCGCAGTGACTGCGTGTAGAGTGCTGCTGTGTAACAATTGGATTTCTGCGAATTTCCAATAATCAATTCCTTTTTAAAATAGCAGAATTAAAACTAAACTTCTAAATTCCATATCTTTCAATTTATAAATCCAATAAACACAAACTTTATATCTATTCTGATCCAAATCTTCTAATCTTTCCAAATATCCAACTTGTGTTCTGTTTTGAACTTTCAAATTGCAATTCAAATTCAAATTTAAATCATTCAATTGTATTTTGCTAAATTCAATAACTAATTATTCATAAGTCCAAATAATGCAAATAAAATATGTTTTCAATACCATTTCATCTCACCTTTTCAAATATAATTTTTGTTTTCTGGTTTGAATAATTTAAATTGCCTAAACCATTTAATTCATGTTTAATTCAATTAAAAATTGTTTAATATTGTTTAATTCATAATTAAATAATCCTAAGTCCAGTTTCAAAATGTGAAACATGTAATCCAACTAAAATTTGATGTTCTTTTCAAATATAAACTTTGTTAATTGTTTTGCACACTTTAACTTGATGAAAAACAACAATTGTTTGTGTGACATGTTTAAGTAACCAAAAGTTTCCAAACCTAATCAATGTTTCCAAAACTTGTTCTATTCCTGTTCCCTTGCATCTATTATTGTTATTTGTTGTTATTTTGTTGTTTTCCTCATCCATGCATCATGCTAATCCACCTTCATCTGTTGATTAGTTGGAAAACAAATAATCTAACCAAAATTCATGGGTTGTTCATATGCAACTCAAAATTGCATATGGGTCCCTTTAAATCTGTTTATCTTGTCAACTAGTTTATTTCTATGCATCAATTAAACTTGTCATGCATCCATGTCTTGATCATGCTGGATCTTTTGCCGTAGTAGTAATTGTTGCATTCCGGTGTTTGTTCGAGGTTCGTTGCTTCTTCCCGGATAGGACGTTGAGATGATGTGAGCAACGACAAGTTCTGCTACCTTGCGGGATCTCAGGCAAGTATACTCACTTGCATGCCATATGGCTGCCTTTCATCACTTGTTACCGATTCTTTCCGTTGAATCTTTTCTGCTAGCCTTAGTAGTTGTTGTTTCTGTTACGAACCTATCACATGAATCCTTTAACCACTGATATTGCCTCACCTCCATACCTACAGCCTTTGTTTGTGCCTGTTCTTATCTAGCATGCTTAGGGTTGTTTTGCTCGAGTCTGTTACCCGTTACTTTCTGTTATTACTTCCATTATGTTCCGGGGGCTCGATGTTTAATCAATCAATCAATCATGTTAATGTTACTGTTAATAATAAATTTGATGATAAGGCACCGGCAGGAGGCCCTTGTGGTTTTGAGGCCTGCTAGTGTCGACCCTAATAGGAAAAGGGTCTTGTCTACCGATCCATGATGAGCGCACTACCCGCATTTGGGGAGTATGGGCTCCCCCTCAGTTTGACCCGATTCGCATCTCGTCCAAATCGCCTCATTTAGTTCGGGTTTTCCATTTGCTGCATGCATGATCTTGCGAGCCCTTGGTACCCGGGTGGAACTTTCGTAGTCGGCATATAGGGGGACACGGTCTTAGAGTGCTATGAGGGTCCATTTTCTTCTGGGCTCGAGTAGCCGTGCGCCCAAGGTGCTTTGGGCTTGATGCGAAGAAGGGTTGGATTGTGTTGAGTGCCCCGCTTGGTGGGAGGCATTCCATCTGGCGGGATATTCATGAGTGTGGTTACTATGGTGCACCCCTGCAGGGTAAATCTTCTCGAGAAGCCGTGTTTTCCGCGGTTATGGATTACTTGGTGAAAGTACTGGCTAACAAGTACTCAGGACAACTTCAACATAATGATCAATCATGTTTCACCCAATGATTAATAACTTGACTAGTAATAGGTTATTCACACAATAACTTGACTCATCTTTAATACCGCGGTGTGAGTTATCCTCGGATTGCTTCTTCGGATAAGGGGCGAGATCCAGGATGGGTTTGTTTGAAGTTATCTTTCAGTTGGTTACTATCACTCGATCTTATCTCCTTTCTGATAGTTGGAAGTAATAGAATCTCTGTAGTTGGTTAGTGCAGCCTGCTGTCGCTTATTTGCCATAACCCCTTCCTTTCCGTTGATCCTAAAGTATTTGTATCTTGTGATGACTGGCTACGCCGGTAACTTGTGAGTATGGGTTTTATCCCCCTTGCCAGTACTTAACCGTACTGACCCACGAATCTCTTTCGTGGCTGCAAATTCCAAATTGCAGTCAACAGGTTTGAAGTCTGACGACGTTAGCTTGGGAATCCCTCCGGCTTGGCCTGGGCAGGGATTGGACGCCTTCGGTTATCTTCAGGACTCTTAGTCCAATTTGGATCTTGTCCGTAGACGGACGTTTGTTTCTTCCGCTGTTATTTGGATCTTTGTATTGTATCAGTTGTAACCCCTGGCTCGTGGAGTCATCTTGTACCTTTCTGTCTCTGTTGTAATTGTGGATTATTCGTGAACTATTGTAATGTTATCATAAATGGCAACCTGGAATCGGTTATTATGCGGATTTGGCGGGAATGCTGAATTCTGCATAGTGCCCGATCTCGGGGCGTCACAAACAGGAAGTCTTTAGGTACAAGAAGATGGCGGAGCGTGAAGTGGACATCATCCATAGATAAAGATGAAACTAATAGCTGAGCACTGATACGACTCAAACATATCTATAATTTCTGATGTTCCATGTTGATATTATGTTGATTGCTACGTGTTTTCCGTATGTTTTCCTACGTTTTCTTATGTTTTCTGGGACTAACCTATTAACAAGATGCCACAGAGCCAGTTCCCTGTTTTCTGCTGTTTTTAGTTTCAGAAAAGTTGTTATGGAAATATTCTCGAATTGGAAAATTTGAAAGCCAGAAGTCCTAAAAGTTCCGGAAGCATCCAGAAGTCCCGAAGATCCCCGGAGGGGGGCCACAGGGTGACAACACCATGGGGTGGCGCGGGTCGTCCTGGCTGCGCCACCTAGGGGTGTGGGCCCCCTGGCCACCCCCCGGCATCGCCCTTTCGCCCATATATACTCCCCGAGGCGTAAACCCTAAAAGAATCGACCTTTTCCACAAAATACATCCGTAGCTCCGTCGCTGCCGCCGACAAGTTTCGTGGGACAGATCTCTGTTCTGGTACCCTGCCGGGACGGGGAAGTGCCCCCGGAAGTCATCTCCATCGACTCCACCGCCATCTCCATCGTCGTTGCTGTCTCCTATGATGAGGAGGGAGTAGTTCTCCCCCGAGGCTGAGGGCTCTACCGGTAGCTATGTGGTTCATCTCTCTCTCCCATGGTGTGATCTTTATGTGATCATGAGCTTTGTAATCTAGTTGAATCTGTAGATTGATCTTCATCTGTTATGCTACTCAAGTGGTTTTGTTGTCTCCGTAAACACTTTGATCACGGGGCAAAGGTGACAGTGTGTGCTCCGTGTGGTTTAGCATGATATTTATATCTTGTGTTGGAAGGTGAACCTATGAAATTGTGGCGTTTCTTTACTAATTTATGGCGCTCGTAGTGACATTGGGGTGCCCTAGAGAGGGAATATAGACTTGAGGAGTGCTGTTAAAGCCCTACGCAATGATTAGTGTTCGTTATTCGACCGGAGAGTGGTTCGGAGTAACATAGTGAAGAAATGATATTTGTGCATTCAATTGTGTGATCATTGTTGAAAGTGTCCTCTAGTGAAAGTAGGAGGCCTTATTTCCAAGCATTGAAACACCGTTTTTCGCATGTTCTGCTACATGTTTGCTTGCTGCCATTTTTATTTCAGATTTCTATTATCACTTATTATCATCCATACTACTTGTATTTTACTCTCTCTTCACCGAACTAGTGCACCTATATACCTCACAAGTATATTGGGTGTGTTGGGGACACAAGATACTTGTTGTATCTTAGTTGCAGGGTTGCTTGAGAGGAATATCTTTGACCTTTGCCTCCCTGAGTTCGATAAACCTTGGGTGATCCACTTAAGGGAAACTTGCTTCTGTTCTACAAACCTCTGCACTTGAGGCCCAACATTGTCTACAAGAATAGAAGCGTGCGCAGACATCAAGCACAAGAAGGAGATTTCAAATATTTGGGAGGAGATCTTCTCACTCACCGAGACCATCAACAAATTACAAGCACAACTTTATGACGTGAAGAATCACAACTGTGAGTATGAGAACAAGTGTAAATGTATAAGTTCTGCTTCCAGTTTAAGAATATTGGGGACCAAGTAATTGTTTGTTGATGGAGAGCCTTTACCTTAGAAGTCTGGTGATGGGAAGGATTCACCACCACCACCGAAGAATTAATTTGTCATTGGTATTGGCATCCCCTTGGCTTGTTCCAAGCTTGGGGGAGCACCTCGATATCGCACCTTTATCTTTCACCTTTTTACCTTTTAGTAGAGTCATATCATGAGTAGAGAAATTATCATATAGGATGGTTTGCAGTATGGAAGTATCACTCTTTGGTTGGTTATCATTGTATCCCTTGGTTTGAGGTGCCGTTATGGAATATTAGTGAGAAGTTTCATCATATTCTACACCTTATTTTAGCTTGCAATTTCTGTTATATGGTTGATCTTGTTATTAGTATTGGTATCAATATTGGAGCATCAAGTTAATCTAGTTAGTTTTGGCAAACTTAGCATTGGTCAGTAGCAACAATACTTTGAGGCTTAAGTAGAAAAGAGGGAGTTGCATGTAGATACATTATTCCATGATCTTTCTTTCTTGTTGGCTCATAATCTTAGTATTCTCAAGTTAAGATTGTTTATACTTCCAAGGAAGATTGCATGATTGGTTTTATCATATATATGGCTGTTTGTTTTCCTTCAACTCTTATGCTTGCTACCCAAACTTGCTAGCCAAAAAACTGTACTGAGAGGGAATGCTTCTCGTGCATCCAAACCTTGAGCCCAAAACCGTGCCATACGTGGTATTTAACCGCCACTCCAAGTAAATTACTTGTGTGATACCTTTAAACCTTCAAAATTACACATGTTTTGTGCCCCTGTTTTAGCTCATGAGGACGCAAATAGAGAATCTTTATCTCACTTGTTGATTGGACTTTACACACCTGGACTAGTGGCTTCATCCGCTTATCCAAATGCTAGAAGAGCTAGCAGCGGGGTGCCTAGCCCCAAATTTTAATACAAAAAATTATCTTCACTATTTTTGCCTCTGATTTCTTAGTCAAATCATGATTGTGTTAAACAAAAGATAAGAGGGATAATCTTATGATTTCAGTTAGTGTCCTTCAATGGGAGTCGCTCTTCTAAGGTCTAGTTGGCTTGTGATGTACTGAATTTTCTGTTTTCCATTCGTTGACATAAACATACACCACTCTCAAAGTTGTTTTCAGTGACTTTGTTTATCAAATGGAAAGATCTAGCACATTAGTTAATCCCCGCTTCCCTCTGTGAAGGGCCTATCTTTTACTTCTATGTTGAGTCAGTAAACCTACTCCTTTCCGTCTTAAGCAAGCATTTGAGTTGTTGTGATCCATCCATCTATATGTTGATATACTCAATCATGTCTTTTGTTCTTCCTTGTTTAGTACAAATGTTTTTATCTGAATGAATACCACTTGAAAGTTATCAATGATTATAAAGAAATTGTTATGATTGAGCATGTTTTGAATTTGCAATATAAGCTCTAATCTGAAGACTCTTGTCGAAAGATAAGTACAATATGTTAATTGTTATCTGACCAAGAACGAAGTTTGCCTTCACCAATTTTGATTTCCTTTTTGCACCTCTATTGTGACTCCATTTACTTGTTTCAAGTTAAGTGATACGTCATAAACGTATCCTTAATTTCTGATGTACCATGTTGTTTCCCACATGTCTGTTGTACACTTTATGTCATTTTTATCGATTTTCCGTACTAACCTATTGACAAGATGCCACAGAGCCAGTTCCCTGTTTTCTGCTATTTTTAGTTTCAGAAAAGATGTTCTGGAAATATTTTCGGAATTGGAAAATTCGAAGCCCGGAAGTCTTAGAATTCCCGAAGGTTCCACGGAGTCCCGAAGAGACCCGGAGAGGGGCCTCAGGGGGCCCACACCATAGGGCGGCGCCCCCCTGGCCGCGCCGTGGGGTGGTGTGGGGCCACCAGGCCTCCACCGCCTTTGCCCTTTCGCCTATTTATCCCCCCTGAGACATAAACCCTAAATATATTCCACTTCATCCCAAAAACACTCGAGGCCGCCGTCATCATCATCCCGAGATCGGGAGGGTTCTGGAGCTCTCCCCGGCACCCTACCGTGAGTGAAATTCATCACCGGAGGGTCTACACCACCATGCCCTCCTCCAAAGTGATGCGTGAGTAGTTCATCCCTGGACTACGGGTCAATAGCAGTAGCTAGATGGTTGCTCTCTCCACTTTGTACCTCATGTTTAGATCTTGTGAGCTGCCTAACATGATAAAGATCATCTTTATGTAATGCTACATGTTGTGTTTGCTAGGATCTGATGAATGTTGAATGATATGTCTTCTGATTATCAATCTATCATGTTATCTTCATGCATATGTTATTTATGATCTTGCATGCTCTCCGTTATTAGTAGATGCTCTGGCCAAGTAGATGCCAGTAACTCCAAGAGGGAGTATTTATGCTCGATAGTGGGTTCATGCCTCCTTTGCATCTGTGCTGGAGTGACAGAAACATGACGGATGGAGGATGTGTTGTTGCCATTAGGGAGAAAACAACAATGCTTTGTCTAAGGATGATTTTATTGTTTATATTATGCACTTTGCTTAATGCAATTATCTTTTGCTTGCAACTTAATACCCAATGTTTTTGGATGATATTCAGAGGGTGGATTATTAGTCATAGATGCAGTTGGATTACGGTCTATGTATTTTTTTTGTAATGCCCGCATGAATCACATAGTAATGTTTATGTCTTTCATATGCACTACGGTGCAACCTTCATTTATGTCAATCCCAGTTTTAATTTGTTCACGACACATGTTATTTATCTTTCACGGAGAGACACCACTAGTGAACAGTGGACCCCGGTCCATTTTCCTCATACTGATAATACAACCACCGTTTCCACTGCTTTCATACTGCTGCTACTGTTTTCATACCGTTTTCCACACCATATGTTTAACCACTTTGTGTTCAGCAAACCCGATGATATTGACAACCTCACTGCTTCGTTGGGGGCAAAGTGATTTGATTGTGTTGTGTAGGTTCCACGTTGCTTCTGAACCGGTAGTGCGCCCTGCCGTCTCAGCTGCTTCAACCTTCTGAAGTTACTCCTTCCTCCTACTGGTCGATTAAACCTTGGTTTCTTTCTGAGGGAAAACTGCTGTTGTGCTCATCATACCTTCCTCTTGGGGTTTCCCAACGAGTGCAAGACCTGCACCATCAAGCTATTTTCTGGGGCCGTTGCCGGGGAGGAAGAGAATTTCTGCAAGGGGAGTCTCTCACTTCCAATCTCTTTACTTTGTTTTTGTCTTGTTTTATTTTATTTCTGGCGGGGAGGAATAGAATTTCTGGCGTTGTGCTTATTTTATTTTGTCTTATTTGCTTCTCTATATCAACAACACGAAAAATTACTTCTTATTCTAGCTGTAATTTTATTCCTGTTTTTAATCTTGTTAAAATGGTTACTCCTGAGAACACTAAGTTGTGTGACTTTACTGGCACCAACAACAATGATTTCATTGGAACACCTTTGCTCCACCTGCTCCTACTGCTAATTTTTACGAGATTAAGCCTGCCTTGTTAAACCTTGTTATGAGAGAGCAATTTTCTGGTCTTAGTACCGATGATGCTGCTACCCATCTTAATAATTTTGTTGAACTATGTGAGATGCAAAAATATAAAGATGTAGATGGAGATATTATTAAACTAAAATTGTTTCCTTTCTCTTTGAGAGGAAGAGCTAAAGAATGGTTGCTATCTTTGCCTAGAAATAGTATTGATTCTTGGACTAAGTGTAAAGATGTTTCCATTGGAAAATATTATCCTCCTGCTAAGATTATATCTTTAAGAAGTAGCATTATGAATTTTAAGCAACTTGATAATGAGCATGTTGCTAAATCTTGGGAATAATTGAAATCTTTAGTAAAGAATTGTCCCACTCATGGACTGACTACTTGGATGATCATCCAAACCTTTTATGCAGGACTGAATTTTTATTTAAGAAACCTTCTGGCTTCAGCTGCTGGAGGAAACTTTATGTCCATGACTTTGGGGGAAGCAACAAATCTTCTTGATACTATGATGGTAAATTATTCTGAATGGAATACTGAGAGAGCTACCACTGGTAAGAAGGTAAATTCTGTTGAAGAAACCTCATCTTTGAGTGATAGACTTGATGGTATTATGTCTATGCTTATTAATGGCCATTCTTCTATTGATCCAAACAATGTTCCCTTGGCCTCTTTGGTTTCTCAAGAAGAGCATGTTGATGTGAACTTCATTAAAAATAATAATTTCAACAACAATGCCTATAGGAACAATTTTGGTAGCAACAATTATAGGCCATATCCTCCTAATAATAGCAATGCTTATGGTAATTCTTATGGCAACTCCTATAACAGCAACAAAAGTGTACCCTCTTGATGAGGGTGTTCACCTCTAAGTTGGCCCGATCTTCACGAATCGACAAGAACGAACGAAGAACGCACGAAGAACGCGATGAACACGAGAGGGGGAATCGAGGGGAAATCGAGGGCAAACGCACGGAAACACAAAAGGGGAAAGATAACTCGTGAAGCCTACGAGGGATCGCAAACCCAAGTCAACAACACGCTAATTGAAACCGATTCCTCTCATCGGTCGGATCACTATGTTGGCAAGCGCTACTAGAATCACTATGTGAGAGAGTAGCTCCTTGGAGAGATCTTGATACGGTCCTAGATGAACATCATCAACATAGGAGTATCCTCGTAAGAGGAGTCACCTCACAAGAGGGATACAAGGGCAAAGACCGAAGTTCTCAAATCGTCCCTAAACCCTAGATCTAGCCACCGGGGTCCCTTATATAGCTCGGGGTCGAAACGGGGGTCGAAACGGTGCAAAAACGGGCAATTCCCGTGCATTTTGGGGCCACGCCGTCCTGGGAGCCGGCCTGGCTGGCCTGGAGGGCGCAGAGGCCGGCCTGGGGCAGGGGTGGGAAGGAGGCAGGCCGGCCTGTAGGCCGGCCCCTTCTGTTGGGTGCCCGGCCTGGGGCCGGGGTGGAGGGAGCCAGGCCGGCCTGGAGGCCGGGGCGCTCGGGCAGGGGGCCGGCCTGGGAGGCCAGTCCGACGCCGGGGTGGGGGTGAGGGTGGCCGGCCTGCTCGGGCAGGGGGCCGGCCTGGGAAGGGGGAGGCCGGCCTGGCCAGGGGGGTAGGCCGGGAGACCCCTTTTCCCTCCGTTCTTCCTCCTCGGAACTCCGATCTTGACGCCGTCTTCGCCCACGTTCTTCCTAGCTTCGTGTGCACCTTCTTGGATGTGTTCTTGAGCATCTTGGGCACCATATTGGGTCTCCATGTGGTGATCCCACCTATGCATGTAGAAGGGTATTTCATGAGGTAGAGCACCGTTCACCAAGTCACCGGAAACGTACGGAGATAGGAGTGAGTTCACCTTGTTGCGTATCGATGTTGTGCTTGATGGAATACGGTGGGCTACATCATCTCCCCCCCCCTTGAAAAAGAGTCGTCCTTGACTCTCGTTCCATCAATATGTGAGCGGGAGAAGGAATGTTGACGACGAAGATGTCGTTGAAGTTGAGCCGCTTGTCGAAGTTCATGTGACGGTAGGCTCGTAGTGGGTGTGGTCCAAAGGTGATGAAGATCATGAAATGTTCCTCCTTGGATGGTTGGTGAAGATCTTGCGAGGCGGTGTAGTCGTTGAAGTTTAGCCTCTTATAAAAGATCATGCCAAGGTATGCTCGTGGAGGGTGTGGTCCAAAGGTGATGACGATCTTGACATGATCCTCCATGGGTGGATGAGGATGAGCTTGCGGAAGCAGTAGAGTGTAGTCGTGGCGATCATTGTCGTTGACGCGCTTGTCGAACTCCAAGTGCATCTTGACGAAGGGAATGTAGACGTGGTAGTCATTGTCGTTGACGCGCTTGTCGAACTCCAAGTACATCTTGACGTAGGGGATGTAGATGGAGAAGTCGTTGTCGTGGAGGTGCTTGTTGAACTCCATGCACATCTTGACATGTGGTATGTAGGCGTAGAAGGCATTGTCGTTGACATGCTTGTCGTACTCCATGCACCTCTTGACATGTGGAATGTAGGCGTCGAAGGCGTTGATGTCGAAGTTCTTGTGACGCGCCGTGTAGATCTTGACTTGAGGAGTGTGGATGGAGAATGCCTTGTCGTAGAAGGTCTCGTCAATCTCCATGTGGATCATGATGAGCGGAATGTGCTCCTTCCAACTCTTCAAGTCGGTGTCGATGTTCATGCTTTGTGGAGAGCCTTGTATGTGGAGAAGACGATGGTATCGAGGATGCTTGATAGGGTCACCAAATCTCTGCAAAATAGACAACAAAGATGGAGAGAAAGTTGGTAAGCCGTTAGTGTCGATAAGCACACATGGGGTTTTGCTCTCAACTCTCATCTCACTTTTGGTGGCTATCAAGGCGAGGCCTCTACGAACACTCATGCTCTTTCCACTCATTATGGGCTTGTGGATCTCACTCACGTGATGGTGGATCTCTCTCTCACCACTCATCTCACTAGAAACTTGAGAGGGGACACTAGAAGGCTCCAAAGTCTTGGCACAAGAGGTGTGCGGGTTTGTCGAAGTCGTTGCATTGCTTGGAGTCGGTAGTGTCATAGCATGTGGCGAGGAGGACTCGAGCATCTTATCTCTTGGATTGATCTCCAAGTGTGGAAACGGTGGTTTTCTTGGAGGAGGAGGTAGGGTCATGGCTTGTGTCGAAGGAAGCTCCATCATCTCCGTGATGTGGTAGTGTAATCCATGCCTTGTAGCATCCTCAAATGGTCGATGATGATGATGATGAAGATTTCCTTGGCTAGAATGGTGGCTTGAGCGTGGCCTTGCAGAGGTTGGCATGAGATGCGTTGAAGTCAAGCGGAGAGTGTCACCCAATTCGTCATTACCTCCATCGATGATAGATGGGCCATTGACGCCGGCTCTAGAGAGGTTGCATCGTTGGTCCTTATCTTGAGGATAGGCTTGAAGAACTCGTGTCAACACTCGCGATGAGTTCGCGGCCTCATTGCAATAGACGCTTTCGTCACCATTGGTCGGCATGTCCAAGGAATTGAGAGCTAGTTGGTGCAAGGCATAGTATTGGCCTTCACTCATGTATGCATGGTCACCATTTTGGTTGGCAACCAAGATCATCTCATTGGTAGCATTGGGAGCTATCTTGTCGATGGTCGGAGTTGCCACTTGTGTCATTGGAGACGAAGAAGAAGAATTCCTTAGAGATGATGGCAAGGGATGAGCCTCATTGACAATGTCACATGCATCAACGTCTTCATCATAGAGTGGTAGAGTGGTCTCCTCATGCATATGGTGATGTTGATCTTGTGTCATGGGAGGAATAGCTTCGCACTCTTGATGTTGTTGTTGCGCTTGTGGCGATGATGGAAGCTCATGCTCTTGATCATGAAGGTCATTGTCCTTCCTCAAAGAATGTCGCTCATGGAGGGAGTGGTTTGTTGTTGGTGGTGAAGTATCTCTCGCCTCTTGCCTCGATGAAGTAGTGGTGTCATAGTGTCCATGGCGAGGATGTTCTTGATCCATGTCGAAGGCGGGGTGCGAATAGAAAGCACAATCTTGGTGAAGATGAGGTGGAGGCTCCCATTCCTCATATGGATGATGACGCTCATGGTCCTTGCACCTTGTAACATTGAGGCAAACGGCGCTCAAGTCGTTGTCTTCATGGCCTTGATGATGCGAAGGAAATCCGTGGTCAAGGTGATGCGGTGCTTCATCCAATGTGGTAGGAGAAGAATCATGGATGGCATCTCCATTTGACGCACCATCTTGGTCGCCGCCTTGGCAATCCCACATTATGTGACCATGGCCCTTGCAAATGGGGCATAAGAGGTCTTCATCTTGAAGGAGAGGGGAAAGTAGGCTCATAGCATCCGTGCCTAGTGGTGGTCGAAGTGGGCGCTCATAGGGGTCTTCATCAAAGAGAGGAAGTGAGAGATCATTTGTAGCATGCCCACTTGGTTGTTGATGATGGTGGTGCTCATAGGGGTCCTCATCAAAGATGGGAAGTGAAGTAGCATGTTGAGCAATCCCACTTGGTTGTTGTCGATGGTTGCGCTCAATGGAGTCTTCCTCGAAGATGGGGAAAGACAAGCCATATGGAGCATTCGCACTCGCTTGATGTTGAGAAGGGCTCTCATTTGGGCCTTCATCAAAGATAGGCAATGTAAGCTCATGTAGGTCATCCTCGTTGGTTTGGCGATGGCGATCATGATGGAGAGGATGGCGCCGATGGTCCATGTGGTGGGGTCGAGGGAGGCATTCACTAGAAGCCATGTCGAAGGCACCTTCTTGAGAATGGCCTTGGTCTTGGTGGTCATTGTGGTGGTGACACATATTTTTCCTTGGAAGCCTTGAATGTGGGCAAGCACCATCCACGAAGCCATGTAGACCATAGTCATGAGTCGAGCTTGGAGAAGGTGGGTGATGAAGAATATCCGGTCGTAGAGGGTGATCTTGAAGAGGGTCACCACGGCCTTGTCGGTGTCGAGGTCGGGGTAGTGGTGATGGCGAGCGATGCTCAAACCAATGTCGTCGCGGAGCTTGTGGTGGAAGATGCGGTGAGGTGGGTGTACCACTCCCTTCCATATGTCGATGATGATCATGGCGACGATCTTGGTGATGAGCTTGGTGATGATAGCGTGGTTGATGGCGAAGCTTGCGGCGCTCCCGCACTTCATGTGTGGGATGACTCCGCAAGTCATTCGGATGCCTTGGCTTCTTGGCCTTCTCGCTTGTTGGAGCCTCGAGGATGTCCTTCTTGTGGCGCCGTCTAGATGTTGAGGATCTTGACGTGGCCAACTTGTCGGATTTCTTGTCGTTGCACCATATTGAGGTTGAAGGGATTTGTCTTGTGTTGGCCTTGGCATTCTCCTTGAAGTTCCTTGGTGGCGAGCATGAACCATCGGAGTTTCTTGACAATCGAAGCTTGGCGAGGAAGTTCTTGTAAGTGAGCTCATCCATGTCGGAGTTGAAGTAGCGTGGGGAGTCGTTGTTGGTGTCGTACTCCGTCATGGTTGTGGATGCGTTGTCGGTGTAGCATGGCTCCATCTCGTCATCCAAGCTTGCGATGTCGTCGTTGTAGTAGTGGTTCATGTCGGTGGAGCTCATGGAGGCGAAGTCGTCGTGGTGGTTGGGGTACTCCTCCGTGTCGATGATGCTTGGGGAGGAGTAGTCGGTGTAGAGCTCGACGTCGTGGTCGTAGTAGTGGTGGTGATCCATGTCATGCTCGTAGTAGTGGTCATCCACGATGTCGTGCTCGTAGGAGTGGTCGTCCACCACGTCGTGCTCATAGGAGTGGAGGTCCATGTCTAGCTCGTTGTAGTCGTAGTGGTCCATCATGGACTCATCATGGCCTCCAAATTCTTCGCTCTCGCTATACATGGTTAGTGACAAGCGCAAGTGTATATATAGGGTGTGAGGACCTAAGAGCTCAAACCTCACCTTTTAGCAAATGTTGGAAACTAGTGGACCAAGCCAAGAGAAACCGATAACAAAAAGAATGAAGTGACTTGAGTTCGAAAGATCCCAAAAACACGGTCCAAAACACGCACGGCTTATGGGTGGATGGCAATGGGTTAGAAATGTGGCGAGAAAACGACAAATCCAAAGAAAAGTATATTGTAAAACGTGGAGAAGAATCAAAGAAAAGTTAGCACAAAAACCAAACCTAGTGGAGTAAAATGATATGGTGGAAACGAAAAACACACACACACAAATGATAAATGGGGTTAGTGCGGCCAATGGACGAGCGGAGACGAAATGTACCTATCGAAGACTAAGCTCAATGCCACACCAACGCAAGGAGGACGCTAGCTCGAACCGCAATTAACAAGAGGCAACAAGATTCACAATGTGGCAACCGGTCACTCTCTTCTCTCTCGCAACTCGAAGCTATGCGTTCCTACAAATGATAGCAATTGGCATCGATCTTTGCTTCTTTTGGCTCTTTTTGCTTCTTGCTCTTTCTCCTCTTTTTTTTTATTTTTCGCTTTTTGATGATGATGATGCGGAGATGATTCCCAAATGCCAATGCCTACTCGTAGCTAGTCTCTCACAAGCGCAAAACTCGCACTCTCGGTGCCACAATGCGATGCCAAGCGGTGTAAAAGAACTAGTCCAAGTAGGTAAGTAACACAATGGGGTGGGGTGGTTCAAGCGGAAGCAAGTTATACCTCTCTTATTGATGATCACGGACTTGCGACCGTGGGGGAGTCAATGTCGTGGCGATCCGTTGATGTGAAAGCGTAGGTGATGTCGTGGGCGTCGCGTAGCACTTTGTTGCACTCAATTCGGATCGAAAACGACAAAGAAAAACAAGTTACAAAATCTGTCCAAGAATCGAAGAGCAGGAATTTTCTGAAATTTTTGCTCAAATTCGAAATTTCTCCCAAATCAAGATTTTTTTTGGACAAATTCAAGAAATGTGGCTGAATAGAAAGATGGGGAATGGTTTTTTGCAACAAATCTATGAAACAAAACCACGAAAAACTCAACGAATCAAGAGATCGGTCAAAATCCCTTTCAGCTATTTTTGGTCAAATTTTCGAATTTATGGTGGATAGAAGAAAAATTGGTGGTAGGGGAGGGGGTGGGGTGTCGGATTCGTGTCAATATAGCTGTGGATACCAGATGATGAGGGTGTTGACCTCTAAGTTGGCCTGATCTTCACGAATCGACAAGAACGAACGAAGAACGCACGAAGACCGCGATGAACACGAGAGGGGGAATCGAGGGGAAATCAAGGGAAAACGCACGGAAACACAAAAGGGGAAAGATAACTCGTGAAGCCTACGAGGGATCGCAAACCCAAGTCAACAACACGCTAATTGAAACCGATTCCTCTCATCGGTCGGTCCACCGATCCAACAGAAGCCCAAAGGGGAAGGTTGGCAAGCGCTACTAGAATCACTATGTGAGAGAGTAGCTCCTTGGAGAGATCTTGATACGGTCCTAGATGAATATCATCAACATAGGAGTAGCCTCGTAAGAGGAGTCACCTCACAAGAGGGATACAAGGGCAAAGCCCGAAGTTCTCAAATCATCCCTAAACCCTAGATCTAGCCACCGGGGTCCCTTATATAGCTCGGGGTCGAAACGGGGGTCGAAACGGTGCAAAAACGGGCAATTCCCGTGCATTTTGGGGCCACGCCGGCCTGGGAGCCGGCCTGGAGGGCGCAGAGGCCGGCCTAGAGGGGTGGCTGGCCTGGGGCCGGGGTGGGAAGGAGGCAGGCCGGCCTGCAGGCCGGCCCCTTCTGTTGGGTGCCCGGCCTGGGGCCGGGGTGGAGGGAGCCAGGCCGACCTGGAGGCCGGGGCGCTCGGGCAGGGGGCCGGCCTGGGAGGCCAGCCCGAGGCCGGGGTGGGGGTGAGGGAGGCCGACCTGCTCGGGCAGGGGGCCGACCTGGGAAGGGGGAGGCCGGCCTGGCCGGGGGGTAGGCCGGGAGGCCCCTTTTCCCTCCGTTCTTCCTCCTCGGAACTCCGATCTTGACGCCGTCTTCGCCCACGTTCTTCCTAGCTTCGTGTGCACCTTCTTGGATGTGTTCTTGAGCATCTTGGGCACCATCTTGGGTCTCCATGTGGTGATCCCACCTATGCATGTAGAGGGGTATTTCATGAGGTAGAGCACCGTTCACCAAGTCACCGGAAACGTACGGAGATATGAGTGAGTTCACCTTGTTGCGTATCGATGTTGTGCTTGGTGGAATACGGTGGGCTACATCACCTCTAATCTTGAAAACATGCTTAAAGAATTTATTAGCACACAAACTGCTTTTAATAAATCTGTTGAGGAAAAGCTTGGTAAAATAGATGTTATTGCCTCTAAAGTAGACAGCCTTGCTATTGATGTTGATTTTCTAAAAATGAAGGTTTTGGCACAATATGTTAAAAAAAAATCTTTGAATGTCATCCAATTTCAAATAGACAATAATGTTAGGTTGATGGCTGAATTTCGTGCTAGGTGGGAAAGAGAAGATGAACTAGCCGAAAAGAATAATATTGCTAGAGTTTGTACTATCACAACAACTAGTAAAACTGAAGTTCCAAGTGATAGTAAACCTCCTACTATCAATGGTAAAGTAGTTGGTGTTAATAAAGTCCCTACTCCTTTGGTGAAACGTGCTAAATTGCCTAAAACTGCTGAAACTACTTCTGATAAAAGTGCTGAAATTTTTAGAAGTCTGGGAGATAATGGTTCCATTACTTTTGATGATAATAATATTGACTTTGATGATTGCAACATATCTGAAGTTATTATGTTTCTACAAAAGCTTGCTAAAAGTCCAAATGCTAGTTCCATGAATATGGCCTTTACTAAACATATTACCAATGATCTCATGAAAGTTAGGGAAGAAAAGTTGAAACTTGAGACATCTATCCCTAGAAAATTAGATGATGGTTGGGAGCCTATCATTAAGATAAAAGTAAATGATTTTGATTGCAATACTTTGTGTGATCTTGGTGCTAGTATCTCTTTTATGCCTAAAAATCTTTATGATATGCTTGATTTGCCACCGTTGGAACACTGTTATTTGGATGTTCATCTTGCTGATAATGCTAAGAATAAACCTCTTGGTAGAATTGATGATGATCTTATTATGTTTAATAATAACCTTTCCCCTGTTGATTTTGTTGTTATGTGTGACGCCCCGGGATCGGGCACTATGCAGATTTCAGCATTCCCGCCAAAATCCACATAATAACCGATTCCAGGTTGCCACTTGTGATAACATTACAACAGTTCACGAATAATCCGCAACAACAACAGAAAAGATATATACAAGATGACTCAAACGAGTCAGGGATACAACTGATACAATACAAAGATCCAAATAACAGCGGAAGAAACAACATAGCGTCCGACTACGGACAAGATGCAAATTGGACTAAGAGTCCTGAAGATAACCGAAGGCGTCCAATCCCTGCCCAGGCCAAGCCGGAGGGATTCCCAAGCTAACGTCGTCAGACTTCAAACCTGTTGACTGCAATGTTGAATATGCAGCCACGAAAAAGATTCGTGGGTCAGTACGGTTAAGTACTGGCAAGCGGATAAACCATACTCACAAGATACCGGCGTAGCCAGTCATCACAAGATACAAATACTTTGGGTTCAACGGAACGGAAGGGATTATTGCAACTAAGCGGCAGCGGGCTGCACTAACCAACTACAGAAACACAACTACAACTTCCGGCTAACAGAAAGAAGATAAGATAGCGCATCGTAACCAACTACAACTAACCACCAAACAAACTCATCCAATGTTACCCCCTACTAAGGAAGCAACCCAAGGATAACTCACACTGTTGATTAGGGTGAAGTTCAGGTTATTGTGACAATATGCCTATTACTAGTCAAGTTGTTATAGTTAGGTGTAAGTTGTCTGAGTACTTGTTAGCCAGTACTTTCACCAAGTAATCCATAACCGCGGAAAACACGGCTTCTCGAGAAGATTCATCCCTGCAGGGTGTGCTCCAGTACCCGTACACACTCAAGCCACCAACTAAAACTCAGGTTGGCTTGACACGACCCAAACCATCTCTACAACCCATCCTAGGAGCCACGGAGCTATAAGGTCCCAGCCACGCAGCCGAATACTCAGCGCAGGTGTGCAAAACTCCCGCAGGACACAACACCCCGGCACTACAGGCCTCGCCCTATATGCATCAGCATCATCATAACCATCACCAGTAACCATGGGGCGCCTCCCATTATGCAAAGGAGCAAATGGAACACCCGAACTAAGTGTGGCTCTTCGGACAAGCTGCAGATCAGGTCTAAATCGAGGGGGGTCCCATACTACCACCCTGATGCGGTGAGCACGCTCATCATGGATCAGTAGACAAGACCCTTTTCCTAATTAAGTTCGACACTAGCAGGCCTCAAAACCCTAACCCGGGCCTCCTGCCGGTGCCTTATCATCAAATTATTATTACCCAAAACATTAACATGTTGTTGATTGAATTGAAACCCAACTATCAACTAAACAGGTGATACGACAAAGGATAACAAGACTCGAGCACAAACAAAGCTAAGCATGCAACTACGACACGAGGGCCAACAGGGTAAACAAACAACAGTTAATAGGAAGTGGAAGGAAAGGCTATATCATGGCTGCAAGGTAAACATGTAATAGGATCGAGACACAAGCATCGAATCAACAGGCTAGAATAAGAACAACGGAAAGAATCGGTAACAAGTGATGAAAGGCAGCCATTTGGCAGCAAGTGAGTATACTTGCCTGAGATCCAGCAAGTAGAGGTACATCCACGGAACTTGTCGTTGCTCACATCATCTCAACGTCCTATCCGCGAAGAAGCAACGAACCTCGGACAAACACCGGATGCAACAATTACTACTACGGCAAAATATCCAGCATGATCAAGATATGGATGCATGACAATTTAATGGATGCATAGAAATAAACTAGTTGACATGATAACATGTTTAAATGGACCATATGCAATTTGAGTTGCATATGAAAAGCCCATGAATTAAGGTTGAAATTGTTGTTTTACAACTAACCAACAGGTGAAAGTGTATTAGCATGATGCATGGATGAGGAAAACAACAAAATAACAACAATAGAACCAATTAGACATAAGGTTTACAAAGTTTGGAATTTTATTTATTAAGTTATGGAATTTGGCTTCTTAAGTGAGTTACACAAGTATTTATTGTTTTCATCCATTTTAATTGTTCAAAACAGTAAACAAATTTTATATTTGGGTAGAGCATTTAATTTTTAATTGGAAGACATATTTTATTTGTTGAAATTGGAATTAAAACGAATTAGTTATTAATTTGACAATTTTAAATGCATTAAATAAGAAACAGTTGTTTTCAGCAATTTAAATTATTCAAAACAGCAAACAAAGTTGATATTTGCAAAGTTCATGAAAAATGGGATTGAAAACATATTTTACATGTTGGAATTGGATTTGAATTGCCCAAGTTATGAATTTTGCAATTTAAAAGGTTTAATTAAAGCATTGAATTATTGAACCATTTTTAATTCGGGAAAACAATAAACAAATTGCATTTAAAAGATTGAAAACATGTAGCAAATGTTTCATTGAACATTTAGAGCTATTAAACATAATTTTTGGGTTATTATTGAATTTATTATGCAAGTTTTTATAATCATCCTTATTCTGCCCCTTTTTGTAAACAGAGGAAAACATGTTCAAATTTAATTCAATTGTGTCCAAATAAAATACCAATTTGTAGAGTTTGTTAAGACAAATTTTTAGAGCCCAAGTTTTCTTAAATTGGATGAGTAGAACTAAAGTTATGAAATTCCAAAGTTTCCAATTTTTATTGCATTTTCAGTAATTAATTATTTAGTGCAAAAATTGTTACAGAAACATGTTGCAAACTTGGCATTAATAGAAAGGTCTCAAGATTACGAATCCACAGGATTTTGAATCATTCAAATTGTAGCAATATTTAATTTTATATTGATTTTAAAAGTAATGGCTCAGATCTCTGTTTCTGAAATTCGGGCAGAAAAAGAAAAAAACGGAAAATAAAAGGGTGGGGGCTTGGGGGATCGAACCCAGGACCTGTTGCACGCGCGCAAGGGTGTTAACCAGCTGGGCTGGTCGCTCGGTTGTGATTGGGTACAGATCTGACGAAACATAAAGGGTATACACGCGGGGGTAACTGACGAATCTGAAGATGGCTTCGTGTGCGTTCTCTGCACGTTGATCGCTGCGGACAGGAACGATGGTGACGACGACCTGCAGCTAGCGACGACGATCCGCTCGAAGGCGGCGCACAGAGCAAGGGGAGGGAGTGCGGGTAGATGCCCTAGGGCGAGGCTCACCAAGGGGGGGGGGCTCGAGGAAGGCCAGGTGCAGGGAGGGGCGCCATGGCCTGACGGAGACGGCGGGGATGACAGGTTGCACGCCGGGGAAGAAGATGTCGCCGGCGCCGTTGATGCAGCCGTCCTCCGGTCTGGGTTTCTTCGGCAAAGACGGAGATGGAACCCTCCTGGTTCCATTCCGGGAGCTTGCGCATCCCAACAGTGAGCAGGACGGCGGCGCCATGGCCGCGAAGTTCAGGCCATGGAAGCTCTGTTTCACCGGTACAGTAAAAATTCAGAGGAGAAAAAGGAGCAGGGGAGGAAGAAGGAGGGTGACGGCTAGGGTTTGGAGGTAGGAGAGGGAGAAGATAGGCTAGGGGAGGAACCCTAGGGACTAGATATATGGAGGAGGGAGCAGGTGAGGTGGGGGGGAGCGCTCGGTGACAGCGACGTCTCCTCCTTCTGTCCGTACGGGAAAGATGACTGTGGTGGGCTGGTTGCTGTGGGCTGAGGGGGAATGGGCTGGGGGTTGGGCTTTCTCCCTCAGCTCACCTCTTCCTTTTATTTTTTTCTGTTCACAGTTTTTTTTTGTAGAAGGAAGAGAGAAAGAGAGAGAGAGGTTTTTAGGGTTTTTATTTATGAAAATATTTTTTACTTGATTTACAAAACAGCAACAACAAAGGTAGGTTAACTTATTTCCAACAATTTGAATTATTAATTTGATATTAAATTGTTAGTTGAATTTCAAATAGGGTTTTGTTTGGAATTTTGGGAATAAACAAGTTTTATTTAATAAGTCCAAATACTATGAAAACTTAGTGAGTTATAAAAGTTTGCAAGTTGTTAATTTTTAAACCACAATTTGATCATGCCCATTATGATTGATTTTGAAGTGAATTTGAATTGCCATTTGGGGTTGCTAAAAAGGAGTTTTCACTTAACAAACAATTTGAACAAATTCAACTTCAAACTATTTGAAAACAATTTGAGGTATTTAGTTGGCAACTTTCAATTGGAAATTTTAGACATGTATTTGAAAGTTTAAAGTGGTTTGAATTTTCCAGTTGTTTTGAAAACATGATGCAATGCTTATGATGCATGTGATGCAAAGCAAAAGAAAACAAACAACTTTCTACTCAGGGTAACACCCCAGGTGTTACATTATGAACATTGAATGCAATGCTTATTGTCCTATTGTTTTGGGAAGACCTTTTCTTAGAACTGTTGCTGCTATTATTGATATGAAAGAGGGGAGTATTAAATATCAACTTCCCCTCAAGAAAGGTTTGGAACACTTTCCAAGAAAGAATATGAAGCTACCCTTTGACTCTATTATTAGAGAAAAATATGATGTTGATGCCTCCTCTCTTGAAAATACTTGAGTTGATTTTTCTATGCCTAGCTGAAAGGCTTAAAAGAAAAGCGCTACCGGGAGACAACCCGTTTTATTTCTCTGTTTTCTTTCAGTTTTTCTTTGTTTTCTTTGGTGTTCTTGCACCTGGGTGTTTTCTATTTCCTTAGCAACCCCTCTGTATCTTTTCTTTTGAGTTTTTGTTGAGCCAAGTAAAGCCACTAGTGGAAAGTTGAGCCTATATTTCGGATTTCTACGCAGGAAACACATTTCTACTGTCCATTGTAAATTCCGTTAAAGTTCACATAAAGTTCAAATGGACCTAAGCTTTTTTGTGCTTAATCTTGAGTTATATACGCAACTTTTTCGATAAGACCACTTTTTTTATTTTAGCAAAAGAAGATTTTTGAAAAAATCGATCTTTACCTTCTGTTACATTTTTTGACAGATTTCTGCCATTTATCGCATTTGCATCTTAATCTCTTTCTTTTGGTGTTGTTTTGAGAAAAAGAGTTTTGAAAGAAGTTGTGACAGTAGCTAATGTGTTTTTGAGTGTTAGACTTGTGTTGAAACTGAACCATGTGAATTTCTTATTTCAATTGCACTAACGTTGCTAATGAAGATTGTGAGAATTTTGATGTGAAGGAAGTTTTGAAGGGTCAAGAGAAAAGGATGATATGATGTGATCAAGAAGAGTGAAAAGCCTAAGCTTGGGGATGCCCCAGTCGTACATCCAAGCAAATTCCAAGAATACTCAAGCGTCTAAGCTTGGGGATGCCCAAGGCATCCCCTTCTTCATCAACAAATTATCAGATCACTTCTACTGAAACTATATTTTTATTCGGTCGCATCTTATGTGCTTTGCTTGGAGCGTATTTGATTTTTGTCTGCAGTTTGGTTTTTATTTTTCTTTCAGTTTGTTTTTACTTTCATAATAAGCTTGGTTGGACCCCAGAATTCTTTTATTGGAGAGTGACACGCTCCGCTTTTTCATGAGAATACGTTGTATTCTTAGTCTCTGTTTATCTGCTGCATTTATTCAGCTCCTGTTTTGCATGCATCTCTTATTAGAGATGTTAGTTTTAGTAGTATTATTTGATTACTCTCATGTTTGCTTGCTATATCATAAAGAGTATTTTTTTAAAGCATGTTTTGTATGGTACTTGTTGGGAGAAACAAAAGAAAACTGTTGCTTGAAGTAGAATTTATAACAATACTAGTAGAAGCTTGTATAGATTGTGGCTAGGATTTTTTCATGCCATGCTAAATGTTATTTTAGTTTTAAATCCTTGTGGTTATTGAGTAGCATGATTAGCCTCAAATAGCTGAGAGTGTTTAATATGTATTGAAAGATTCTTGAGTTGTTCTTGTCATAGTAAAGCATCAATATATGGTATTCTGTTTCGAATGTTTTATTTGGTTGACTTGGCGCATGCTCACACCATGTTTACTACAACAAACCAGTCACGAATAGCCTCCGGACCACTTAGTTTTTGAACTTGTGATACTGCTTATGTTTTAATTAATGATGCTTATGTCGCTATGCATGATTATGGCTCTTATGCTCTCTTGATTTGTCGCTCCCAGTCTTTTTCTATCCTCCACCTGTACTGAGTATGAGCTCTACTCGTTCATCCAAACTCCTTTAAACCAAAGTTTTTCCCATTGTGTACACCATACCTACCTACATGTGGTATTTAACTGCCATTCCAAAGTAAATTGCTCATGTGTTACCTTTAAAACCTTCAAAATTATTCCTGTTTTGTGTTCTTATTTTTGCTCATGAGGACGTCAATAGAGAATCTTTATCTCACTTGTTGATTGGATTTCACACCCTCGACTAGTGGCTTCATCCGCTTATGATAGAAAAGCTGGCAGCGAGGTGCCCAGCCCCAAATTAATGCAAACAAATTCTCTTCACTATTTTTGCCCCTGATTTATCAGTCAAAGCATAATTGTGTAAACAAAAGAGAAAGAGGGATGACCTTCTACACCAGTTGCGTCCTGTATTCTGCTGTTTTTAGTTTCAGAAAAGTTGTTCTGGAAATATTCTCAGAATTGGAAAATTCGAAGCCCGGAAGTCCTATTTTCCCCGGAAGCATCCAGAAGATCGAAGAGGAGCCGGAGAGGGGAAGACGGGGGGGCACACCATAGGGTGGCACGGCCCCCCTATCCGCGCCAGTTAGGGGTGTGGGCCCCCGGAGCGCCATCGCCTTCGCCCTTTCGCCTATTTAATCCCCCTGATGGAAAACCCTAGACACCTGATCAAAATCCCCGAAAAAGTTCCGCAGCCGCCGTCACCGTCAACCCCAGATCAGGGGGGTTCTTGTAACATCCCAAATTTTGCTACCAAAGGGTTGCGGTGTTGTGTTCATCTCATACATGCATGAGTCAAAATATTAAACCATGTTTGAAACAATTTAAATTGTGAATTTAAATGGTTTGAGAAAAATGCCACAGATAATACTTAATTTGGGTTCCAAAATCTTGTATTGAAAAGTAAGATTTCACCAAATAAATATATGGTGTGGTTGGAAATTTTGTGAGCTTCCCAAAAATAATTTTTGCCGAATTTTATTCTTCCAAAAAGTCCCTCAAAATCTAATGTTATGTTCTGATTTATAATAGAAAAGGGCTAATTTTCAAAATCCAGGAACTTCAGAGGGTTTTGCGCAAAACTGTCTTCTTCAACCTTTGAGAGAAGGCAAGCAGATGCGTGGAGGTTGAGACCGCCTCGATTGCCACCTCCTCCTTACCTCCCTCCTTGCGTGGATAGGTTCTAGAGGACGCCCTCGACCTTCTCTCTCTCCCCATCCCCTTCGTTACCTCCCTCTCGCTCTTTGTTTCTGACCCGAGAGCAAACCCTAACCCGACGGGCCGCCGCCTACGGCCGTCGTCTCCGGCGACCCCACAACAAACCGACGCTATTCCCAGCTCCGCCTACCTCTCCTCCCCTTCCTCGTGTACTCGCTCGAGCGGAGAAGCTCTGGATGGACGGGAATTCGTCGCCGTCTCCACCTCCGGCCACCATCGCCATGGCCGATTCCGGTCGTCCCCGACCTCGTGTTGCTTCCCCGAGACCACCAACATGCTCCCGGTGAGCCACAAATTCTCCTACACCCCTCCTCCCTCTCTATTGCATACGTCCTCGGCCGCGCGTCTTTGACCGCCGTCGGCCGCCGCCGTCCGCCTTGCCGCGGCTGCTCCGGCGACCTTACGGCCCTTCCGCGACCACCAGTGCAACCCCCTCGTCCTTCTCCACGCCTTGATCACCTCCGATCGGCAAATCCGCGACAAATCGCAAGATTCCGTGATCACATGGGAGATTCCCTCCCGAGTTGACCTCATCATGATGTCATGATGACATCATAAATTGTTTTTCTTTTTATTCTGGAAAATGAGATTATGACACGTGGACCCCTCTGTGTATTTAAATAATTTCAGAAAATAGTTAATTTTGTAAATTGAATAACTATTAAAATATTAATCAAAAAGATAAAATGAAAGTATGGTTATGATCAGAAAATTATTCTCTATCCAAATATATAATTTTCACACATGTTTGAGAAAGTCCAAAAATGGCCTGTTTTTAATGTGGTTTAAATCATTTAGAATAGAGAAATAAGTTTTTATTCACTAAAATTAGAAAATTAAAAGTTTTATACCAAAATGCTCAAAATGACAAATAGAACCTGTTTATGATGTTTTCAAACCCATTTGATCACTTTAAATTGTACCCACTTCCAGAGTTGTCCGAAGTACCCCTCCGGGGTCTATTTAGGGACTTTTTCAGTAAAATCGCATAACTGACATACGAACCCTAGATACCCTATCTACATGTTTAGGGGTTTATTTAAGTGCATTAATTTGCTCATGCATACATATTGCGCATTGCATCGATGCCATGGTTGATTGTTCATCTTTGTTTCGGTGTTGTTTCCCCTCGGTAGAATTCGACTCCGAAGTGAAGACCATCAAATCCAATGGCGAATACTTGATCTTAACCGACAAGTCAAGCACTTATTCCAGAAGATCTATCTATTGGTTTTCTTATAACCAAGGCAAGCATAACCTCTTATCTGCTCATATATGGTTTTCGAAGTGTTTTGGAATCTCGTATATTGCATGCGGTTCAAAGTATTTATGGTCTTTGGATAGAGTTCTCCTATACTTGTTGCATCGCCTAAATATCCTGATCCACTGCTCCTAGCAGCTATAGGTTTGTTTGTGCGCTCCTCGTTAAAGCCTTTGAGTCTTGCTTAGCCATGCCTAGTTGTGATCTGATCCATCCGGTTGATGAATATGGTCAATGCGTGAATGTACTTTGTCAGGTTGTTGTGATTTGGTTTATATTTGATAACTTGACTAAATAACGGCATGGATGTGAGGCCACAATGGGTTGTGGCGTTTTGTCCTGTTCATGCCCCTAGGAGTGAGTTCGCGCCTTCGAAACCAAGACTGGGCGTGCAACCACACGAGGGGTCTAGGTAACTGCGCTCGACCAACTAACTTGTTTGGCCAGATCCATGAGTCATGTAGTTTGAAATTTCCATTCGGCACCGCAAATAAAACCTTTTAAATGGTTTTGAAAAAAAAATGCTCCGCTAGGGCGTGACCGGGGCCAAGTGATGGACATACACGGATCTTGTCCCCGCCTCACAGAGACAGGTGCCGTCAGGAGGATGGCCAACTCCCTGTTGACGGGGTGGCCTTGTCTTGGGTTGACTCATGTATAGGGTCGGGTAAGGTAAAGGTCGTGGCCAGCCACCCTCTGCCGTGTTCCATGGAAGAGCGTACATGTGGCGTTAAGAGTCAGATGGTACGTCTGGGTAAAGTGTACCCCCTGCAGGGATAAATCTCCTCGAGAAGCCGTGTCCACGGTTATGGACGACTTGGCAATGTATTCTGTGATCATAGATAACTTGAAAGGAATGGCTAAAACTTGTTAACAATGTTTAAAGGATGCCTCCTCGGAGATACCGAGAGGGGTGATCCTTGTAGCATGAGAGTTTCTGGGAAATGATGTCGGTGGATTGAAAAGATGATGATTACACTAGTTGAGTTTCTCATCTATTTTGAAAACATTCTATGAGACGTGCTGTTCTTCCTCGATTTGGAAAACAAAGATTGCTTTATGCAAAATAACCTTCATAAAACCCTTTCTGAAGATAGCATATATATAATAGGTTAGCTAAGTCTTGTTGAGTACCTCCCGTACTCAGGTTTCCTTAATTTTGGTTCAGGTGAAGATCTCACATCGGTGGTGTTTCAACGTGGATATCGACGAGTAGTTTGGGGTTCCCAGGTAGCAGCCTGGAGTCTATCGGCTGGGACGTCGGCTTATGTTGCAGCCTCTTAGGCCTTTTTGGTTCTTGTTGATTAGCAACATAACTTGCCTTCCGTTGTCTGATGTAATGTTGGGTCGTGTGACCTCTGTTTGTACAGCTACTCTAGTAACACCTGTTTAATACAACTTTCATGTCTAGAGTGCTGCTTTGATCGGTTGTTGGTTTCTAGCTCATTGTTATATAGTTTTGGCTATGCCTGCATAGTTGTCGCAGTCGAGGGGTTGTGGAGCTGATGATCCATGTCCGAGCCCGCCTGCCGATGTGATTCGACCTGGGGCTAGGTAACCCCAGTAACCCTTGATTGTTGTTGCACTTTCTGGACACATAGCATCTCTGTATAGCTTTGGTCCCGTTCCTTCAGTTTCATACGATTCGTGGACGCTTTGATATGCATAGTTGGTTATGACTAGCATGGACATAAGGAGTAGTAGTACCGTGGTGATCCGGCCTGCGTGTCCATGAATCCGGTCTGCCTGCCGTTGTTTGTTGCGGCCGGGGCTGGCTACCCTGAAGCCCTTGTGGGTCCATGTCTAGGAGCACATAACAGTATGTATATCTCTGGGTCCGGGGCCGTGACAGGTCATGGTATCAGAGCAGGACTTCCTGTAGGAAAACCATACTGCTTGGTCGATGTTGAGTCTAGTGTTTGTGAAAACTACTTTGAAACCCCAAATGGATTGTGAAAAACCTTCTTAGGATTCTTTTCACTCCGTATCTGGTATCGCTCTAACTCTGGGTCTCCTTACCTGTTTTGATTTGAAAAGGTTCTCGTTATTCAAAACTTAGGTTCGTTCGTTGGCAAGGACGTCTTTCACCCAAGTTGACCTAGTGTTCAGTTTCTAGAGTCATGTGTGTTCCATATTCCGTTATCTCTCGTTTCAAATGGGAGATTTTTTCCATCCTAATACCTCAGAGTTGTGCGGGTTCCACATTCTTACATGTTCCAAAGTCTCAAATCCTGTATCTCGAGATCTGCTTTCCATCTCGAATGTATCTGTTATCTTTTGCTCAAATTCTTCCGGAGCTATCGGATATATACTGAATAGGGGTATAGAAGATGGTAGACAAAGAGCCGGACTGCCAGGGTGGCCTACATGGTAATGGGCTTAGGTCCATTGGGCGGCCCAGTAGTCCGACGCGTAGAAGCCGGATTCTAGAAGAACCCGGATCACGGCCCGCGTGGTCTGGCTTGGAGGAGAAGACGGATTCCTTACTTTCCAAGTTACAAGTTAAACGTAGTCTTCTAGGTTTCCTGTTCTGTAAGCCCTAATCCGGCTATTATATAAAGCCGGACGGGAGATAGATTAAATAAGCACAAGTTAGACACAAGTTCAAGCTCTACGCAACTCGCCGAGAAGTTCATCCTCGTCGAGTAGCTAAATCTATTCCCTCACATTGTAACCCTGTTATACGGGCTTTAGTCCCAATTAGTGAGAAGTGCAGGAGTAGGTACGCCGTACTGTCGCGACGTACCGAACCTGGGTAAAATCCCGTGTTCTGTGTTACTACGCTATCCCGTTACCCCACGTCTCTACCGTAGTCTCATGGCACCCCCGTCTATGAAAACTACTACGATGTCTCGACAGTTGGCGCCCACCGTGGGGCAAACGACGTCAGGCGTGAAATTCCGATCTGGGATACTCGGCGGAATTGGAAGATCGATCACTGTCGGAAGCTTGGAATTCGACGACGACGTCGGGCGCTTCCTCGACAACGGATCCTACATACCGGCGCAAAACCACCTGGTAAGTGCCTGCATGTTACCGATTGGATCCGCTAACATCTTTATCGGACTAACTGCAGAAGCAATGGGGTTTTGCGGTGGAAGTAAATTTATCCCACCCGCCCTATACCCAGTCGAAGACGACTATGATCTCGGATTCTGCTCAGATCGCCGACAAAACAGTGATACACACTTTATCGGCATGGTACAATCCAAAATCGCTGAAAACACGGATGACGGAAATCCCGTGCAAGAGGCAGACAACAACCTACCCGTCGTAGAGACGGAAGAACAAATACCCATCACAGAGACGGAAGATCCGACACCCGTCAACCAGACGATGAACTCGGAAGCAGAGTCCGTGCTTGCCGCCATTGAGGCGAGATTGGAGTCGGAAACCGGATCGGATAACTTCGACTCCGAAGACGAAGATGAGGATTCCTTCGTGAGAAAGGTTAAGTCCTTTCAAGAGGGATTCCATGAAGTGCTAATGGCAAAACCAGCTGATACAACGGGTGCCGACAGCCAGGAAAGCCCTAAAACCCCTCCGCCAGTGGAAGAAAGAGAAGACGGAGAAACTTCTCCGATATTCCCCAATGTTAAGGAGATGACAGAAGATGAGCCTGTCAAGAAACCTCCCTCTTCCAAGAAAAAGCACCGTGCTTCTAAAAAACTCCAATACAAACTCCGGAAGAAAAAATCAGCCGATCTCGCTGATGAAAACCTGGAAGCTGGAGATATTAGCGGCACAAAGCCCGCGGAAAAGAAATCTAAGGAAATCACTGCTCCGCCAATGACAGAACTGGAAGAGCAAGAGCTATTACAAACACCAGTGGGACCAGATGAACCCCCTGAGATGCTGGAAGCCAGGAGACAAGCTTTCCAACGGCAATAGCAACATCTGCTTAGATCTCGGCAACATCTCCAACAAACCCATAATGACATCAAAGTCATGAAGGAAGAAATAGAGGAGTACGAGAGAAAGCATAGATCTGCCTTAAAACCTACTAGGTTACCCGGAATCGCAAGACCGGAAGAACTGCCGCCAAAAGAAAGGTTCTATAACCCATCTTGGCAAAAGCAGTTAAACGGCAAAGATGCCAAGGGCGAGCCAATATACAAAACCGCAGCAGAAAACGCGGAAGCAGCGTTCGCCATCCTAAACAACGATCTGTACTCCAACGGGGAAAAACTCCAAGGGGTGTATGCCTTCCTAGGAAAAGCATTACAACAGCAGCAGCGAGGCCAAGAGCGATCAGGGAGGCTGCATGATAATTCCGCCCTCTGCAAAACAGCTACTTGCGCTGCTGGAGCACCTGGACCGGAAGAACCCGGAGATTCGGATAAAAAAGAAGATCCGAGAAAAGACAAGAAAAACCCCGACAACCGGGACACAGCGTCTAGAACCGGACCTCATCTCCCGAAAGATGGATACAAACCACACGATCGGGAAGACAGACACCGGAATGACGGCAAAATAATGCCACCTCCGAGAAACCCAGCTGAAAAAACTGGAAGATATGATATACCTCATAGACGTGAAAGATCCCGGACACCTCCTAAGGATAAGGAAAGGCATAGAAGCAGAACTCCGCCTAAAGGACGTGAACACGGAAGAGATAGAGACAACCTCGGAAAAGCGCGTCCGCGCAACAATGGAAAAGAAAGGAGCAGATCCCCTTCTGTCCATTCAGCCGGGATATATTCTGCACACATTGATAGAGCAGAAAAGGATGATCTATACTTTGGTCCTAAATGTTTTACTGACAGGATCCGAAGGATAACCCTGCATTCTGGCTTCGCCAAAGTTGGTCCAACCTACCAAAAGTATACCGGCAGTACAAACCCGGATACCTGGCTCTCAGATTATTATACAGCCGTCCAAATCAACAATGGGACAGACCTGGAAGCTGTCAAGTTTCTTCCCCTAATGTTGCTAGACGGAGCCAGAGATTGGATCAATGGTTTACCATCAAGAACTGTCGACAGTTGGGATGATATGGCGAGCGTATTCACTCAGCATTTTCGGGGAACATACAAACGCCCAAATAGCATCAACCAGCTGAACCGTTGCACCCAATTTGAGGACGAACCATACGTGGATTTCATCTCCAGATGGACTGCAATGAAGAATAGTTGCTCTGGAGTAACTGACGTACAAGCAATGCATGCTTTCGTCAATGGCCTAAAACCCGGACTTGTACCGTTCATGGTTGGTTCTAAACAGCACAAAGATCTCGGATCTATGCTTACAACCGCCAATGAGCATGCTGCAGCCGAAGATGATATCAGAGCAAGAGGAGGCAATATTGAGTCACTAATACTCGCCAAGAAAACCCCTCGTTCTGACAAAAAAGGAACTCCAGAGTCAACGACAAAGCCCAAGGAGGTCAACATAGCCTTTGGAGGAGAAAAGGTGAATAAGTGGAAAGGCCGTAGTCCAGATCCAATCAATTACACTCCCGAAGAATGGGAGAGAATTAAGTCGGAACCCTGCGTCCACCACTCGCAATTTGGGAAACCAACCCACACAAACGCGCAATGCCGACTAAACAAGCATATGAAAGGCAATGCAGGATCCGGAAATAAGGGGAAGGGTTCCAAAAGGAAACCTGCCAAACAAAAGCCAGAAGCTGAAAAAGAAGACAGTGAATCGGACACTGATGACAAAATCCAGGAACAACAGCGAAAAGGCGAACCCAAATTTCCGAGAGTTGACGGAGAAGCAATGTTAACTTTCTTAGCAACCCCGTCAGCAAAGGTGGCCAAAAGAACACTTCGGGAGATAAACGCAGTTGTTCCTGCGACCCCGAAATTCTTGAAGTACTCCAACACACCGATAATCTGGGATCAGTCTGATCATCCCGGAAATATCCCTGAACCCGGCACACAAGCTCTTGTTGTAAGCCCTATTGTTCAAAACACTAGGCTAAGAAGAGTGCTGATGGATGGAGGATCCAGCATCAATATAATGTATCTGGATACACTGAAGCACTTGAAGATCTCCGAGTCCCAGCTCAACTACAGCAATATACGCTTCCATGGCATTGTTCCTGGCAGGCAAGCACGATCCCTAGGAGAAATTTCCCTAGATGTCACCTTCCTGAGAGAAAGATCACTTCCGGCAGGAAAAAGTATCCTTCGAAGTAGTGCCGTTCGAAAGTGTGTATCACGCAATACTCGGACGTCCGGCTTTCGCCAAATTTATGGCAAGATCTTGCTATATCTACAACAAGCTGAAGATGCCAGGACCCAAAGGAGGAGTAATCACCATTGCCGGTGATTTCAAGCTGGCAAACGAGTTGGAAAAAGAAAACGCCCTTTGCGCTCAGAGAGTTATAGCGAAGGAGGAACTGAAGGAATTAGCCAAGGAGGTATCGCCGAAAGAGATGCCGGCAGGAAAAGAAACTCGGAAGCCAACAGATAGCTTCAAGGCGTCCGAGAATACAAGACATGTAATCCTAGATCCCAAAGATCCGACAAAATTCGTCGTCGTAGGGACTGGGATGACTGACAAATAGGAAGGCGAGCTCATCAAGTTCCTCCGTGAGAACTGGGATATTTTTGCCTGGTGTCCAGCTGACATGCCAGGCGTACCCAGGGAACTTGCTGAGCACCAACTCAAGGTTATTCCCGGATCAAAACCCGTCAAACAAGGTCTCCGTCGATTTGACGGAAGAAGACGGAAGGCTATTGGCAAGGAAATTATCCGGCTTTTAGCAGCGGATTTCATCAAGGAAGTAATCCATACTGATTGGTCCGCAAATCCGGTATTAGTGCCGAAGAAAGACACCACTGCTCTTAGAATGTGTATAGATTACACAGGATTGAACAAGTTGTGTCCGAAAGATAGGTTCGCGTTACCACGAATCGATCAAATAATAGATGCCACTGCAGGCTCCGAGCTTTTATGCTTTTTGGATGCATACTCCGGGTACCACCAAATACGCATGAAAAAGGAAGATCAAATCAAGACTTCTTTTATAACCCCGTATGGGACGTACTATTACATAACCATGCCTTTTGGCCTGAAGAACGCAGGTGCAACCTACCAGCGTTGCATGCAACGTTGTTTGCATAGTCAAATTGGCAGAAACGTCCATGTTTACGTGGACGATATTGCCGTCGTAACCAAGGAAAAAGATACACTCCTTGAGGATTTGCGAGAAACTTTCGAAAACTTGCGCACTTACAAGATGAAGTTGAATCCATCTAAGTGCGTATTCGGGGTTCCCTCAGGAAAACTTCTGGGTTTCATTGTTTCCCACAGAGGAATAGAAGTTAACCCGGAAAAGATCAAGGCAATCTTGAACATCTCAAAACCTACATGTGTAAAAGATGTCCAAAGATTGACGGGTTCCGCTGCAACCGTCAGCAGATTTATCAGTTGGCTGGGGGCTAAAACCTTACCACTCTACAAGTTGCTGAAAAAATTCGACAAAGTCAAGTGGATTGCGGAAGCCTGGGAACGTCTAGAAAGTTATGTACCTTTCCGTACTAAGTTCAATTCTATGTAAACATCTTTTGAGATCATGAAATAAAGTTGTCGGAATGCTGTCATCCATATTCTTTATAAGTGTAAAGTGTTTCCGCCTCATCTATTTCCCAATGATCTTACAAATTGCTCAACGTTAACCCGAATTGTGCTTGCGTACTCGGCGTTACAAAACTGAATGATTTTTCAGCCTATTAACGGCTAAGGGGAAACTTGAATTGCCTGTGTGCCCAAGTTTCACTTAAAACTTTCCTTGAATTCTCTAAGTCTTATCTGATTGTGTGTGTGTTGGGTTACTGGAACTAGTTAGTAAAAATGCCTTTAGCATGATCCATGTTTCCGAGTTACAAAACTGCTTGGTTCGTCCCCAGTTACTCGGCATGAAGATTCATATTGCTATTTGAGCCATTTCAAACACTAAGGACAGTTAAAACATACACACCAGAGAACTTAGAAGATAAAGGAATGATCAAAACCCAAAAAAACTTGCAAAGAATTTCATAATTTAAACTGCAACAGACGGAAGTTTCATTCATACAAAAGAAGCATTACATTTTGGATTACATTAAAAGAACATTAATGCTCCTATTGTCTATTTTTTCTATCCAGGTTCCAGGTAACCCTTCAAGCATCTGACTCCTCCTCGCTGCTTTCGTCTTCGGGGATTGGAGGGATCTCCGCTTCTGGATAGTTGACGGAGATATTTACCATGGAGGCAATCTGGGTGGCGTGGCCTTTGACTTCACCAAAGATGGTGTTTCGCTGCATATCCGTGTATCCTTGAGGGACACCGGACGCCACGCGCCAGGATTTAGCACTAGGGTAGTGCATGCGCATGAGGCCAAGAGCCATGCGCGCACCACCCCGTGCAGCGGAGCGAAGGAGAGATTCCTTAGACTCCGCCACCTCCATGATGGCACCCGGAAGTTTTTCAACCTCCGAGCACTCCCCAGTTTTTTCGGGAAGAAACTTGTCCACCAGCTGCGTTGCAGCAGCCTTGATCAAATTCCATGTCTCCCAGAAAGCTCGGATGCCTGCAATCCGAGTGCCATCTGGGGTATCGCCTGTTTTTTCCAGTAAAACACCTAAAAAAGTTAGATGGAAAAACAGAGCAAGTAAAACTTGGAAAGACGACAAATGAATAAGAGATTTACCGATGAGCTTGTCGATCTCGGAAACTTCCTCCAGGCGAAGGTTCAGAGCGTCGGTCAAATCCCGAATGGTGGATTTGTCCTTCTCCGCCTGCTCGGAAGCCTTGGAATTAGAAACTCCAAGGGCCAGATTACTGGCTTCCAAGTCTTGTTGTGCTTTCACAAGGTTCTTGTGAAGCTCAACATTCTCCTTGCGGAGAATTTCGGCATTGCCAGAATCTTCTGCTGCTTGTTTAGCCTCAGCTAATGGAGCTGAAAAGCAAGGGAAAAATCCGAGTTAGCCAGCTCTTCGGAAAAAACTTAGGCAAATAATTGAATTGGAAATTTCAGGAGGAAAATGTTTACCTTGTGTTTCCGACAATGCGAGCTTAGCTGATTCCAGCTCTGCTTCCCTTTCTTAAAGAATAGAGAGAAGACTTCTAACTTCTTTATTCTTGATGGTAAGCTTCCTGAAAACTTCCCTGTTGATGGCTTCGGAGGTTTGCTGAAACATGGCAAGGAGAAGAATGAGTACAAAAAGCATCAAAGCAAAAAGCACGCATTTTAATTAATGCTTGGGGGCTAGAGTTATATACCTGGCTCATGCGCTGCAAACCTGCCAAGTTTTCTTTGAACTCTTTCGCGTATTCCGCGAAGAGATTTCCGGCTGCGTCCAAGCCGTCATTGATAGCTTTGAAATCCTTGTCAAAGGTGGGAATTTCCTCGTCGAAAGTCCGAGTTAATTTTTCCACCTCTGGGGCCGCCCTTTCCCTCGTGTCCGGGTCGGACACAATGGGCTGGCTGGGCTCTGGGGGCTTGGTGGTGGGAGCTGCAGTATGCTCTTCCGCCATCGTGCTTGGCGTGTCCGGGGCGACGGCGGGAGAAGGTTGGCTGCCTCGGCTGGAAGAAACCTTGTGTTTCTTCAGCTTCTTCGGCTTCAGGGTGGAAGGTGGCAGGCTAAAAACATAAAAACCCGGAAAAGGTGAAAACACCGAAGATGGATGAAAAAAGTTCCCATAAAAGAAAATTCCAGAAGAAAGAACCTGGAGGTGGCGACGGGGATTCCGTCAAGATCGATAATTTCGTCCGAGGAAGTTATCTTCTTGCGCTTGCGTCCACCTGTAGCGGCGGTGCGCAGCGCGTCCAGCTCAGCCTCGGACACCAAGTCCGAGTCTGAAAGATCCTCGAACTGTCGAACAAGCAAGATCAAAATCAGAAGCTAGGAAATCCGAGATAAAATAGAACTGTACCCAAATGACTGAAAAATTACCTTGGGAACCGGATTTTCGGCCGTGTACATTGGCCGACTCTCTGTGTATTGGTCGCACGATGCGACCAACTGGTTGATGCGCCGCCGAAGTTCCTTTGCGGGCCAATCCTTGGCGGATGTCCGCATCGGATCGTTGACTCCCGTGTATTCGCACAGGAAGCGGCCGCTGTGGTTGGCTAGTGGCTGGATCCGCCTAATCAGCCAGCATAGAACCGTGTCCATGCCGGTTAGAGGTGGATCCATGGAGGTGAGCTTGGCGATGCGCCGCTTGATCTTTAGCAGATCTGGCGGCAGAACTTGGACGGCTTCTGTTCCCCAGTTATCCTGGGGAACGGCGGCGGAGTTCACAAAAGGTGGAACCCCGACGGCCTTTTTAGGAAAAGGCACGTCGGGATGATAGAAGAAAGAACCCGTCCAAAATTTGACGGATTCTGAAGTTTTGATCTTGGGGAACCAATCCTCTCGGAATCTCCGAAGAGTGAAGGATATAGTTCCGCAAGTTGGGAGTGCGCCCTCCGAAGAGTTTCGCTTAACTCCAAAACAGTACATCCAGAAATCTAACCTAGGTTCTAGCCCTAAGTAGCCTTCGAACAAGGCCTGAAAGCCGGCCATGTACAGAATGGAATTGGGGGGAAGATTGTGGGGCTGGATGTTGTAATGAGAGAGAACCTGGAGGAAGAAAGAAGATGGTGGAAGTCCCATACCTCGCAAAAGGTGGGAAGAAAGGAGCACCCTTTCGCCATCTCGTGGCGCGAGTTCGGTTTCTTCTTCTGGCAGCCGCCATTTCTTCTTGAGAACCAGGCCCTCCTTTTCCAAGTTTGGAAGGAGAGCCGGGGGAATACTGCAGGCACTCCAGTTGCCTGCAGATTCCGCTTCCTCGTCCGCTCCGGTGGCGGCGGCGGCGGCGGCCTCCGCGGCGGCGAGTTCGTCGCCGAGGAGCTCGATCTTTTCCTCCGCCGTTTCAGGTGCAAACGGCGGGGTTGTCGCGGCGCTCGATGGCGCAATGTCCGCGGCGGTGGAAGTGTTTCCTCCACCCGCCGCGGAAGCAGCAGTCTTCTCTGGCTCGCCGCCGGCGTGCGTCTGCGATCCTGGCTGCGGATCCAGATCGTTGACAAGCTCGTCGATGGCGGTGCGGGTTGGTGACGACGGCGAGGAGGCCATCTTTCGGTGGTGCTTTGCGTTTCGGTGCGTTTGATGCTAAGTGCGCCTGGGACAAGGACTTGCTCTCGAGCTCGCGTGCGCAGCGATGGCGTGGGCAGTGAGGGAGTGAGGAAAGTTTCGGAGGAGGACGATGACGGCTATTTATAGCCAGAAATCCGTTTAGATACGTGCCAACGGCTCTTTCGACCGTTGGATGTTCGACGCGTGTCGCTCGCCGGAAACTACGGGAAATATAACGACAGGGGAATGATGGCTATCTCCTCGTTTCCCGTGAGAATCTATCAGAGATACGTTGCAGGGTTTCCCGCGTGAAACCAAGCGTCGCCTGCGTCAGCATGATTAAAGCGCTGACGTCAGAAGTTCCTTTTCCGCGAAGGATCGCGAGAAGAAAAGCCGGACTTTCATAGTTCCGAGTTTTTATGTTACCATCTCCTTCAAAAGGAAAGTAGAAAGAATCAAGACTGCTGAATCAAGATTTCCCGGACAAAATGTATTTGACGAAAGACGGAGAATCAGAGTTTTGATCCTTCCTGGGGGCTACTGTCGGATATATACTGAATAGGGGTATAGAAGATGGTAGACAAAGAGCCGGACTGCCAGGGTGGCCTACATGGTAATGGGCTTAGGTCCATTGGGCGGCCCAGTAGTCCGACGCGTAGAAGCCGGATTCTAGAAGAACCCGGATCACGGCCCGCGTGGTCTGGCTTGGAGGAGAAGACGGATTCCTTACTTTCCAAGTTACAAGTTAAACGTAGTCTTCTAGGTTTCCTGTTCTGTAAGCCCTAATCCGGCTATTATATAAAGCCGGACGGGAGATAGATTAAATAAGCACAAGTTAGACACAAGTTCAAGCTCTACGCAACTCGCCGAGAAGTTCATCCTCGTCGAGTAGCTAGATCTATTCCCTCACATTGTAACCCTGTTATACGGGCTTTAGTCCCAATTAGTGAGAAGTGCAGGAGTAGGTACGCCGTACTGTCGCGACGTACCGAACCTGGGTAAAATCCCGTGTTCTGTGTTACTACGCTATCCCGTTACCCCACGTCTCTACCGTAGTCTCATGGCACCCCCGTCTATGAAAACTACTACGATGTCTCGACAGGAGCTATGTTTGTCTTTTGAAAGATACTCTATGATTGCTATTCGTAGTGTCCTTGAAGTCACTAAGATAGTAGTTAATCCTTTGTTGAGTTTTCAACCTTGGATTTGAACCGAAGGGCCCGGAATGTGCTGAATTGCGGTAAGTTGAGTCATGTGGTTTCATAACCATGTGATGCTCACTTTATCAGTACAGGATGCTGACCTTTAACCCAAGTTCTGTTTCTTTGGATCCTGAGTAATATTTTTTAGCTCAGGATGGCTAAGTAATCTCTACTCCAATAGCTATAGGCTTTCTTCTGGAACCAAAAAGGACCACGACAAGAGTGTTCTTTATGATTCCCATATCCTTGTTCTTGATTCAGCTATACCTCCCTTTTAGCATGGATTTTACAAATGAGTACTACCCTATGCATTCACCGTGATCTCTGGATTCTCTGGAGCACGTTCCTATTCTTTAGTTGCTTTCCTACCTTTGTCCATGGTTTGGAAACCAAGTTGCTTATGTGTGTTGGATTCTTCCAATGCATTTGCTCTTGTTTTCCGTCAAAACATTCCACCATGGAATGTCAGGAGAAACAAACTCCAGTACCTCGTTCATCTCTAGTACCAGGTCAAAGTTTTGTAATCCGCAGATTAGAGAAGTTTCATCAGCTTCTGTTCTATTCCACCTTAGTGTATCACATTATTTTGTATCAAGAGGCTGTGTTGAGTTTCATGGCTCTATTGATGAAGTGATGCTCTTATACGTCCTCACCCCTTTCCTCCAAGCTTGAAGCTTGAGTATGATGGGTCTGTGATTTGAGGTGTGTATCAGATGTTCTTAGACATTCTTATTGCTTTGAAAAAAATCTAATAAACATCTGTATCCTTCTTAGCACTACTGGTCACCCAGTCTCTTTTTGAAGTTGACTGTGTTACCAAATCCGTTCATTCCGGTGCACGTTCTTGGTCAGAGAGTTAGGTTCATGCCGAAGCTCTCATGTTCATATTAGTTGCTTTGACAAGCAAGATCCCTATTAAACTCCAAGACATACTGGTGGGTTGTGATATTCTGGTTGTCTTTCTAGAAGTATCACCAGGTTTGTTACCTGACCATGATGTCTAAACAATGGGTAATTTGAACTACTCTTTTCTCCAAGAAACTGTGCTGGCTATCCTGGACTAGTTGGTTGAGCTTAAACAATAACTTGGAGAGTTGAAAGACACGAACTCTTCCCAAGTTGTTCCTTTGTTAAGGGATGTCTAGTTCTCATGCTATTGAAGCAGGATAGTATCTCCTTCGTGGACATGCTATCATCCTACCCTTGATTTGATTTGGGCTATCGTCAAACCAAGATCAGATCCAAGGACTGTTTTGATGGTGTTTTCACTCATGGTGTTTGCCCGAGTACACCTTCATGACCTTCGGTCTGACCAATATTCTGCCTTGTCATATATCATATGAGTTCCTCAGCTTGGAGTACCTTGATAAGTGTGTTTTTGAGCTCATCAATGACATTCCTATTTACTCAAGTTGTAAAAGGTTCATTTTGAACAACTGGCACTAATGTTGGAAACTTTCAAGAACCATATTTGTGTCCTCATGAAGTTTGTGTTCTGGATGTTCGAAGTGACTTTCTCTGGTTCATGTGCTATGGTGAAAGTTGTCGCCATGGGTTCGAGTAAAGTTTTTTGTTCCCTTGGGAATAATCCCAAGTAGGTCATGTATGTGTGGACTACTCTTGAGATGGTTGGTTGTTACATCCGTCTACTAGAAGAAGTTTGCATCCACACTAAGCCCTGACTGTTTATCCGTGAAAGAGAAGAAGTCCAAGAACTTTGTTATCTTTGTAATCATCTTCCCAAAAATGACTCCGATGTGTTTTGTTGCAAGTAGTCCATGTAGGTGCAACCGTCTTTCGTAAGTTGCTAATACTGAGTTATCAACCCACTAACCAGAGCTGAATCTCAAGCAGCAACGATGGTTGGTGTTTCCTCAAGGGTATTGAATTAGGTCTGTTCAGAATCCGACATGGTTCATGTTGTGGTTGACACAATTAGCCGGGAGACCTAATGTCATCTCTCTCTTTGAACTGGAAAGAACAACCACTCCCCGTGAGAATTCTTGTGCGGCTTGTTCTCAACAAGTTTCCCTCTCCGTTCTTCCAAACCGGGGTTCTACATTCACTTGATGACCTATAGAAGGCTTGTCATGAGCCTACTATCGGTATCTATAACATTCAGGATAACTTGGAATTTGATTTTTCCAAGATACCTCGATTGATCCTCTAAACTTTTCTTTCCATGGAAACAAATTCATCGTGAGAATATCTCGTGGTATTTTGTAACCCCCATCGATCAGTTTCCTTTTCAAGTTGTTGGTACTTGAAGTTCTGTTCATCTCACACATTGTGTGAATTTGTCAGTCACTTCAGCCATGGGATATTAAACATGTGGTAAACGTATTGCTACGTCAAATCCACCATAGGAAAGAGATTCCCTATTCCTTCTGGTGTTTCAATCCTTGTTGGTTAACCAGCCTTATGGTGTGACCAAGAATTTTTCCCTCGTTACGGTGTTCCAACATCTTCTAGTTAATCATCTTTTACCATGAAGTAGCATCCCGATCTTTGAAAAATGTTTCAACAAAGTTTTGACGGTGTGAAGTTCCGTTATCTTCCGTGTCCACTCCGAAGAGTGACCATGATCATGTATCAAATTTTCTCTGACACACGATCACAGTGTTTTCTCATGATTTCCCTCGTCTACGGATATTACGTCGTGGTATCCAAGACCATCCTTTCCATCTTGGTTATCTGTTTGAAGAAACCTCGATGTCATAAGTTGTCCAACCTTTCTTTTCCAAAAGGATTTAAAGTCTTGTGCAAAGCTCATATTCTAAATCCTTCTAAGAACCATCATCCATAAACTTGAAACCTTCTCCTGTTCCATCTGTTACCTTGATGTGTTTCATGCATGATAACTCAACAGTTCTTTGTGAACACTCCTGTCATGAGTTAGTCATGAGATACTCGATCTTCGTAAAGATCAATTCCTAAGAGTTTTCCCTCCTACCTAAGGTGTATCCGCTGGATATCATCGAAAGTGCTACGGATCAACCTCTTCAATAAGAGAACTGCAAGGTTCGAGAAGACCATTCAAAACCGGTGTTCCTTCTTTCTTCTCCTTCCGGAATCTCGGGTCGAGATTCTTGTAAGGGGGGTAGATTTGTAACATCCCAAATTTTGCTACAAAAGGGTTGTGGTGTTGTGTTCATCTCATACATGCATGAATCAAAAATTTAAACCATGTTTGAAACAATTTAAATGGTTTGAGAAAAATGCCACATATAGTACTTAATTTGGGTTCCAAAATCTTGTATTGAAAAGTAATTCAATTTCACCAAACAAATATATGGTGCGGTTGGAAATTTTGTGAGCTTTCCAAAAATAATTTTTGCCAAATTTTATTCTTCCAAAAAGGCCCTCAAAATCTAATGTTCTATTCTGTTTTATAATAGAAAAGGGCTAATTTGCAAAATCTAGGAACTTCAGGGGGTTTTGCACAAAACTGTCTTCTTCAACCTTTGACAGAAGGCAAGCAAGTGCGTGGAGGTCGAGCCCGCCTCGATTGCCACCTCCTCCTTGCCTCCCTCCTTGCGTGGATAGGTTCTAGAGGACGCCCTCGACCTTCTATCTCTCCCCATCCCCTCTGTTACCTCCCTCTCGCTCTCTGTTTCTGACCAGAGAGCAAACCCTAACCCGACGGCCGCCGCCTACCGCCATCTTCTCCGGCAACCCCGCGGCAAACCGACGCTATTCCCAGCTCCGCCTACCTCTCCTCCCCTTCCTCGTGTACTCGCTCGAGCGGAGAAGCTCTGGATGGCCGGGAATTCTTCGCCGTCTCCACCCCCGTACACCATCGCCATGGCCGATTCCGGTCGTCCCCGACCTCGTGTTGCTTCCCTGAGACCACCAACATGCTCCCGGTGAGCCACAAATGCTCCTACACCCCTCCTCCCTCTCTATTGCATACGTCCTCGGCCGCGCGTCTTTGGCCGCCGTCGGCCGCTGTCGTCCGCTTCGCCGAGACTGCTCCGGCGACCTTACGGCCCTTCCGCTACCACCAGTGCAAGCCCCTCGTCCTTCACCACGCCTTGATCACCTCCGATTCGGTAAATCCGCGACGAATCGCAAGATTCCGTGATCACAGGGGAGATTCCTTCCCGAGTTGACCTCATCATGATGTCATGATGACATCATAAATTGGTTTTATTTTTATTCTAGAAAATGAGATTATGACACGTGGACCCCTCTGTGTATTTAAATAATTCCAGAAAATAGTTAATTTTGTAAATTGAATAACTATTAAAATATTAATCAGAAAAATAAAATGAAAGTATGATTTTGACCAGAAAATTATTCTCTATCCAAATATGTAATTTTCTCACATGTTTGAGAAAGTCCAAAAATGGCCTTTATTTAATGTTGTTTAAATCATTTAAAATGGAAAAATAAGTTTTTATTCACTAAAATTAGAAAATTAAAAGTTATATACCAAAATACTCAAAATGACAAATGCAACCTATTTATGATGTTTTAAAACCCATTTGAGAACTTTAAATTGTACCCACTTCCAGAGTTGTCCAAAGTACCCCTCCGGGGTCTATTTCGGGACTTTTTCAGTAAAATCGCATAACTGACTTACGAACCCTAGCAACCCTATCTACATGTTTAGGGGTTTATTTAAGTGCATTAGTTTTCTCATGCATACATATTGCGCATTGCATCGATGCCATGGTTGATTGTTCTTCTTTGTTTCGGTGTTTTTTCCCCTCGGTAGAATTCGACTCCGAAGTGAAGACCATCAATTCCAATGGCGAATACTTGATCTTAACCGACAAGTCAAGCACTTATTCCAGAAGATCTATCTATTGGTTTTCTTATAACTAAGGCAAGCATAACCTCTTATCTGCTCATATATGGTTTTCGAAGTGTTTTGGAATCTCGTATATTGCATGCGGTTCAAAGTATTTATGGTCTTTGGATAGAGTTCTCCTATACTTGTTGCATCGCCTAAATATCCCGATTCACTGCTCCTAGCAGCTATAGGTTTGTTTGTGCGTGCCTCCTTAAAGCCTGTGAGTCTTTCTTAGCCATGCCTAGTTGTGACCTGATCCATCCGGTTGATGAATCTGGTCAATGCGTGAATCTACTTTGTCCGGTTGTTGTGATTTGGTTTATCTTTGCTAACTTAACTAAATAACGGCATGGATGTGAGGCCACAATGGGTTGTGGCGTGTTGTCCTGTTCATGCCCCTAGGAGCGAGTTCTCGCCTTCGAAGCCAAGACTGAGCGTGCAACCACACGCGGGGTCTAAGTAACCGCGCTCGACCAAATAACTTGTTTGGCCAGATCCATGAGTCACGTAGTTTGAGATTTCCATTCGGCACCGCAAATAAAACCTTTTAAACGGTTTTGAAAACAAAATGCTCTTCTAGGGCGTGACCGGGGCCAAGTGATGGACGTGCACGGATCTTGACCCCGCCTCACAGAGACAGGTGCCGCCAGGAGGATGGCTAACGCCCTGTTGACGGGGTGACCCTGTCTTGGGTTGACTCATGGATAGGGGCGGGTAAGGTAAAGGTCGTGGCCAGCCACCCTCTGCCGCGTTCCATGGAAGAGCGTACATGTGGCGTTAAGAGTCGGATGGTAGTTGTGGGTAAAGTGTACCCCCTGCAGGGATAAATCTCCTCGATAAGTCGTGTCCACGGTTACAGACGACTTGGCAACGGATTCTATGTGAAAACATTCTATGTGACGTGCTGTTCTTCCTCGATTTGGAAAACAAAGGGTTCTTTACACAAAATAACATTCATAAAACCCTTTCTGAAGATAACAGATATATAATAGGTTAGCTAAGTCTTGTTGAGTACCTCCCGTACTCAGGTTTGCTTAATTTTGGTTCAGGTGAAGATCTCACATCGGTGGTGTTTCAACATGGACATCGACGAGTAGTTTGGGGTTCCCAGGTAGCAGCCTGGAATCTGTGGGCTGGGACGTCACCTTATGTTGCGGTCTCTTAGGCCTTTTTGGTTCTTGTTGATTAGCAACATAACTTGCCTTCCGTTGTGTGATGTAATGTTGGGTCGTGTGACCTCTGTTTGTATAGTTACTCTAGCAACACCTGTTTAATACAACTTTCATGTCTAGAGTGCTGCTTTGATCGGTTGTTGGTTTCGAGCTCATTGTTATACAGTTTTGGCTATGCCTTCATAGTTGTCGCAGTCGAGGGGTTATGGAGCCGATGATCCATGTCCGAGCCCGCCTGCCGATGTGATTCGGCCTGGGGCTAGGTAACCCTAGTAACCCTCGATTGTTATTGCACTTTCTGGACACATAACATCTCTGTATAGCTTTGGTCCCGTTCCTTCAGTTTCATACGATTCATGGACGCTTTGATATGCATAGTTGGTTATGACTAGCATGGACACAAGGAGTAGTAGTACCATGGTGATCCGGCCTGCGTGCCGATGAATCCAGTTTGTCTGCCACTGTTTGTTGCGGCCGGGGATGGTAACCCTGAAGCCCTTGTGGGTCCATGTCTAGGAGCACATAATAGTATGTATATCTCTGGGTCCGGGGTCGTGACAGTTCTGAAGCTGTTTCCGGCACCCTGCAGGAGAGGAGATCATCACCGGAGGCCTCTTCGTCACCATGCCTTCCTCCGGAGAGATGCGTGAGTAGTTCATCCTTGGACTACGGGTTTGTAGCTGTAGCTAGATGGTTGTCTTCTCCTCATATGCCTCCATGTTTAGATCTCGTGAGCCGCCTATCATGATCGAGATTGATCTTATGTAATTCTCTGTGCTATGTTTGCTGGGATCCGATGAATATTGACCTTATGCCAAGTTGATTATAGTCTTTATTTGCATGTGTTATTTGTGATCTTGCATGCTCTTCGTTGCTAGTGGTTATTCTGGCCAAGTAATTGTTAGTGACTCCAAGAGGGAGTATTTATGCTCGATAGTGGGTTCATGCCTCCTTGTCGCCTTGCTCGAGTGATAGAAACGTGAAGGGGGAGGATGTGATGTTTCCATTAGGGAGAAAACAACGGTGAGCCTGCCCGCGTGCATGATCATTGCTTACATTGCACACCTTGTTTAATGCAATTATCTGTTGCTTGAAACTTAATACCTGAGGGGATTCAGATGATAGCCTGAGGATGGATTATTAGTCATAGATGTAGATGGATGTCGGTCTATTTATCTTGTTGTAATGCCCGCACTAAATAACATAGTAATCTTCATGTCATATTGTGCACTACGATGCAACCTTTATTTGTCAATTGCCCGGCTGTAATTTGTTCACCCAGCATGCTATCTTTTATGGAGAGACACCACTAGTGCAACTACGAACCCCAGTCCATTTTTCCACATTGTTAAACAACCCACAACAATTTCCTGCTCTCTTTACTTTCTGCAAGCATACACTGTTTTCCACACTATACATCTAATCTTTGTTTTCAGCAAGACCGATGAGATTGACAACCTCACTGTACCGTTGGGGCAAAGTATTTTGATTGTGTTGTGTGCAGGTTCCAAGTTGTTGCTGACACCGCTGAAGCGCCAGCACCACCGTCAGTGGAATCAACCTTCCAAGGATTCTCTTTCTCCTACTGGATTGATAACCCTCGTTCTTAACTAAGGGGAAAACTTCCTACCGCTGTGCTCTTCACACCCTCCTCTTGGGGTATCCCAACGAGTGCAAGATCTGCACCATCAGTTGTCTTCTCCTCATATGCCTCCATGTTTAGATCTCTTGAGCTGCCTATCATGATTGAGATTGATCTTATGTAATTCTATATGCTGTGTTTGCTGGGATCCGATGAATATTGAACTTATGCCAAGTTGATTATAGTCTTTATTGCATATGTTATTTGTGATCTTGCATGCTTTCCGTTGCTAGTGGTTGCTCTTGCTAAGTAGTTGCTAGTGACCCCAAGAGGGAGTATTTATGCTTGATAGTGGGTTCATGCCTCCTCATTTCCTTGCTCGAGTGATAGAAACGTGAAGGGGGATGATGTGTTGTTGCCATTAGGGAGAAAACAGCGGTGAGAGTGCCCACGTGCATAATCATTACTTACATTACACACATTGTTTAATGCAGTTATCTGTTGCTTGCAACTTAATACCTAAAGGGGTTCGTATGATAACCCGAGGGTGGATTATTAGTCATAGATGCAGATGGATTTCGGTCTATGTATTTTGTTGTAATGCCCGCACTAAATATCATTGTAGTCATCATGTTATAATGTGCACTACGGTGCAACCTCTATTTGTCAATTGCCCAGCTGTAATTTGTTCACCCAGCATGTTGTCTTTATGGAGAGACACCACTAGTGAACCTATGAACCCCGGTCCATTTTCCACACTGTTAAAAAAACCTCAACAATTTCCTGCTTTCTCTACTTACTGCAAGCATACATCATTTTCCACACTATACGTCTAATCTTTGTTTTCAGCAAGACCGATGAGATTAACAACCTCACTGTACCGTTAGGACAAAGTATTTTGGTTGTGTTGTGTGCAGGTTCCACGTTGTTGCTGACACCCGTGAGGCGCCATCACCACCGTCAGTGGCATCAACCTTCCCGAGATCCTCTTCCTCCTACTGGATTGATAACATTGGTTCTTAACTGAGGGAAATTATTGCCGCTTACTCATCACACCCTCCTCTTGGGGTTTCCAACACACATCAAAGCAGTCAAAAAAAATTCTGGAGCCGTTACCGGGGACTTAAAATTCATCATCATAAGGAAGTCTCCCCGTCAAGGCACTATCAAGGCATAGCAAAGAATTTCTGGCGCCGTTGTCGGGGAGGAAGAAGTCTTCTGGAAAGGGGATTCTCTCACTCTCAACCTCTTTATTTTGTTTATTGTCTTGTTTTTATTTTTGTTTTGTTTTTCTTTTCTATATTAAAAACACCAAAAATAGTTCTTATTCTAGTTGTTATTTTGTCACTATGTTGTTATTTTTCATCATGTTGTTCCCTATGTTTACCTTGAAAGATTTTCGGGTAGGAAGTGGTTCTATACTTGGAAAGGACACTATCAAAGAATTCTTTGATCATGTTAGTAAGCATGATAACTTTGAAGAAAAATCCATAGTAGAACTTGCTCCCAATTTCGAGACTGCTGCAACTTCTTTATTTCACATGCTAGAAGCTAGGTTTTTTAACCTCCATCTCATAATACAACATATGTTCCTCAACTTGAATAACATTGAAGATGTTGAGAAAAGAAACTTCATCTTAGAAACTGTGTTTAAAGAATTTGGAGATGTTGCTATAGAAGCTAGAAAAGTCTTTGATCATTTCAATATGCTTGGCTCATGTGTAGACATTGTTGGTGCTCTAGAAAAAACTGAATCTAATAATGAAAACGAGGATAAAATACCAATCCCCTTTAAATTAGTGGCACTGCACGAAGCCTAAGAAAAGATTTTTGATTGGATTGTTCCCGAGAATTTATTTGATGAAGATAGTAAGACTAAAAATACTAAGAGAGGAGCCTCTGAAACTCACTTAGATAAAATACAATGCATTATTAAAGAATTGCCAAATCTTGATTTGAATTCTTCACTTGAAAATACTTGTTATTTTTTATGCCTAGCTGAAAGGCGTTAAAGAAAAGCGCTACCGGGAGACAACCCCTTTTATTTCCCTGTTTTCAATCAGTTTTCCTTTGTTTTATTTGGTGTGCTTTGCACCTGGGTGTCTTCTATTTCCTTAGAAAACCCTCTGTATCTTTTCTTTTGTGTTTTTGTTGAGCCAAGTAAAGCCTCTAGTGGAAAGTTGAGACTATATTTCGGATTTCTGCGCAGGAAACAGATTTCTGCTGTCCACTGTTAATTACGTATAAAATCACAAAGAACTCAAACTGAACTGGTATTTTTGTGCTTAATCCTGTGCTATATACGCAACATTTCTTATTTGACCACTTTTTTATTTGAGCAACATAAGATTTTCGAAAAATTGATCTTTAACTGCTGTTCTGTTTTGACAGATTTCTGCCATTTATTGCATTTGCATCTTAATCTATTTCTTTTGGTGTTCTTTTGAGAAAAAGATTTTTAAAAGAAGTTGTGACAGTAGTTAATGTGTTTTTGAGTGTTAGACTTTTGTTGAAACTGAACCATGTGAATTTATTATTTCGATTGAACTAACGTTGCTAATGAAGATTGTGAGAATTTTGGTGTGAAGGAAGTTTTCAAGGGTCAAGAGAAGAGGATGATATGATGTGATCAAGAAGAGTGAAAAGCCTAAGATTAGGGATGCCCCGGTGGTACATACCAGCAAATTCCAATAAGACTCAAGCGTCTAAGCTTGGGGATGCCCAAGGCATCCCCTTCTTCATCAACAAATTATTAGGTCACTTCTAGTGAAACTATATTTTTATTCGGTTACACCTTATGTGCTTTACTTGGAGCGTCTTTTATTTTTGTTTTCAGTTTGTTTTTGTTTTTGCTTTCAGTTTGCTTTTACTTTTTCAATAATCTTGATTGGACCCCAGCATTCTTTTATTGGAGAGTGACACACTCCGCTTTTTCATGAGAATACTTTGTATTCTTAATCTCTGTGTGGCTGTTGCATTTATTTAGCTCCTGTTTTGCATGCATCTCTTATTACAGCTGTTAGTTTTAGTAGTGTTCTGTGAGTACTCTCATGTTTGATTTCTATAGCATAAAGAGTATTTTTTTAAAGCATGTTTTGTATGGTGCTTGTTGGGAAAAGAAAACTGCTGCTTGATGTAGAATTTGTAACAGTACTAGTAGAAGCTTGTATAGACTGTGGCTAGAACTTTTTCATGCCATGCTAAATGTTATTTTAGTTTTAAAGCCACGTGGTTATTGAGTAGCATGAATAGCCTTAAATAGCTGAGAGCGTTTAATATATCTTGAAAGATTCATGAGTTGTTCTTGTCATAGTAAAGCATCAATTTTGTGGTATTCCCTTTCGAATGTTTTATTTGGTTGACTTGGCGCATGCTCACACCATGTTTATGACTACAAACCAGTAAAGAATAGCCTCCATGACAACTTAGTTTTTGAACTTGTGATACTGCTTATGCTTTAATTAATGATGCTTATGTCGCTATGCATGATTATGGCTCTTATGCTCTCTTGATTTGTCGCTCCCAGTCTTTTGCTAGCCTCCACCTGTACTGAGTATGAGCTCTACTCGTGCATCCAAACTCCTTAAAACCAAAGTTTTTCCCATTGTGCACACCATACCTACCTACATGTGGTATTTAACTGCCACTCCAAGTAAATTGCTCATGTGTTACCTTTAAAACCTTCAAAATTATTCTTGTTTTGTGTTCTTGTTTTTGCTCATGAGGACGTCAATAGAGAATCTTTATCTCACTTGTTGATTGTATTTCATACCTTGGACTAGTGGCTTCATCCGCTTATCCAAATGATAGAAGAGCTGGCAGCGGGGTGCCCAGTCCCAAATTAATACAAACAAATTCTCTTCACTATTTTTGCCCCTGATTTATCAGTCAAAGCATAATTGTGTAAACAAAAGAGAAAGAGGGATGGCCTTCTACACCAGTTGCTTCCTTCACCATGGGAGCAGCTCTGGTGAATCTAGTTGGCTTGTGACGTACTGTATTGTCTGTTTACCATTCGTTGACATTGACATACACCTCTCCTAAAATATAGACACTCCTCCACGATATGTGATTGTAGGCAGGCACCCGAGGATTCGGTTAGCCATGGTTTGTGAAAGATGGATGGTAGGAGTGTCAAACTTTTAATACCTCTGTTTAATAAAATAAAAAGCTCTAGCACATGAGTGATCCCTGCTTTCCTCTGCGAAGGGCTTTTCTTTTACTTTTATGTTGAGTCTCCATCTTCTAACTTTATGCACAGTTGAGAGATCATTTTTGCCATTCTGAGTTCTATGTGCATTTGTCCCATAAACATCAATAATTACTTCCTGATGTGAAATCATTTGTTCTTAAATTATTTGTTCTAGTCTTCGTCATGAACTTTGAAGGTGTCCTGGAATTTATGTTTTGCCCGACTCCTAAGGACTAGCGAAATACCACTTTGCCATGATTTCTCTATACTTGAAACAAACGTTTATCTTTCTTTGCATTATTATCCATGATCCTTTATTTAAGATACTCTTCGTGATGCAAAGTAATTGCTATTCTTTGTTATTAAAGTTCTATTATCATGTTTGTGTTTGAAGTTCTATGATCTCAGCGTGCATATGCTTTTACATTAGATTGATCAAGTTTACGATAGTAGCATGTCACCTCAAAAATTATTGTGTTTTATCGTTTACCTACTCGAGGACGAGTAGGAACTAATCTTGGGGATGCTTGATACGTCTCCAACGTATCTATAATTTCTGATGCTCCATGATCATATTATGCCAATTGCTACTTGTTTTCTCCCTTATTTATAACATTTTTATCGATTTTCCGGACTAACCTATTGACAAGATTCCACAGAGCCAGTTCCATGTGTTCTGCTGTTTTTAGTTTCAGAAAAGTTGTTCCAGAAATATTCTCGGAATTGGAAAGTTCGAAGCCCAAAAGTCCTATTTTCCCCGGAAGCATCGAGAAGACCAAAGAGGAGTCGAAGAGGAGCATCAGGGGGCCCACACCATAGGGTGGCGCGCCCCCTGGCCGCGCCAGCTATGGGTGTGGGGCCCCTGGAGATTCACCGCCTTTGCCCTTTCGCCTATTTAATCCCCTCGGATGGAAAAACCTAAACACCTGATAAAAAATCCCCGAAAAGTTCCGCAGCCGCCGTCACTGTCAACCCTAGATCAGGGGGTTCTGAAGCTGTTTTCGGCACCCTGCCTGAGAGGAAATCATCACCGGAGGCTTCTACATCACCATGCCTGCCTCCGGAGTGATGCGTGAGTAGTTCATCCTTGGACTACGGGTTCGTACCTGTAGCTAGATGGTTGTCTTCTCCTCATATGCCTCCATGTTTAGATCTCGTGAGCTGCCTATCATGATCGAGATTGATCTTATGTAATTCTATATGTTGTGTTTGCTGGGATCCGATGAATATTGAACTTATGCCAAGTTGATTATAGTCTTTATTGCATATGTTATTTGTGATCTTGCATGCTTTCCGTTGCTAGTGGTTGCTCTGGCCAAGTAGTTGCTAGTAACCCCAAGAGGGAGTATTTATGCTTGATAGTGGGTTCATGCCTCGTCATTGCCTTGCTCGAGTGTCAGAAACGTGAAGGGGGAGGATGTGTTGTTGCCATTAGGGAGAAAACAACGGTGAGAGTGCCCGCGTGCATAATCATTGCTTACATTACACACATTGTTTAATGCAGTTATCTGTTGCTTGCAACTTAATACCTAAGGGGGTTCGGATGATAACCCGAGGGTGGATTATTAGTCATAGATGCAAATGGATTTCGGTCTACGTATTTTGTTGTAATGCCCGCACTAAATATCATAATAGTCATCATGTTATAATGTGCACTATGGTGCAACCTATATTTGTCAATTGCCCAGCTGTTATTTGTTTACCCAACATGTTATTTTTATGGAGAGACACCACTAGTGAACCTATGCACCCCGGTCCATTTTCCACACTGTTAAACAAACCACAACAATTTCTTGCTTTCTTTACTTACTGCAAGCATACATCATTTTCCACACTACACGTCTAATCTTTGTTTTCAGCAAGACCGGTGAGATTGACAACCTCACTGTACCGTTGGGACAAAGTATGTTGGTTGTGTTGTGTGCAGGTTCCACATTGTTGCTGAAACCGGTGAGGCGCCATCACCACCGTCAGTGGCATCAACCTTCCCGAGATCCTCTTCCTCCTACTGGATTGATAACCTTGGTTCTTAACTGAGGGAAATTCTTGCCGCTTACTCATCACACTCTCCTCTTGGGGTTTCCAACACACATCAAAGCAGTCAATGAATTTCTGGTTCCATTGCCGAGGACTTAAAATTCATCATCATCAAGAAGTCTCCCCGTCAAGGCACCATCAAGGCATAGCAGGGCCTTAGGGTGGCCACACCATAGGGTGGCGCGGGTCCGCCTGGCCACCCCCCGACGTCGCCCTTTTGCCTATTTATACTCCCCCGAGGGAAAACCCTAAAAGAATCGGCCTTTTCCCCCAAAAAAATATGTAGCTCCGCCGCCGCCGCCGACAAGTTTTGGGGGGACAGAAATCTCTGTGCCGGCACCCTGCCGGGACGGGGAAGTGCCCCCGGAGCCATCTCCATCGACTCCACCGCCATCTTCATCGCCGTTGCTGTCTCCTATGAAGAGGAGGGATTAGTTCTCCCCCGGGGCTGAGGGATCCACCGGTAGCTATGTGTATCATCTCTCTCTCCCATGGTGTGATCTTTATGTGATCATGAGCTTTTTAATCTAGTTGAATCAGTAGATTTTATTCTTCATCAGTTATGCTACTCAAGTGGTTTTATTATCAGATCGCCGTAGACACTTTGATCACAGTGTAAAGGTGACAGTGTGTGCACCGTGTGGTTTAGCATGATATTTATATCTTGTGTTGGATGACTCTATGAAACTGTGGTGTTTGTCTAGTACCTTCTAGGGCGCTCATAGTGACAGCGTGGGGTTAACTAGACATGGGAATGCGACTTCCAGGAGTGCTTTTTGCAGCCCTATGCAATGAATTGGTGTTTGTTATTCGACCAGAGAGTGGTTCGGAGTAGCATAGTGAAGAGAGATGTTTATGCATTCAATTAAGTTATTATTGTTGAGAGTGGTCACTAGTGAAAGTAGGATCCCTAGGCCTTGTTTCTAAGCATTGAAATATCGTTTACAATCAGTTCTGCTACATGCTTGCTTGCTGCCATTTTTATTTCAGATTGCTATTATCACTTATAAACATCCATATTACTTGTATTTTACTCTCTCTTCGCCGAACTAGTACACCTATACAACTGACAATTGTATTAGGTGTGTTGGGGACACAAGAGACTTCTTGTATCATAATTGCAGGGTTGCTCGAGAGGGATACCTTTGACATCTTCCTCCCTGAGTTCGATAAACCTTGGGTAATCCACTTAAGGGAAACTTGTTGCTGTTCTACAAACTTCTGCACTTGGAGGCCCAACACTGTCTACAAGAATAGAAGCGTGCGTAGACATCAAGATCTTTTCTGGCGCCGTTGCCGGGGAGGTAAGGTAAAAGGTACTCACAACCTCTAAGAGTGCTCGAAATTATTTCCTTTAGATTCTGCAACTATATCTTTTTGTTTTTTGTTTTCACTAGTTAGGCTTAATGGAAAACAACAAAAATATGAGAAATCTTTATAATCTTTATCTTGAATTAGGACATGAAGTGTTTGAAGAGAAAATTTAAAAACCTGTGGAACTTTATTTGCATGCTAGTAGCAATGTTATTAGTATAAATTCTTTGAACACCATTATTTCTAATGCTATGGAAAAATCTAATCTTGCGGAGCTAGTTCTTATGAAAATGATCTTTTTACTCCCCCAATTTTTGAGGAGGAAATTTTCTTTGATGATACTTTTCCTCCAATATATGATGATTACAATGATGAATATGTTATTTTTAGTACACCTAATATTGAGGAGAAAATTAATTATGATTACAATATGCCTCCTTTATTTGATGATTACGGTTATGAGAATAATAATGATAGCTATTTTGTTAAATTTGCTCCCACTACTATTAAAAAGAATGACTATGCTTATGTGGAGAGTATTAATTCTTTTATGCATGTGGCTCATGATAGTTATGTTGTTAATTTTATTCATGATGCTACTGAAAGTTATTATGAGAGAGGGAAACATAGTTTTATGCATCTCAACAATATTAAGTCTCCCCTCTTTATGTTGAAATTTTTGAAATTGCACTTATTTTGTCTTCCTATGCTAGCCACTTTGTGCTTCATTGACTTGTTCTTCTACAAGATTCTTTTTCATAGGAAGTGTGTTAGAATTAAATTTGTTTTACATTTGCTTCCTGATGCTATCTTCTGCTTCAATTCATATTTCTCATGTGAGCGTCTTCTCAAATTATCATGCCTAGCTAAAAGGTGTTAAAGAAAAGCGCTTCCGGGAGACAACCCATTTTATTTCTCCGTTTTCAACCCGTTTTCCGTCGTTTATAATTGTTTTATTTGCACCTGGGTATTGTCTATTTCCTTAGAAACCCTGCTGTATCTTTTTTTTGTGTCTTTGTTCAGCCAAGTAAAGCCTCTAGTGGAAAGTCGAGACTATATTTCGGACTTCTGCGGAGGAAACAGATTTCTGCTGTCCACTGTTAAATTCGTATAAAATCACATAAAATACAAAATGACCCGAGTTTTTTTGTGCGTAATCCTGGGTTATATAAGCAACTTTTCTTAGTTTACCACTTTTTGATTTGAGCAGCATAGGATTTTCTAAAAAAATCATCTTTACCTGCTGTCCTATTTTGAGAGATTTCTGCCAATAATTGCATTTGCAGCTTAATCTCTTTCTTTTGGTGTTCTTTTGAGAAAAAGAGTTTTAAAAGAAGTTGTGACAATAGCTAATGTGTTTATGAGTGTTAGTCTTGTGTTTAAACTTAACCATGTGAATTTATTATTTCGATTGCACTCACGTTGCTAATGAAGATTGTGAGAAGTTTGGTGTGAAGGAAGTTTTCAAGGGTCAAGAGAAGAGGATGATATGACGCGATCAAGAAGAGTGAAGAGCCTAAGCTTGGGTATTCGCCGGAGGTACATCCCAGCAAATTCCAATAAGACTCAAGCGTCTAAGCTTGGGGATGCCCAAGGCACCTCCTTCTTCATCGACAAATTATCAGGTCACTTCTAGTGAAACTATATTTTTATTAGGTCACATCTTATGTGATTTACTTGGAGCATCTTTTATTTTTGCTTTCAGTTTTTTTAGTTTTCTTTGCTGTAGTTTTATGGTTGGATCTTATCATAATTGTGTGGGAGAGAGACACGCTCCGTTTTCATTGCTTAGAACACTCTAGTTTTCATTCTTATTGTTCTGTGAGTGTTCACTTTTTGCTAGTACTGCTTTTAGCCTTTGTTTTCATGCATCTCTGATTCAGAGCTGTTAGCTTTTGTAGTTAGGTGGTTCTCATATGCGTGTTTGCTTGAGAATAGAAATGGTTATGTGATAGTTGGTATAGTGGAAAATATTGCATGGTCTTGTAGATCAGTAAACTGCTTCACTTGAATCATTGTTGTTGTTTTGAGATATTAATTTTCTTAATGGATAAATGGGAAGGACTAGTAAGTAGAAACTTTTAATGGTTGGTCTAAGAAACTTGAATCTATGCCACACTTAAATTACCAGCGGATAGAAACAATGGTATATGATTGCTACAAGTGATACATTTCCGATCGGCCTTTTGTTACGCGCTACGGTCGGGGTAGCTAACTGTGACTTGTCACTTCCACGGACCCTCTTGGAGTGATTTGCATTGTGCCTTGTAAGATGATTTGCTTGCTGTAATCTTTTAACTCGTGAGTTTGTGTTGCGGTTCCTGGCATTTCCACCATCCATATTTGCTAGCCTCTTCGGTACTGTGCATTGCCCTTTCTCACATTGAGAGTTGGTGCAAACTTCGCTAGTGCATACAAATCCCGTGGGAGGACTTTGTTCCCCTACGCATAAGACCATATATTATTCCTCAAAACAACCACCATACCTACCTATCATGGCATTTCCATAGCCATTCCGAGATATATTGTTGCACAACATCCACCTCCATTATGTTACTTGATGATGAGCTTCATGGTTATTTATGCATACTACTACACTGGCAGGAGCATGCGGTTAGAGACATCATAGATATTTCTTTATGAGTTATGAGTACTAAAAGTGTGATGATTCATTGTAATACAGGATGTTGCCCCTACCGGTGAGGATATATAAATAAAAAAAATAAAAAAAATCCCAAAAAGAAAAAAGGGCCAAAGAGAGAATAAAGAGAGAGGGGGCGCATCACTATCCTTTATATACCATACTTGTGCTTCATGTTTAGCACCAATGCTTCAGTTTGGAGAAAGTTTTCATATTATCATTCATTCATAACTATGTGGGGGTGATGTCTATGCACGCTTCTATTCTTGTAGACAGTGTTGGGCCTCCAAGTGCAGAGGTTTGTAGAACAGCAGCAAGTTTCCCTTAAGTGGATTACCCAAGGTTTATCGAACTCACGGAGGTAGAGGTCAAAGATATCCCTCTCAAGCAACCCTGCAATTAAGATACAAGAAGTCTCTTGTGTCCTCAACACACCCAATATACTTGTCAGGTATATAGGTGCACTAGTTCGGCGAAGAGATAGTGAAATGCGAGTAATATGGATGGTTATAAGTAATAATAGCAATCTGAAATAAATATGGCAGCAAGGAAACATGTAGCAGAACAGGCGGAAAACAATGTTTCAATGCTTGGAAACAAGGCCTAGGGATGCTACTTTCATTAGTAGACACTCTCAACAATGATCACATAATTGAATAACTAGATAGGTTCTCTCACTATGCTACTCTTAACCCTCTCCGGTTGGATAACGAACAGTAATCATTGCGTAGGGCTGTAAGAGCACTCCTCAAGTTTGTATTCCCATGTCTAGTTAACCCCACGCTGTCACTATGAGCACCCAAGAAGGTACTAAGAAAACTCCACAATTTCATAGAGGAGACACACACGACGTGCACACTTTCACCTTCACACCGCGGGACAAGGTGACTCCAAAGTTCATATTAATAAAGAACTTTAGTAGCAAAAGATGAAGAGTAACATCTACGAATTCAAATAGATTACAAAGCTCATGATCACATATAGATCACACCATGGGAGAGAGAGATGAATCACATAGCTACCGGTAGAGCCCTCAGCCCCGGGGGAGAACTACTCCCTCCTCATCATAGGAGACAGCAACGACGGTGGAGATGGCGGTGGATTCGATGGAGATGGTTTCCGGTTGCACTTCCCCGTCCCGGCAGGGTTCCAGAACAGAGATCTGTCCCCCGAAACTTGTCGGCGGCGGAGCTACAGATGTATTTTGCGAAAAAGGTCGATTCCCCTAGGGTTTATGTATCGGGGAGTACATATAGGCGACAGGGCGATGCCAGGGGGTGGCCAGGGGTCCCACACCCCTAGGTGGCGCGACCAGGGGGACCCGATCCACCCCATGGTGTGGCCACCCTGTGGCCCCCCTCCGGGTCTCTTCGGGACTTCTAGAAGCTTCCGGGACTTCTAAGACTTCCGGCTTTCGAATTTTCCAATTCCGAGAATATTTCGAGAACAACTTTTCTGAAACTAAAAATAGCAGAAAACAGGAACTTGCTCTGTGGCATCTTGTCAATAGGTTAGTCCCGAGAAATCGATAAAAATGACATAAAGTGTAAGGGAAACATGTGGGAAACAACACGAAAACAACATGGAACATCAGAAATTAAGGACACGTTTATGACGTATCAAGCATCCCCAAGATTAGTTCCTACTCGTCCTCGAGTAGGTAAACGATAAAATAAAATAATTTCTGAGGTGACATGTGATACGTCATAAACGTATCCCTAATTTCTGATGCTCCATGATGATATTATGACAATTGCTACATGTTTTCTCCCTTCTTTATGTCATTTTTATCGATTTTCCGGACTAATCTATTGACAAGATGCCACAGAGCGAGTTCCCTGTTTTCTGCTGTTTTTTAGTTTCAGAAAAGTTGTTCTAGAAATATTCTCGGAATTGGAAAGTTCGAAGCCCGGAAGTCCTATTTTGCCGGAAAGCATCCAAAAGATCGAAGAGGATTCGAAGAGGGGCAGCAGGGGGGGCACACCATAGGGTGGCGCGACCCCCTGGCCGCGCCAGCTATGGGTGTGGGCCCCCTGGCCTCCACCGCCTTTGCCCTTTCTCCTATTTAAGCCCCCCGGATGGAAAACCCTAAACACCTGATCAAAATCCCCGAAAAAGTTCCGCAACCACTGTCACCGTCAACCCCAAATCAGGGGGGGTTATGAAGCTGTTTCCGGCACCCTGTCGGAGAGGAGCTCATCACCGGAGGCTTCTACATCACCATGCCTGCCTCTGGAGTGATGCGTGAGTAGTTCATCCTTGGACTACAGGTTCGTAGCTGTAGCTAGATGGTTGTCTTCTCCTCATATGCCTCCATATTTAGATCTCGTGAGCTGCCTATCATGATCGAGATTGATCTTATTTAATTCTCTATGTTGTGTTTGCTGGGATCCGATGAATATTGACCTTATGCCAAGTTGATCATAGTCTTTATTGCATATGTTATTTGTGATCTTGCATGCTTTCTGTTGCTAGTGGTTACTCTGGCCAAGTAGTTGCCAGTGACTCCAAGAGGGAGTATTTATGCTTGATAGTGGGTTCATGCCTCCTTATTGCCTTGCTCGAGTGACAAAAACATGAAGGGGGAGGATGTGATGTTGCCATTAGGGAGAAAACAACGGTGAGAGTGCCCGCGTGCATAATCATTGCTTACATTACACACTTTGTTTAATGCAATTATCTATTGCTTGCAACTTAATACCTAAGGGGGTTCGTATAATAACCTGAGGGTGGATTATTAGTCATAGATACAGATGGATGTCGGCCTATGTATCTTGTTGTAATGCGCGCACTAAATATCATAATAATCTTCATGTCATATTGTGCACTATGGTGCAACCTCTATTTGTCAATTCCCCAGTTGTAATTTGTTCACCCAACATGCTATCTTTTATGGATAGACACCACTAGTGAACCTATGAACCCTGGTCCATTTTCACACTATTAAACAAACCACAACAATTTCCTTCTTTCTTTACTTACTACTAGCATACACCATTTTTCCACACTATACGTATAATCTTTGTTTTCAGCAAGACCGGTGATATTGACAACCTCACTGTACCATTGGGGCAAAGTATTTTGGTTGTGTTGTGTGCACGTTCCACGTTGTTGCTGACACCGGTGAGGCGCCATCACCACTGTCAGTGGCATCAACCTTCCAAAGATCCTCTTTCTCCTACTGGATTGATAACCTTGGTTCTTAACTTAGGGAAATTCTTACCGCTGTACTCATCACACCCTCCTCTTGGGGTTCCCAACACGCCATTGCCAGTAGCAAGATTTCCTGGCGCCATCATATAAACACATGCGTAGCAAAGAATTTTTGGCGCCGTTGCCGGGGACCAAACAAACATATATAAGAATACTTCCTCCCGCCACGGTCGCCATCACAAGCAGCAAGAATTTCTGGCGCCGTTGCCGGAGAGAAAGAAGTCTTCTAGCAAGGGGAGTCTCTCACTCTCAACCTCTTTATTTTGTTTATTGTCTTGTTTTTCTTTTTTTGTCTTGTTTTGCTTATTTATATGCAAAACACAATAAAATTAGTTTACTTTATAGCTGTTATTTATTTGCTTGCTTTTATTTTGCTAAAATGAGTTCCTCTGAGAATACTAAGTTGTGTGACTTCACTAGCACAAACAACAATGATTTTATTTGCACACCTATTGCTCCACCTGCTCTCTACTGCTGCTTTCTACGAAATTAAACCTGTTTTATTAAATCTTGTTATGAAAGAGCAATTTTCTGGTGTTAGTACTGATGATGTTGCTGCTCACCTTAATAATTTTATTGAACTATGTGAGATGCAAAAATATAAAGATGTGGGTGGATATATTATTAAACTGAAATTATTTCCTTTCTCTTTGAGAGGAAGAGCAAAACAATGGTTGCTATCTTCGCCTAGAAATAGTATTGATTCATGGACTAAGTGTAAAGATGCTTTCATTGGAAAATATTATCCTCCTGCTAAGATTATATCCCTGAGAAGTGACATAATGAATTTTAAACAATTTGATAATGAACATGTTGCTAAAGCTTGGGAAAGAAAGAAAACTATGGTGAATAATTGTCCCACTCATGGAGTGACTACTTGGATGATTATACAAACCTTTTTTGCAGGACTGAATTTCTCCTCAAGGAACCTATTGGATTCAGCTGCTGGAGGTACCTTTATGTCCATCACTTTGGGCAATGCAACAAAGCTTCTTGATGATATGATGATAAATTATTCAGAGTGGCACACCGAGAGAGCTCCACAAGGTAAGAAGGTAAATTCTATTGAGGAAACCTCTTCTTTGAGTGAAAGGCTTGATGCTATTATGTGTATGCTTGTTAATGGTAAAGCTCAAGTTGATCCAAATAATGTTCCTTTAGCCTCTTTGGTTGCTCAAGAAGAGCATGTTGATGTGAAATTTATTAGAAATAATAATTTTAACAATAATGCTTATAGAAATAATTTTGGTGGAAACAATTATAAGCCCTATCCTCCTAATAGTGGTTGTAGAAGTTGAAAAAGCAACTAAGAACTTTATGCAAATGCAATATGAACAAAATAAGTTGTTTACTAAAACTATGGAAGAGCAATCTTCTATGTTGAGAACTATTAGCCAACAAATTGGGAATTTAAATAGAGAAATCTCTGGCTTGCAAGGTAAAATTTCAAGTGTCGAGGTTAGTATTTCGGCCCTGTCAGAGGTACAATTTCCTTTGATCAATAAAATGTCTGCTAAAACTGAAACCATTGAAGACATTCCTTTTGTTGTAACCAATGCCATTCAAGTTCGAATCGATGATAATGTTAGGTTGATTGTTGAATTACGTGCTAGGTGGGAAAGAGAAGATGAATTGGCTAAAAAGAATAATATTGCTAGAGTTTGCACTATCACCACCACTAGTAAAACTAAAGCTTCAAGTGCTAGTAAACCTCCTACTATCAATGGTAAAGTAGTTGATGTTAACAAAGTCTCCAGCCCTTCGGTGAAACGTGCTAAATTGCTGAAATTGCTTCTGATAAAAGTGCTGAAATTTTTAGAGATGTAGGAGATAATGGTCCCATTACTTTTGATGATTGCAATATTTCTTAAGTTCTTATGTTCCTACAAAAGCTTGCTAGAAGCCCCAATATTAGTGCTATGAATATGGCATTTACTAAACATATTACCAATGCTCTCATGAAAGTTAGAGAAGAAAAGACGAAACTTGAAACATCTATCCATAGGAAATTAGATGATGGTTGGGAGCCCATCATTAAGATAAAAGTAAATGATTTTGATAGCAATGCTTTGTGTGATCTTCGTGCTAGTATCTCTATTATGCCTCAAAATCTTTATGATATGCTTGATCTACCACCGTTGGAACACCGTTATTTGGATGTTCATCTTGCTGATAATGCTAAGAAGAAACCTTTTGGTAGAATTGATGATGTTCTTATTATGGTTAATAATAACCTTGTCACTGTTGATTTTGTTGTTATGAACATTGAATGCAATGCTTCTTTTCCTATTGTTTTGGGAAAACCTTTTCTTAGAATCGTTGGTGCTGTTATTGATATGAAAGAGGGGAGTATTAAATATCAATTCCCACTCAAGAAATGTATGGAACATTTTCCTAGAAAGAGAATGAATCTACATTTTAAATCTATTATTAAAGCAAGTTTTGATGTTGATGCTTCCGCACTTGAAAATACTTGAGTTGCTTTCTATGCCTAGCTGAAAGGCGTTAAAAAAAAGCGCTACCGGGAGACAACCCGTTTTATTTCTCCGTTTTCAACCCGTTTTCCGTCGCTTTTTTCTGTGTGCTTTGCACCTGGGTGTTGTCTATTTCCTTAGAAACCCCTCTGTATATTTTATTTTGTGTCTTTGTTGAGCCAAGTAAAGCCTCTGGTGGGAAGTTGAGACTATATTTCGGATTTCTGTGTAGGAAACAGATTTCTGCTGTCCACTGTTAAATTCGTATAAAATCACAGAAAATTCAAAATGAGCTGAATTATTTTGTGCGCAATCCTGGGCTACGTACGCAACTTTTCTTAGCTGAAGAATTTTTGATTTTAGAAACAGAAGATTTTCGAAAAAAATCATCTTTACCTACTGTACTATTTTGACAGATTTCTGCCAATAATTGCATTTGCATCTTAATCTCTTTCTTTTGGTGTTCTTTTGGTAAAAAGTGTTTTAAAAGAAGTTGTGACAGTAGCTAATGTGTTTATGAGTGTTAGGATTGTGTTGAAACTGAACCATGTGAATTTATTATTTCGATTGGACTAACGTTGCTAATGAAGATTGTGAGAAGTTTGGTGTGAAGGAAGTTTTCAAGGGTAAAGAGAAGAGGATGATATGACGTGATCAAGAAGAGTGAAGATGCTAAGCTTGGGAATTCCCTGGTGGTACATCCCAGCAAATTCCAAGAAGACTCAAGCGTCTAAGCTTGGGGATGCCCAAGGCATCCCCTTCTTCATTGACAAATTATCAGGCCACTTCTAGTGAAACTATATTTTTATTCGGTCACATCTTATGTGCTTTACTTGGAGCGTCTTTTATTTTTTGCAATAAGCTTGGTTGGACCCCAGCATTCTTTTATTGGAGAGTGACACGCGCCTCTTTTTCATGGGAATACTTTGTATTCTTAATCTTTGTCTGGCTGCTGCATTTATTTAGCTCCTGTTTTGCATTCATCTCTTATTCAGAGCTATTAGTACTCTCTAGTTTTCATTGCTATATGCTTATAGAAAGTTTTTTTGTAATATATATATATATATATATATATATATGTGCTTGGTTGAGAATAGAAATTCTTATGTGGTAGTTGGTATAGTGGAAAAATTCGCATGGTCTTGTAGATCACTAAACTGCTTCACTTGAATCACTGTTGTTTTTTTTTTGAGATATTAATTTGCTTAATGGATAAACGGGAAGGACTACTAAGTATAAAATTTTAATGGTTGGTCTAAGAAACTTGAAACTGTGCCACACTTAAATTACCAGCTGATAGAAACAATGGTATATGATTGCTACGAGTGATACATTTCTGATCGGCCTTTTGTTACGCGCTACGGTCGGGGTTGCTGACAGTGACTTGTCACTGCCACTGACCCTCTTGGAGTGATTTGCATTGTGCCTTGTAAAGATGATTTTCTTGCTGCAACCTTTTAACTCGTGAGTCTATGTTGCGGTTCCTGGCACTTCCACCATCCATATTTGCTAGCCTCTTCGGTACTGTGCATTGCCCTTTCTCACATTGAGAGTTGGTGCAAACTTCGCTAGTGCATCCAAATCCCGTGGGAGGACTTTTTTCTCCTACACATAAGCCCATATATTATTCCTCAAAACAGCCACCATACCTACCTATCATGGCATTTCCGTAGCCATTCCAAGATATATTGTTGCACAACATCCACCTCCATTATGTTACTTGATGGTGAGCTTCATGGTTATTTATGCATACTGCTACACTGGCAGGATCATGTAGTTGGATACATCAGAGATATTCCATTATGAGTTATGAGTACTAAAAGTGTGATGATTCATTGTAATATAGGATGTTGCCCCTACCGGTGAGGATATATAAAAAAAAAATAAAAAAAATGAAAAAGCCCAAAAAAAGAAAAAAAAGAAAGAAAGGGCCAAAGAGAGAATAAAGAGATAGGGGCGCATCACTATCATTTATACCACACTTGTGCTTCATGTTTAGCACCAATGCTTCAGTTTGGAGAAAGTTTTCATATTATCATTCATTCATAACTATATGGGGAACTTTACATTATAGAACTTGGCTTGTATATTCCAATGAGCTCTAGGTCTTCGTGAGCAAGCAAGTTGGATGCACCCCCACTAGTTCTATTGGAGAGCTTTCATACACTTATATCTCTACGTGCATCCGTTGTGTGGCAATCCCTACTCCTTCATAGCTTCGGTTGTAAGACTTTCTCTTGTCTAATGACCACTTTCAGCTTTGTGAGCCTTTCTTCTATTGACCTTCCAAACCCCCATAATATTCTCTTTTCCATAACATCCCGGTGCCAGGGACCAATGCAGAACACTGCCTTGTTTTTAGTGCGCAAATAGTTTAAGATTCAAGCATTGCATCGTGTGGAAAGCTTGACTTGATCCTAACAAGGGTTGTGAAGATTGTTTGACGTGCATGATATTGTTGTTCTTGAAAGCTTAAATCATCTCTAATAAACTTTGCACGGTTGATTGTCTTTTAGTATTGATACATTAAAAGTTTTGCTTCTTTCTTCTTATTTGTTTATGCATTACTTATTGTTATCAAATATAGATCACAGCTTTAGTTCATTTGATCCTAGTTTACATGCTCTGTTTTACATATTATGATCAAGATTGTGTGGTAGCATGTCACCTTAGAAATTATTTTGTTTTATCGTTTACCTACTCGAGGAAGAGTAGGAACTAAGCTTGGGGATGCTTGACACGTCTCCAACGTATCTATAATTTCTGATTTTACATGTTGATACTACGCCAATTGCTATATGTTTTCTCCCTTCTTTATAGCATTTTTACATGTTCTCCGTGACTAACCTATTAACAAGATGCCAAGTGCCAGTTCCCTGTTTTCTGCTGTTTTGATTTCAGAAAAGTTGTTATGGAAATATTCTCGGAATTGGACCCCACGAATATCGAAGTTCCTATATTCCCCGGAAGCATCCAGAAGTCCGAAGAGGAGCCGAAGACGGGCACCAGGGGGCCTATAGCTGGCAAAGTTAAATCCTTTCTGTGCATTGTTGGGAACTCCAAGAGAAAGGTGTGATGAACACAACGGTAGGAGTTTTCCCTTAGTTAAGAACCAGGGTTATCAATCTAGTAGGAGAAATAGAACCTTCGGAAGGTTGATGCCACTAATGGTGGTGCTGGCGCTTCACCGGTGTCAGCAACAGCGTCGAACCTGCACACAACACAATCAAAATACTTTGCCCCAACGGTACATTGAGGTTGTCAATCTCACCGGTCTTGCTGAAAACAAAGATTAGACGTATAGTGTGGAAAAATAGTGTATGCTTGCAGAAAGTAAAGAAAGCATGAAATTGTTTTGGTTTGTTTAGCAGTGTGGAAAAATGGTAGTTTCACTAGTGGTGTTTCTCCATAAAAGATAGCATGCTGGGTGAACAAATTACAGCTGGGCAATTGAAAAATAAAGGTTGCTCCGTAGTGCACAATATGACATGAAGATTACTATGCTATTTAGTGCGGGCATTACAACAAGATACATAGACCGACATCCATCTGCATCTATGACTAATAATCCACCCTCAGGTTATCATCTGAATCCCCTCGGGTATTAAGTTGCAAGCAACATATAATTAAATTAAACAAAGTGTGTAATGTAAGCAATGATTATGCACGCGTGCACTCTCACCGCTGTTTTCTCCCTAATGGCAACAACACATCCTCCCCCTTCACGTTTCTGTCACTCGAGCAAGGCAACAAGGAGGCATGAACCCACTATCGAGCATAAATACTCCCTCTTAGAGTCACTAGCAACTACTTGGCCATAATAACCACTAGCAACGAAGAGCATGCAAGATCACAAATAACATATGCAAATAAAGACTATAATCAACTTGGCATAAGGTCAATATTCATCGGATCCCAACAAACACAGCACAGAGAATTACATAAGATCAATCTCGATCATGATAGTCAGCTCACGAGATCTAAACATGGAGGCATATGAGGAGAATACAACCATCTAGCTACAACTACAAACCCGTAGTCCAAGGATGAACTACTCACGCATCACTCCGGAGGCAGGCATGGTGATGAAGAGGCCTCCGGTGACGATCTCCTCTCCGGCAGGGTGCCGAAAACAGCTTCAGAACCCCCTGATCTGGGGTTGACGGTGACGACGGCTACATAACTTTTTCGGGGATTTTGATCAGGTGTTTAGGGTTTTCCACCCCGGGGGCTTAAATAGGCAAAAGGGCGAAGGCGGTGGCGCTCCAGGGGGCCCACACCTATAGCTGGCGCGGCCGGGAGGGGCCGCGCCACCCTAGGGTGTGGTCCCCCTGCTGCCCCTCTTCGGTCTTCTGGATGTTTCCGGGGAAAATAGGACTTCCGGGCTTCGAATTTTCCAATTTCGAGAATATTTCCAGAACAACTTTTCTGAAACTAAAAAACAGGAGAAAACATGGAACTGGCTCTATGGCATCTTGTCAATAGGTTAGTCCGGAAAACGTATAAAAATGCTATAAATAAGGGAGAAAACATGTAGCAGTTGGCAAAATATGATCATGGAGCATCAGAAATTAGGGATACGTTTATGGCGTATCAAGCATCCCCAAGCTTAGTTCCTACTCGTCCTCGAGTAGGTAAACGATAAAACAATAATTTATGAGGTGACATGCTACTAACATAAACTTGATCAATCTAATGTAAAAGCATATGCACGGTGAGATCATAAGACTTTAAACACATGCATGATAAATAAAACTTTAATAATAAAGCATAGCAATTACTTTGCATCACGAAAAGTAACTCAAATAAAGGATCATGAATAATAATGCAAAGAAAGGTAAACGTTTGTTTCAGGTATAGAGAAAGCATGGCAAAGTGATATTTAGATAGTCCTTAAGATTGGGGCAAAACATAAATCCCAGGACACCTTCAAAGTTCAAAAGGAATACTAGAACAAATAATTTAAGAACAAATAATATCATATCATGAAGTAATTATTGATGCTTATGGGACAAATGCACATAGAACTCAGAATGGCAAAAATGCTCTCTCAACTGTGCATAGAGTTAGAAGATGGAGACTCAACATAAAAGTAAAAGAAAGGCCCTTCGCAGAGGGAAGCAGGGATCACTCATATGCTAGAGCTTTTATTTTATTAAACAGAGGTATTAAAAGTTTGACACTCCTCCCATCCATCTTTCACAAACCATGGTGAAGGACGTCACAAGTCAACTGGATTCACAAGAGCGGCTCCCATGGTGAAGGACGCAACTGGTGTAGAAGGTCATCCCTCTTTCTCTTTTGTTTACACAATTATGCTTTGACTGATAAATTAGGGGCAAAAATAGTGAAGAGAATTTGTTTGCATTAATTTGGGGCTGGGCACCCCGCTGCCAGCTCTTCTATCATAAGCGGATGAAGCCACTAGTCCAGGGTGTGAAATCCAATCAACAAGTGAGATAAAGATTCTCTATTGACGTCCTCATGAGCAAAAATAAGAACACAAAACAGGAATAATTTTGAAGGTTTTAAAGGTAACACATGAGCAATTTATTTTGGAATGGCAGTTAAATACCACATGTAGGTAGGTATGGTGTACACAATGGGAAAAACTTTGGTTTAAAGGATTTTGGATGAACGAGTAGAACACATACTCAGTACAGGTGGAGGCTAGAAAAAGACTGGGAGCGACAAATCAAGAGAGCATAAGAGCCATAATCATGCATAGCGACATAAGCATCATTAATTAAAACATAAGCAGTATCACATGTTCAAAAACTAAGTGGTCATGGGGGCTATTCGTGACTGGTTTTTATTCATAAACATGGTGTGAGCATGCGCCAAGTCAACCAAATAAAACATTCGAAAGAGAATACCATATATTGATGCTTTACTATGACAAGAACAACTCATGAATCTTTCAATACATATTAAACACTCTCAGCTATTTGAGGATAATCATGCTACTCAATAACCACAAGGCTTTAAAACTAAAATAACATTTAGCATGTCATGAAAATGTTCTAGCCACAGTCTATACAAGATTCTACTAGTACTGTTATAAATTCTACTTCAAGCAGCAGTTTTCTTTCTCCCAACAAGCACCATACAAAACACGCTTTAACAAAAATACTCTTTATGATACAGAAATCAAACATGATAGTACTCAAATAATACTACTAAAACTAACAGCTCTGATAAGAGATGCATGCAAAAAAGGAGCTAAATAAATGCAGCAGCCAAACAAAGACTAAGAATACAACGTATTCTCATGAAAAAGCAGAGCGTGTCACTCTCCAATAAAAGAATGCTGGGGTCCAACCAAGCTTATTATGAAAGTAAAAACAAAGTGAAAGCAAAAGCAAAAGCAAACTAAAAACAAAAATAAAATACGCTCCAAGTAAAGCACATAAGATGCGACCGAATAAAAATATAGTTTCACTAGAAGTGACCTGATAATTTGTTGATGAAGAAGGGGATGCCTTGGGCATCCCCAAGCTTATAAGGTTGAGTCTTCTTGGAATTTTCTTGGATGTACCACTGCGGCATCCTCAAGCTTAGGATTTTCACTCTTCTTGATCACATCATATCATCCTCTTCTCTTGACCCTTCAAAACTTCCTTCACATCAAAATTCTCACAATCTTCATTAGCAACGTTAGTGCAATCGAAATAATAAATTCACATGATCAGTTTCAACACAAGTCTAACACGCAAAAAAACATTAGCTACTGTCACAACTTCTTTCAAAACTCTTTTTCTCAAAAGAACACCAAAAGAAAGAGATTAAGATGCAAATGCGATAAATGGCAAAAATCTGTCAAAACAGAACAGCAGGTAAAGAACAATTTTTTTAAAAAATCTTATGTTGCTCAAATCAAAAGGTGGTCTTCTAAGAAAAGTTGCGTATATAACTCAGGATTAAGCACAAAAAAGCTCAGGTCATTTTGAATTTTCTGTGATTTTTAACGGAATTAACAGTGGACAGGAGAAATCTGTTTCCTGCGCAGAAATCCGAAATATAGTGTCAACTTTCCACTAGAGGCTTTACTTGGCTCAACAAAAACATAGAAGAAAAGATACAAAAGGGTTGCTAAGGAAATATAAAACACCCAGGTGCAAAACACACCAAAGAAAACGAAGGAAAACGGGTTTAAAATAGCGAAATAAAACGGGTTGTCTCCCGGTAGCGCTTTTCTTTAACTCCTTTCAGCTAGGCATAAAAGGGCAAAAGATGCTCACATGAGAAACATGAATTAAGCAAAAGAGAGCATCAAGAAGCAAGTATAGAACAAATTTAAGTCTAACCCACTTTCTATGCATAGGAATATTGTAAATAAATAAATTAGAGAAGCTCAAACTAGAAATCATGAGAAGGTAGAACAAGAGCAACTTCAAAACTTTCAACAAAAAGAGAGGGGTTTTAGTAACATGAAAAATTCCTACAAACATATTTTAATCTCTCATAATAATTTCTAGTAGCATCATGAACAAACTCAAGAACATAATTATCGCATAAAGCATGTCTGTCATAGTCTAAAAGCACACAATTCATATCAAGCTCAAAAGCAGTGGGATCAAAATTTAAAATCAGCTCTTCTTTCCCCCCACTTTTAGAAATAGAAAAACAAGATAATTGGTCACTTTTAAAAGGTATAGGACACATTATAGCAATCCTATTTTCAGTGGCATTATGATTTATAACATCAAGTAACATAGGACCATCATCAAGAGCATTATCATAAGATTTATCTAAGTAGTATGGATTATCATAAATAACAGCAGCAATATCATTCTCACAAGTTTCATTCATAGTAGTATCAAGGTCATAAGTATAGCAAGTATCAATTTCATCAAATAATGTATGAGTTAAATAGTTACTATCATTGGAAGGTAGACATGGGTAGCTCCATTCTTCCTCCTCTTGATCATCACTATCCTCCTCTTTTTCATCCAATGAGCTTCCAGATTCAACAATTTCTTCTTCCATAGGCTCCTGCAAGGCATTAGTCTCTTCCTTAGGTTGAGAGAATTTATTAAGATATTCCATTATGTAGTAATTACAATCCTTGTAATTATCAAAGAAATATTCAAGTATAGCATAAATCTCATATTTATAAGGTGCATCATCAATACTTTCAAATAAATAGGCAATTTCGAATGCACCCTTCCAAGCAATAAATTCTTCAATTTGTTCCACATCATATAATTCATAATTTCCCTTAACATAAGAAGATATGGTAACATTATCATTATACTCACATTGAAAAGGGAGGTGTTTATACCTCATACAGCAACAAGATTTATCAACGCAATAAGTAACATTATAAGTAGAGCACAAGTTTTTAGCATAGTCATGCAATTTATTAATTTTCTCCCATAAGTGTATCCCTTTTTGTGACAAGCGGTGTTCCTTATAATGTTTTTGTTGTTCATCCGTGAACCCACCTTGCCTAAAAGATCTAGTTTCAAAGACATCAAACATTGATAGCAAGCATGATAAAGCAAAAATAACAAATAGAGCACTTGAAAATACTTGAGTTGCTTTCTATGCTATAAAGTAGACTAACTTTTGTGTGTGTTTTGATATAGAGAAGAAAACAAGACAAAAATAAAAACAAGACAATAAACAAAATAAAGAGGTTGAGAGTGAGAGACTCCCCTGATCAGAAGACTTCCTTCTCCCTGGCAAAAGCGCCAGAAAAATCCTTGTTGCTGGCAGAGTTAAATCCTTTCTCTATGTTGTTGGGAACCCCAAGAGGAAGGTGTGATGAGCACAGCGGTATGAGTTTTCCCCTTAGTTAAGAACCAGGGTTATCAATCCAGTAGGAGAAAGAGAATCTTCGGAAGGTTGATGCCACTGACGGTGGTGCTGGCGCTTCACCGGTGTCAGCAACGACGTGGAACCTGCACACAACACAATCAAAATACTTTTCCCCAACGGTACAGTGAGGTTGTCAATCTCACCGGTCTTGCTGAAAACAAAGATTAGACGTATATTGTGAAAAAATAGTGTATGCTTGCAGAAAGTAAAGAAAGCAGGAAATTGTTGTGGTTTGTTGAACAATGTGGAAAAATGGACCGGGGTTCGTAGTTTCACTAGTGGTGTCTCTCCATGAAAGATAACATGCTGGGTGAACAAATTAAAGCTGGGCAATTGACAAATAAAGGTTGCACCATAGTGCACAATATGACATGAAGATTACTATGCTATTTAGTGCAGGCATTACAACAAGATACATAGTCCGACATCCATCTGCATCTATGACTAATAATCCACCCTCAGGTTATCACCCGAACCCCCTTAGGTATTAAGTTGCAAGCAACAGATAATTGCATTAAACAAAGTGTGTAATGTAAGCAATGATTATGCACGCGGGCACTCTCACCGCTATTTTCTCCCTAATGGCAACAACACAATCCTCCCCCTTCACGCTTCTGTCACTCGAGAAAGGCAACAAGGAGGCATGAACCCACTATCGAGCATAAATACTCCCTCTTGGTGTCACTAGCAACTACTTGGCCAGAATAACCACTAGCAACAGAGAGCATGCAAGATCACAAATAACATATGCAAATAAAGACTATAATCAACTTGGCATAAGGTTAATATTCATCGGATCCCAGCAAACACAGCGCAGAGAATTACATAAGATCAATCTCGATCATGATAGGCAGCTCACAAGATCTAAACATGGAGGCATATGAGGAGAAGACAACCATCTAGCTACAAATACGAACCCGTAGTCCAAGGATGAACTACTCACGCATCACTCCGGAGGCAGGCATGGTGATGAAGAGACCTCCGGTGATGATCTTCGCTCCGACAGGGTGCCAGAAACAACTTCAGAACCCCCCCTGATCTAGGGTTGACGGTGACGACGGCTGCGGAACTTTTTAGGGGATGTTGATAAGCTGTTTAGGGTTTTCCATCCGAGGGGTTTAAATAGGCGAAAGGGCGAAGGCGGTTGCGCTCCAGGGGGCCCACATCTATAGCTGGCGCGGCCAGGGGACGCCACCCTAGGGTGTGGCCCCCTGCTGCCCCTCTCTGGCTCCTCTTTGGTCTTATAGATGTTTCCGGGGAAAATAGGACTTCCGGGCTTCAAGTTTTCGAATTCCGAGAATATTTCCAGAACAACTTTTCTGAAACTAAAAAATAGCAGAAAACAGGGAACTGGCTCTGTGGCATCTTGTTAATAGGTTAGTCCGGAAAACATATAAAAATGCTATAAATAAGGGAGAAAATATGTAGCAATTGGCAAAATATGATCATGGAGCATCAGAAATTAGGGATACGTTTATGACGTATCAGACCCTCACCATAGCCAGGAGCGACCCCCCTTGGTTGCGCCTAGGGGTGGTGAGGCCACCCTGGTGGCCCACCGACGTCGCCCTTTCGCCTATTTATTCCCCTCCGAAGGAAAACCCTATGCACCTGATAAAAAATCCCCGAAAAGTTTCGCAGCCGTCGTCGTCATCAACCCTAGATCACCGGAGGCCTCTTCATCACCATGCCTGCCTCCGGAGTGATGCGTGAGTAGTTTATCCTTGGACTACGGGTCCATAGCAGTAGCTAGATGGTTGTCTTCTCCTCCTATGCCTCAATGTTTAGATCTCGTGAGCTGCTTAACATGATCGAGATTGTTCTTTTGTAATTCTATGTGTTGTGTTTGCTGGGATCCGATGAATATTGAACTTATGCCAAGTTGATTATAGTCTTTATTGCATATGTTATTTGTGATCTTGCATGCTTTCTGTTGCTAGTGGTTGATTTGGCCAAGTAGTTGCTAGTGACTCCAAGAGGGAGTATTTATGCTCGATAGTTGGGTTCATGCCTCCTTTTCTCCTATGCTCGAGTGACAGAAACGTGACAAGGGAGGATGTGCTGTTGCCACTAGGGAGAAAACAGCGGTGTGAGTTCCCGCGTGCACAATCATTGCTTACATTACACAAATTGCTTAATGCGATTATCTGTTGCTTGCAACTTAATACCTAAGAGGGTTCGGATGATAACCTGAGGGTGGATTATTAGTCATAGATGCAGTTGGATTACGGTCTATGTATATTGTTGTAATGCCCGCACTAAATATCATAGTAGTCATCATGTCTTGAATGTGCACTACGGTGCAATCTCTATTTGTCAATTGCCCAGCTGTAATTTGTTCACTCAGCATGCTATCTTTTATGGAGAGACACCACTAGTGAACCTATGATCCCCGGTCCATTTTTCCTACACTGTTAAAGAAACCACTACAATACCCGGCTTTCGTTACTTACTGCAAGCATACACCATTTTCCAGACTATACATCTAATCTTTGTTTTCAGCAAGACCGGTGAGATTCATAACCTCACTGTACCGTTGGGACAAAATATTTTGGTTGTGTTGTGTGCAGGTTCCGCGTTGTTGCTGACACCGGTGAGGCGCCATCACCACCGTCAGTGGCATCAACCTTCCGAAGATCCTCTCTCTCCTACTGGATTGATAACCTTGATTCTTAACTGAGGGAAATTCTTACCGCTGTACTTATCACACCCTCCTCTTGGGGTTCCCAACACGCCATTGCCAGTAGCAAGATTTCCTGGCGCCATCATATAACCGAAGGCGTAGCAAAGAATTTCTGGCGCCGTTGCCGGGGACCAAACAAACATATATAAGAAGACTTCCTCCAGCCATGGTCGCCATCACAAGCAGAATTAGGAACCAAGAAGTCTATAGAGGAAGAAAGTTCCATCGAGATAGAAACAAAAACTAGCAATAAAAATTTGGGCAACAAAGTTAGGAACAAAAGTTTCGCGAAGATGGGAACAAAAAATCTATAGAGAGAGGAATAAAGTTTCATGGACATAGCAACAAATGCTCGGAATAAAAGGTAGGAACGAAAAGACCCATTGACATAGAAACAAAATTATTGGAAGAAAAGTGAGGAACAAAGCTAGGAAAAAAAACTCAATGGAGATAGGAACCAAAAAAATCTACCGAGGAACATAATTTTATGGCGATAGGAACAAAAACTCGGTCGACAAAGTAAGGAACAAAAGTTTCGCAAATAAAATCTAAAGAAAAAACTAAACTAAGGAAAAAAGGAAAGAAAAATATTGTAATAGTTGGGAGTGAAACGAAAATATATCACGCGAGGAAAAATATCGTAATTACTGCAAGTGAAACGAAAATGTAGCGCTGGCGGATATGAGTGGAACGTGTAGCGCGAGGAAGAAATTTAGAAAAATATTAGACTGGAACAAATTTTCAACGCGCAAATAACAAAAAATATAGCAATGGATGTGAATGACATAAAATCTTGACGCAAAAAAAACATATTTTTAGACTAAATGAGAAAAACATGGATATGAAACATAGATTTAAATATAACCAATATTAAGGAAAAAGGAAAACATAAAAAACACAGAACTAAGGAAAAATAAAAGAGCAAAAAGAAAAAGGAAAAAAAAGAAAAGAATGTATAAATATATAACATGGAAAGAAACGAGAAAAGATTAAAAAACGTGTATGTACACGAAGGAAGGAGGGATACCAACATGGATGGAGAGAGACAACCGTACCCTACCTTGCAAAAAAAAGACAAATGTACACGTGCAGTGATCGAACATCAAACTGATCCGCTGTGATCAGGTGCGATTAGGGAAAGGCCGACCTCTCCTAACCTTATGAGAGGGAAAGGAGAGCCGCTGCATGTGCGTCAGGTGTCACACTCACACCCATAGAATTTTGGTGGGTTTTCCTTTTCCCACCGGAAGGAGAATGGCACACATTTCTTTTTATATCCGTTTTTTCAAAACAAAAATATCTCGAGAACTGTATTTCGAAATTACAAACCGTTTTCATATTTAGGATCCTCGCGTCGGGATCTACAAAACTAGATCCCATGTTGATAGGTTTCGAGAAAAAAAATCGGACTTTGTACACCCTGTTGTTTATACTTCATACTTTCGGTAGCACGCGTGTGTGTACACCATGTACACCATGTAGCAGCGATGCTCGGTTTCGCCTCGCTATTTTTTTACGACTCGGCTTCGCCTCGATAACCATTTATATATATCTTGAAGGGGGTACATAGGTCGTTGTGCGCATTGGTCGAAGAGTGCATTGGTCGTAGTGCGTGCTACGGCTCCGTATTGCCTCGTACTACCGCTCGGCTTCGCTTCGAACAAAACGGCTACGACGTTTCATCTAAAAAGTACACACTTGTTGTATCTAAAAAGTATAAAAAAGTAGTTACTAAAAACGTAGTTTCTAAAAGTTTACATGTCGTATGTGAAAGTATAAAAAAATGCTACTGAAAAGTATACAAACGTTGTTCTGAAAGTATACATGTTACATGTGTAAGTATAAAAAAAATGCTACTGAAAGTATACAAAAACTGTTCTGAAAAGTATACGCACGGTATATCTGGGTGTACATCCGCTGGGTGTACGCCGGCCCTTCTCTGGGTGTACACCCGTCTGGGTGTACAAAGCGCGTGGATATACAAACTCCTGGGTGTACATCCGCATGGGTGTACATCTGCCTGCAACTAGGTGTACAAACGTCTGGACGTACACCCGTGGTGCACGTGTGTACGTCAATAGATGCACTTGGGACGTACTTCGTTCACTGCACTTGGGCGTACATCTGTGTGTAACTGGGCGTACATCCGTGTTAATTCTGGGTGTACAAAAAAAAGTTTCTCGAAACCTATTAACATGGGATCTAGTTTTGAAGATCTCGACGCGAAGATTTCAAATATGAAAACGGTTCGAAATTTCGAAATACGGTTCTCGAGATATTTTATTTTCAAAAAAGGATCACGAAATAAATGCGTTCCCACCACTCCACCATTCCGTGGATGAGAAGAGAAAAATCCTACCAAAACTCTCTCGTGCTGCCACTTGTCACACATGCAAGCACTCGTGGGGGCCACGGGAAAGTAGAAGGCGACACTTGGCGCGTGGAGAAGACACGAGAAGGGAAAACACGACACTTGTCGTCACGACAGCGAACGTGGATGACCTTCCGGAAGGGAGACCTTTTTCTAGTGATTTCGGCTGCGATCAATAAACTGACGAGGCGGTCGTGCTAGCAAGGAGCTAAACATGCCTGCCCACGTATAATAATCCTTAAGCGAAACAACCGATTTGGAACGCCCAGGCGTTGGCGAGGGTCCCGATTGGGCTATTAAATTGAGACCATGTTTTCGCTATGCAAACCTAGCTTGGCTTGGGCTACTAAATTGAGATTATGTACAAGCCCGATAAGCAACCACATCCGCCTCTCATCGATTACTAATTTAGCGCTGCCACTATATAACGCCTATAGCGAGCTCGAGTTAGGACTCGTCCACGTAAGCATTCTCAGCGGGCCGGCCCACTAACGGAAATAAGAGAGAAAATAACATGCGGGAGGGGGGTTCGAAGCTGAGAACTGAGGTTGGTCTTGAAGGAGCGCTGCCACTGCACTTTGTGTACAGTTATATCTTTTAAACCTTTTTATCGTCTCCAGTTTCCTATTTTCATTTTTCCTATTTTTCTTTTTTTTGTTTTATTCTTTCTTGTTTTGATTTTTTTGTTCAAAATTTAAAATGTTCAAATTTATATTTTTTCATATTCGAATTTTGTTTGGCTAACAAACTATTTAAATTTAAGTTTTGTTCAAATCTAAAATTTGTTCAAATGAAAAATCGTTCAAATAATTTTTTTTTCAATTTTAAAATTGTTCAAATCTAGAGAATTATTCATATGTAACATTTGTTCATGTTTGATTTTTTTTAATTGTTCAAACTTAAATTTGTTCAGAATAAAAATAATTCATATTTGGAAATAGAAAAATAAAAACTAAAATGAAAGAACATTTTATTTTTATTATTTCTATTCACCGAAAATTTTGGTTCACTGTTATTGTGGTTCACCATTATTTTTGGTGAAAATGAAAGAATAAAAAGAAAATGTTCAAATAAAAACAGAAACAAAAAAGAAAATGTTCAAATATAAATAGAAACAAAAAAGAAAATGGAAAAATAAAAACAGAAACAAAAAAGAAAATGGAAAAATAAAAACAGAAAATACAATAAAAATGTTAAAAGCGATAGATGTACAACAGCACTTGGTAGCTCAGTGGATGTGCATCCGTTTCTTGGGTTGGTAGGTCGCAGGTTCGATTCCTGCTACTGATTATTTTCGCATCATTTTCTATTAAAAAACTCAACTAATGGGACTTCTGGAGAACGTTATAAAAGGAAGGGCCAGAACCCCTTTGAGATCCAAGCACAACGGACGTCAAGATGTGTTTGCCACTTGTTTGTCATTAAGCTTCGGAGTATTTTTTTTCCATCCCTGTGATGGCGAATGCTCATAGGTACTTTAAAGCTTAATGCAAACACGTGATTAACATATTTTGAGCCAAGAGGAGGCCTCGGCCTTCAAAATAGGATTGTAGATGTGGTGAGGTGACAAAGTCTCTTTAATTAAATAATTAAATGATTGATTTTTCAGAAAGAAATATTGATTATAATGGATTTAAATTTCCTTTTTTAAGAATTGCAGCTGAGACGGTTGTAAAAATAATAATGGTGGCTCTTAAAAATAATAATGGTGGCGATAAAACTCAACTAAGTCATGCATGTTGTGAAGAAAACCATGCAATTTGTTCCGACTTTCCACCTTACTCTGGCGGCAACAATATGTCCCGTTGGTTCGAGGACATCACTATTCTCCTCCCAAGATCTCGATTTCGAGTACAAACTAGGTTTCGAGCAGGCCGGCGCCGCAAAGTCCCGAGATCTTGATGAGCAGCAACGAATCTCGTCGCTAGTATCAATAAAATGTACTATGCACGTACTAGAGTTTAACATTATGCATGTCTGAGTCGTGTGTGGCTTATTGCCCGTGTGTATGAAACTATTTGGTAGAGTACGAATAAAACAAGCTTTTCTCGTATTATTTTATGTTAGATCATTCTTTTTAGTGTGTCGTTTTTAGGTGATCCCCGTGAAGTATTCATGTGGTATTTATATTTATTAGATGAAACATTTGAATTTATTAGAAAATGTAAAAGCAGTAAAAAATAAAATTTTAATTGGTCTTTACCGTGTGCAAACACAGGACAAAGACTCTTTGTTGTGTGCAGACGGCAAGGAACTAACAGTGGACCCACCTTAGGTTAAAAAAGTCAGATCTTTGCCGCGTGTGTTGGAGATATGCCCTAGAGACAATAATATTAAGTTATTATTCTATCTCCAAATTCAAAATTAAGTTTATTCATCATGCTACATCCGTTATACCATTTGAAAAGTGAGTTTTCAAAAGAGAATCTTTTGTACAAGTGGGAAGATATGAACAAACAAAAGTTCTTAATCTTGTATCTAAGATTAGTTTATGCTTTGTGAAAAGTCTAGCAAAACATAAAAATTTAGTGTTAGGGTAACAATAGTGCTTAACCGACCCAAATTTATATTGTCGCTAAAAGAGATTAAATAATCGTAATATATCCTAGCAAAATACATAAGAGGTTGTTATTGACTATAATTGATGTAATATGAGAATATCTAGTGATCACACGATGAAAAGTTATAGTTTTGATACCATTAACCATCTTCCTGTGACTTGGGGATTGATACGTCTCCAACGTATCTATAATTATTGATGTTCCATGTTGATATTATGCCAATTGCTACATGTTTTCTCCCTTCTTTATAGCATTTTTACACGTTTTCCGGGACTAACCTATTAACAAGATGCCAAGTGGCAGTTCTCTGTTTTCTGCTGTTTTTTATTTCAGAAAAGTTGTTGTCGTGGGATAATCACGGCAGACGTTACCAGGGGTAACTTATCTTGGGGTAAATCGACTCTGGCGTTTGGGAGAGGGTTTAGCTCAGGGGAAATCATGCTATCAATCAATCTGGTAGCTCTGGCAATCAAGTCACCGAGTCTCCGATCTAAGATTACAATATCAGCTCTCGTACTACAAGGATACTCGAATATCTGGTGAAGCTCTGTTTCTCTAACCCTAGGAGCCGGCTTATATCTTACTCGGCCCCCTGGCTTCCTATCCAAGGCATACTCGAGGTCCTACCCGTTAACCACATACAAACCCTAAATTTCCTAATAGTAACCCCAAAGCCGGGTTACGAGGCCTACACTACCTCCTGTGCCTTCTAGAAACTCCTCCTCCTTGAGCCGGGTCTTGCACGGTTCCCTTTGGTCCGGGTTACACCTTGGTGTTAGCCTACCGGGTTATCATCCCTCCATCAGTAGTCCCGAGAATAGCTTGGGCTTCGCGGGATCAACCATGAAGCACACGCTATTCCCTGCAAAATAAGAAACATACAAGTCTATAAAATACCGGGTTAGAATGCTTTGATACCAGCTAGGCCTATCTCTGCAGGTGGTCCATATAATAACCCGGCTTTCCCCAAGCCTAGCATTGTTTTCCCGGGTCAACACTCCGAGAAAACACACAAGACCCGGACTCGCATCGCTCGCCAGTCAGTCCGAATATCGCGCTCGCAATTTGCCTCAATCTTTTCCGGATTTCTCGTAACGGGCGCCTTCAATGCTTATCCCAAAAAATCCGGCTAACCATATTTTTTCCGAAATTTTTGGCCTTTGTCGCCCAACGCTAGGGCACTTTCCCGCTCTGCGCCTATAAATAAGCACCCGAAACGTTGCCTTTCAGATCCACTCGCCATTCCCCATATCTGTTCATCTTCACTCCCTCTCGGTGCCTCCACCCTCAAGCTCGAGCTAGCACCGCTGCGCCGCCCACGAGCACGCCACCGGACACGAGCACGTCACTGATTCCCTTCGTTACTCGTTGAGGAATTACCCGGCCGCGGACGCGAACAAGATAATGAAAAACTTCTTGACCGAGAAACTGGAGGTGATCCTGAATATAGCCGGCCTGGACCCCTACACGCGGGATCACCCGGCTCCAGCAGTAAGATCCGGCCTTTACTCTTTATCCGATTGACATTTTTCTGGTACCACCACTAACTTTTATCACTGTATTTCTATCTCAGGAAGATAGCGCTTTCTGGAAGATTGAGACCCCTCCTCCTTCCGAAAACTCGGAAGAGGACGAGGAGCCGGTTGATACTGATGAGGGTAACATCCGAGTCTCACTCGTTTCCCTTTCTGTCAACTTGTTTTTCCAACCTTTTTCCCTTTTTCCGATAATATGTTATAATCTCCAGGGTTGGAGGATAAGGAGGAGACCCAATCTGATGAAAGCGAGTCTGAGCCGGACGTAGACGTTGGGGCGAAGAAGAAGACCCCGGGGTGGTATTCAAGGTGCCTTACTCCTCTATGACCTCCAAACCCTATTCGTACGCTAACATGTGCGAACTTAACCAACATTTGGTCGATTCATCACGCTTGAAGGAACCCGTCCCAGTCAAACGTAGGGTAACCCGGAATTCCCCGGGTGATGATCCTCTTAACCCGGGCATCCCCTCATCCCCCGCTCGCAAAGCCGGTATTCCCCAAACTCATTCTTCTCGCCTTCCTCGGAGATTTCCCTCTCCCAATCATCCTCTGGCCGGACAAATCCGGGTCTCACTTTCACACTCTTTATCAGTTTCTTCCGGGTCTAGCAACGATCTCCCGGCGGATTTCTTCGTGAACACCGGGTAAGTCACTTTTCTTGCTACTCAATACACTAACTTTTTCCATACCTCTCGTTTACCATATACTGACTGTTTCTTATTCTCTTTTCCAGAGCCAAGGTCACGAGCAGTGACCTGGACGATATGGATGTGGATAACCCGGCGATGGAAGATCCGGAAGACACTGTAAAGGCCGCGGCTGGCGGCATTGAAGAAGAAGACCAAGAAGAAGACCTGCTGAAAAACCCGGCCGAGCAGGAGGCCGAGTATCCGATTCCCTCACACACACCCGGAGATGATGACGTCGAGATCCTGGGGACGGGGAGGAGTGATCCCACTCCCAACACCCAGGCGACCCGGGTGTCCACCCCCAAGAAGGAGAGGACCCCGCCTCCAGGTGACCAGAACCCCGGCTCTTCCAAGCTGAAGCTCGGCAATCTCTCCTACGAAGAAATGCTAGATCAGCTCTTCGCTCTGAAGGCCACCGAGAGATACATCCTTGAGGCCATGGCTGCAGAGCACCAGGTAATCCTGATCAACTTTGTGTATATACTCACCTAGTCCCCAAGTTCCGAGTTTAACTAGACAAAGTTTACTCGGTACTTCCTTTCATATCCGGCTTTTTCTTATATCTGACTAATCTTTCCCTTTTCTTTTTCCACAGGCACAACTGACCCGGTCTGAGGAGGTGTTGGCCAAAACCAACCAGCTCCTTGAGGCCGAGACAAAGCTGCGTGCAGGGCTAGAGGTTGAAGTGCAAAATCTCGACAAGGATGTGAAAAAGTACGAGAAGAAATACCACAATGCCGAAAATGTGCTGAAGAAGGTCTCGGCTCAGATTGCCGACACTTATCGCGCTCTGCTTGGTAAGGATTTATAACTCGCTAATTATAACCCGGATTTTCCATTACTCAAGATACCCGGATGTTATTGCTTGAACCTTTTCTGTTATACTGCAGGCCCGGGTGAAGCGGCCCCAGACGAAGATGATATTGAAAAATTAAAGACACTGAAGGCCGTAATCCGGCAATTTTATGCCGGCACCAAGTGGATTTTGGAGGCTGTGAAGTGCCCGGCTGTGGGTTACTGTGGCTTGGACACTTTGCTCGACGCATGTTCCACCATCCCCGAGTGGATTGACCACTGGAAGCGTTCGTCGTGCCGGGTTGGGGTAACCCGTGAGCTTGCTCTGACCAAGGCCTATTTTCCCAGGCTTGAGCCGGCAAAGCTCGTGGGCGGGTTTCCGGAATTCAACAACGACGGCTCCAAATTTACCGGCAAGAACTTCAAGGCCATTAATACTGAGGTGCGTCACTTGGCAAGCTTGATTTCTGACAGTCTGGACTTAAGCAGTATCGTTCCCCCCATATGATGCCGAAGACAAGCCCATTAAGTCGGATCTGCCTAAGCCTTTTGACATGCTGAAGAAGTGGAAGGCGGAATCTGCCAAGAGAAAGGAGGAGGCTGCCAAGAGAAAAGCTGAGGCCGATACTGCGCCTTCCTCCTCTACGCCGGTTGTTCGTCCACCAGCTCGTGCCGACTCTGCTGCTAATCCAAATACAGGAGCTGGGAAGACCACCGAAGAGCAAGTCAAAGACCCGGCTGCCAAGGACAACATCGATGACTCGGCCAAGGATGCCGAGTAAAGTTTCACCTTTTACCGCCTCAAACACTTTATTCGGCCAATGGGCATTTTGTAATATGCCTAAAACAATTATCCTTTTAATGGTGCGCCTGTGCACTTTTCGATACAACTTCCTCGGTTTGTAATACGCTAAAAACTTAATAGCTTTTGTGGCCCTTCTGGCCTTTCGTATGGATTTGTTATTTCCTAGTCTTGATCTTTTTGTTGCTGCTTTTACGATTTTTGCTAGTTTTCCTTTTGTGAGACTCGGTTTCCGGGTCTCAGGGATTTTTTGACGGGTGGACTTTATTTCCTAAGTCCCCAAGTCCCCAAGACTCGGATTTTTGGGTTTTAAGCCTGATAGCTAGACAATTTGTTGCTGTTTTCGAATTCCCGAGTCCCCAAGACCCGAATTTCCGAGTCTAAGGGTTTGGTGGTTTCCAAAGAGAAAATTGTTTCTGCTAAGGCCCAAAACCTAGAGTTACTCACATAGGTTTGAAGTTATCCTTAATATGTTGCAAGTTTCCGGCTGTTAACCTTGTACTCCGCATAACTTGTGGTTTGAATGACCCTTTTGATCCTCTTTGCTGCAAGCCGGCTTTCGCGTGGATATTCAATGCTGTTATAACTGTATAAAAACAGGGTCAGGCAAGTCCCGTTGGGCATCATGACTGATTGTAATTACACGCTAGAAAAGCATGCCACATTTTTGCGAGTCACATCAAGCTTAAACAAAAGAAATCAAGAAAAATTTGGCTCTATTGTCCGGTTATAAGATTGCAACCGTACTTATTGCAAGTAATCGGTTCTTATAACTTCATGGCATCGTGGCCGGGTCTTTGAGTTTGCAACTGTGCTATTCAAGCAATCATCCCCCAAGACCTATATATATGACCTTTGGAACAGATAATATACTACAAACAAACAAATAATACTTACCTGAAAAAAGAAAAAAAAAGCAAGAACAGGAATATAAAAAACTTGACGAAAACACATAAGAAAGAAACAATATCATGGTTTAAACATCTCTTTATTGATATGAGAAAAGTTAGGTCATCAAGCCGCCTCATTAAAAATCCTCCAGTCCCCTTAGGTACCCTGGATAGGAAAAGAGTGCGTCTGAAACCTGCTGCCTGTTACATCGTGTAGTTCCACTTGTAAGCCTAGTCTATTCTAGGTGTAGTAGGGACGTAGCTGTGCCACGCTCCATGGTCTTTCCCTCTCTTGTATAGATGAAGTGGTGTGAGCGGTGTCATTGACTGTATCCGACTCTTCCCTTGCATCTATCAAGTAATATGATCCGTTGTGAAAATTCCGGCTTATGATGAACGGTCCCTCCCATGGTGGAGATAACTTGTGCTTTCCTTCCTTTGATTGTACCAAGCGCAACACCAGGTCCCCTTCCTGGAAGACCCGGGTTTTGACTCGCCGACTATGGTATCTCCTCAGATCCTACTGATATATAGCTGATCTTTCCAAGGCTTGTTCTATGTGTCCTTCTAGCATATCCACGGCATCCTGCCGGGTCTTCTCGTTCTCCAACTCAACGTAAGCTGACACTCGGGGAGAGTCGTGAATAATGTCACTCGGTAACACCGCCTCTGCACCATAAACCATGAAAAACGGGGTCATCTGAGTAGATCTGTTAGGTGTAGTGTTAATTCCCCAAACTACTGATGGTAGCTCTTCAACCCACGCTCGAGCAGCTCTTATGCACGGGACTTGCAGCCGTGGTTTTAACCCACGAAGTAACTCCTGGTTTGCCCTCTCCACTTGTCCATTAGCTTGTGGATGGGCTACCAAGGCTATGTCAAGCCGGATACCATTGTTCCCGCAGAATTTCTCCATCTCACCTAAGGACATGTTGGTTCCATTGTCTGTTATTATGCTATGAGGGTATCCAAACCTGTAGATGATCCTTTTCAGGAACTTGACTGCTGTGATTGCTTCGCAATTGGTAACAGGCATAACCTCAACCCACTTTGTAAACTTATCGATAGCTACCAAAAGATAGGTCTTTTTACAGGGTGACATGTGGAAGGGGCCCACCATATCCATGCCCCAAACAACGAACGACCAGGTCAATGGGATTGTTTGCAACTCCATAGCCGGCACATGGATTTGGCGAGCATACCTTTGACATCCATCGCACCTTGCCACCAAGCGCTCCGCGTCTGCTAGGGCTGTTAGCCAAAAGAAACCGTGTCGATATGCTTTGGCCACAAGGGATCTTGTGGAGGCATGATGCCCACAATCTCCTTCGTGGATCTCCTTCAAGATCTGCCGGCCTTCTTCTGGTGCTACACAGCGCAAAAAGACTCCTGCTGCACTCCTTTTATACAGCTCTCCATTGATATTAGAATAGCCCTTTGCTCGTCTCAGAATTTGCCTTAATAAAACTTCCTGTGGTGGTAACACGCCTCGTGATAAGTAGGCCAGAAACGGCTCTGTCCACTCGGGAACAGCACGTACCGTGGCCACGAGCTCCAAATCCGGATCTTGGTTAGCCACCTCTTCCTCAGACTCGGTTTTAACAGATGGCCGCCATAACTCGTCCAGGAAAACATTAGGTGGAACCGGCTCTCTGCGTGAGCCGAGTCTTGCGAGTGCATCTGCTGCCTCGTTCTTTCGCCTTTCAATATGCTCCACCTCATACACGGAAAAACACCCGGCAACCCTGTCCACCTCTTTGCGATATGCTGCCATTGTTGCATCCTTTCTATCCCAAGTTCCTGAGACCTGCTGTACCACAAGATCCGAATCTCCATAGCACCGTATTCGCCTAATGTTCATCTCCTTTGCTATTCTCAATCCATGTAACAATGCCTCATACTCGGCCACGTTGTTGGAGCAATCGAAGTGGATTTGCAACACGTAGCTCAGTTTGTCTCCTTTGGGTGATGTAAGTACCACCCCAGCTCCTGATCCCTCGTACTGCTTAGAACCATCGAAGTGCATCACCCAAGACTCGGAACTTGGTGTCATTGTGGGCATGCTTGTGTGAGTCCAGTCATTGATAAAATCAACTAAAGCTTGAGATTTGATTGCAGACCTGGGCTCGTAGTTGATGTGATAATCTCCCATCTCAATGGCCCACTTGGCTATTCTACCTGTTGCATCTGAATTTCTGATAATATCCGACATTGGTATAGAGCTAACCACTTTTATGGGGTGTTCCTGAAAATATGGTTTCAATTTCCGGCTGGCCATAAAGACCCCGAAAACTAGCTTTTGCCAATGTGGGTAACGCTGCTTTGCTTCCGATAGTACCTCGCTTATGTTCCATCCTCTTTACGCTCAACAACAACCACTGCGCTAACCGCCCGGGGCCCAGCCGCAATGTATAGTAACATGGGCTCCTTAGGACCCGGGGCTGCTAAAACTGGTGCCACGGATAATTGCTTTTTTAGTGCCTCGAACGCCTCATCCGTCTCTTGGTCCCAAACGAATTTGTCGGTTTTCCTCAAGAGCCGGTATAAGGGTATCGCCTTTTCTCCAAGCCTTGATATAAACCGGATTAATGCTGCTACGCACCCTGTAAGCTTTTGAACATGCTTCAGGTTTTCCGGCTTTTTCAGACTCTGGATAGCTTTGATCTTGTCCGGGTTTGCTTCGATTCCTCTCTCGGAAACAATGAATCCGAGTAATTTTCCTGCTGGGACTCCAAATACACACTTTGTGGGGTTAAGCTTCATCTGATATCTTCTCAGGTTCCTGAATGTTTCCTTTAAGTCATCAATGAACGTTTCTGCCTTCCTTGTTTTGATCACCACATCATCAACATAGGCGTGAACATTGCGTCCAATCTGATCCTCAAAACACTTCTGAATACACCGCTGGTATGTTGCACCAGCGTTCTTTAGTCCGAAGGTCATGGTTTTGTAACAGAAAGCTCCAAAGGGGGTTATGAACGATGTTTTCTCCCAATCTTCCTTCTTGAGCTTGATCTGATGATACCCGGAATATGCATCCAGGAAACATAATAGGTCACTGACAGCCACTGCGTCTATGATCTGATCTATTCTTGGAAGAGCAAACGGATCCTTTGGGCAATGCTTGTTGAGACTCGTGTAAGCAATACACATCCTCCACTCGTTACTCTTTTTCATCACTAGAACCGGATTTGCCAACCAATCCAGGTGGAAAACCTCCATGATAAAGCCGGCTGCAAGTAGCCGAGCTATCTCCGCTCCTATAGCTTTTCTTCTTTCCTCGTTCATTTTTCTCAGGCCATGCTTCACAGGCCGGGACTTGGGGTCAACATGCAAACTGTGCTCAGCTAACTCGGTCGGGATACCCGGCATGTCGCTGGGTGTCCAAGCGAAAAAATCTTGATTTCCGCGAATAAACTCAATGAGTGCCTCCTCCTGCTTACTGTCTAGGTTGGATCCTATAGAAAATTTCTTGGAAGGATCGCCCTCGACGAAAGCCACCATCTTTGTGTCCTGTGCTGCTTTGAATTTTGCTCTCTCATCTTCCGTATTAGGTATTTTCAACGCTGTTCTGTCATCCGGGTCTACCTGAGACCGCTAATACTTGAGCTCTTCCTTTCGGCAAGCCTGTTCTGCCATTGCCGTGTCTCCTTCGTCACACTCAGCTGCTATAGCCCGGCTCCCATGTATGGTGATGGTTTGCTTGGGACCTGGGATCTTTAGCTGTAGGTACACGTAACACGGCCTGGCCATGAACTTGGCGTAAGCCGGCCTTCCGAACAGCGCGTGATAGGGGCTGCGCAACTTTACCACCTCGAATGTGAGCCACTCCACTCGGAAATTATCCTTTGATTATCCAAAAGCAACTTCCAGTGTTATCTTTCCCTCAGGGCACGCCGAGTGACCCGGCACAATCCCATGAAAAACTGTGGAACTTTTTTGCAACTGAGATTCCTTTAGCCCCATGCGTAAGAAAGTTTCCCAATATAAAATGTTGATGCTACTTCCGCCATCCATCAGGACCTCTTTCAGCTCGTAGCCATTGACCTGTGGTGCAACCACCAAAGCCAACACACCCGGATGCTCTATTCTTTCTGGGTGATCCCTTCTGCTCCATGTTACCTCTTGATCCGACCATCTCAAGTACCTCGGGACAGCTGAAGAAACCGAATTTACTGCTTTTTTAAGTATCTTTCTGTCTTTATTGGAAGTCCCCGTAGTATGGACATGGTACTGCCCTAGATGCTTGGGGTTGGCTTGGAAACCTCCAGCGCCTCCTTGATTGTTACCCGGATTACCACCTCCTGGGTTGCCAGCCGGGGGTGGGCCATTGCCCGGGTTTCCACCCGGACCCGGTCCTGCTCCCCGGCCTGCACCTCGCATTGCTTTCTGTATTTCTTCGTTCTTCCATCTCTGTAAATCTACACACTGCTCCAGTGGATGATTAGCCGGCCTACCGTTCCTGCTATGACGCGGACAAGGCATCCTGAAGGCCTCTATATGGTTAGCCGGCCTTGGTGGTCCTTGGTAATTTCCTCCATTAAAGTTTCCTCCGTTGAAATTTCCTTCTGCTCTGGGTCTCGCAAACCCGGCTTCTGTATTGGCGACAAACTCGGAACTTCCCTCATACGGGCGCTTGTTCTGGTTGTTTCCATTATTTTCTCCATTGTTACCCGGCGCAGATCCATTGCCGGGTCTTCCGCTATTGCTCGCGTTGGTTTTTGCTTTCTTATCATCAACATCCTCCTCTGTGGTATCTGTGGCGGCGTGCTTGTTGCACGCGTCCATCAACTCTCCCATAGTAACCTCTGAAGCATTCCGACTAGATTTCATGCGCGTCAGCTTTTGCACTAAGGGTATATACTTGCATGTTTTTTCTATAGCCTGTAATGCATCCTTTGGTTGAATATCTGTGGATGAGTGGAGTATTTCCATAACCCAGCGCACCCAACTGCCCGCCGACTTGATCTCCCTTCTTCTGGACACATCGTTCTAGGTCATCGATCGTAAACAACTTCCTGCATGTTCCGTGAAAGTGCTTGATAAAGGCAGTTTTCAGCTCGCTCCATGAATTGATGGACTTTTCGGGTAGATTATTGAACCATAACTTTGCTGCTCCCTCTGACATCATCAGGTACATAAACTTGGCTTGAAGATTTTCAGATGCATTGCGAATCGACATGGCCATCTCATAACTGCTCAACCAGGTTTCTGGATCCATGGTCGGCTCATAGTTTACCACTTTACCCGGCTCCTTGAACTTATCCGGGTAAGGCTCAACTCTGATGGCGTCCGACAAACACTTGGGCCCGGCTAAATTTGCCGGTACTGGCCTTACCCGGGAAACGTGCGATCCTGCTGCAGGTGCGGCGGGGGGTGCAACCGCTACCGGCCCTCGTACCGCTGATCCGGCCGCTGCGCGCCTGGCTCGAGAACTGTCCACAATAGCTTGCGCTGCCGATATTGCAGGTGTTGCTGGTCTACGGGGAGGAGGCGGCATTTGCAGCTGCTCTGCCCTCCGTCGTGCTGAGCTTGTCTGAATATTGCCGGTATTCCCATTATACCAGCTAACATATGGTGTTCCGTGCATTCCACTCCTGTTATCCGGATAATTGGCCTGCTGAGCCACTGCTGTGCGTAATAGATCTATTGCCCGCCGGGTCTCCTCTGCATGGGGTGACTCTCTTACGGGGATGCGATCCAATGCCAACGTTGCTGCATATACATTGTCCATGGGGTTATTGAAGTGACCCGGTGGAGTATGAAATCGTGGCGGTGGTGGTGGTGGCGCTGTATTGCCAGTTACGATCCCTGTTTGCAACGTGGGTAACCCGGCTTGTACATTTGCCGCCTGTCCTCCCAAGGTTGCAGGCTGATGTCCGCTTTCTTGATTCACAGCTGGAATTGGTTGATCCTGAGGTGTAATAAACAGTGCGGCCGGGTTTATAGTTCCACCCGTCGTTGGTAATCTCGACTGATATCTCTGGTTGTGCATCCTGGTCGACTGAACCTGGAGCCGGTTCTCCAATGCTTCCAACTCGCGCTGGCGCGCTGCTATCCCCTGTCTTTCGGCTTCCATATCTCTCCTCTGCTGATCCAATGCACGGCGGGCCACATCCAGATCCGCAGCGCGTGCCGTCGCATTTTCTGGGGTTATCACCGTTGCTAGCACCGTAGGATCTAAGATCAGGTTATTGTTGAACAGAGCCGGATTTCGCGGGTTTGAGGGCCCTGCTTGTCACACCCGAGTTTTTGGATTCTTGGACTGTGCTCAAGAAGACCAAAATTAGGGCCAACATTTTTTTTATATAACAACATGATTGTTTGAACTAACATATGTTTATGATCTAAAACATATTTGCAACACAAGTTTTGTTTCTAAAACCAATACCATATGTTTGTGAAAAATATTCTTATTATTTTTCCCTGATGTTTTCCTATTATTACTTGAGTGGATTTTTTCCAAGACTTGGATCATTCTTGTTTGCATCTTAAAACAAACTTTTAACTTTGTTAGATCCAAGAAAACAAGTTTTCAAAATGATTTATAAACGTTTTCTTTTAAGTTTTCTATGGAAAACAATTCCTGAAAAATAATCCAAGTACCTGTTTTCTACCATTGTTTTCACCAAGCTATAAATTGATATTTTATGATTTCTTGACTTTTAATTAATCCTTGATATATATACTACAAACCCATAAGCTCACTTTTATTTTTGGAGAAATAAAAACTATCTTTTGCTTGTTGTTTTTGTGGTATAAAATTAAGGCAGAAAAAGGCAGTTTTGAGAAACAGATAAAAAAAACCAGAAAATATACCTTTTCCCACATGGTTTTCATGGCCTTAAATTATTTCAAAATTCTTTTCAAAAGTTGTTTCTGAAAATATATAACATGGTTAACAAATCCATACTTTGAAAACCAATTTTGGAAAGCAATGGAACCTTGAAAACAAACTCAACTTTTTCAACTTTCTGTCTGTTTTCAACACTTAGAAAATTTCTAAGTCCTAAAGTCTGAATTTTCTGAATTTTTCCTGTGAATAGTAGGAGATACACTTTTGCACCTTTGTTTTCTTGATGATCCCTTGATCTTTTGGAAGTGTGACCAAGCTTAGTGTGTTGACTGGGTTTCTACTCGAGCCAGAGCCCTTGACCCTAATTCTAGAAGCCTTGGATGCTAAGAAAAGGGAGAGAGAAGAGTGATGACTAGGACAGGTATGGGCAGCCCTTGTGTTGACCATTCTAACCTTGCCACTTGCTCCACTTGCTCCCTATGGCCAGGAGGAACCTTGCCCACTCGTGGCCTTGACCTAGGGCACCATTTCTCACAAGTGGAAATGCCTAAAACCCCCTGGGCACCCCAATGCCAATGGTTGGCATCCACCCGAAGTGGCCATTTTGTCCTCACCCTCCCCACCTCATCTATATAAGTCCAGAGGCCTCACCCCGAGTGCCCTGCACCTCCCACATTCCCTCTCTAGCTCCCCAAGCCATTTTCTACCCGATCCCTAGACCTAGAGCAACCCTAGCTCGAGTTCTAGCCCGCGGGGTGACCATCACGGCCACGGCCATGACCTGCCCGAGCCACTCCTCTCCAACCTCTCCCACCACCCTAGCTAGACTCCCCACACTCTCCTGCACCCCCTAGACATCACCCCACCCCCTCTAACCACCGGAGGCGCCGCCGCCGTCCGTGGGCGCCGCCGCGGACGCCTGCCGCGTTCCACCGCGTGTGGCCACGCCACACGTTGCCGACACCTCCCCTCGACGCCCCAGCACTCCAGCACCCTCCCCCGAGCCTCTCAGCCCTCCCCGAGCCCTCTAGGTGAGCCACCATGGATGCACTCACATTTCTAAGGTTTCTCCTCATGTTTTCATAGCTAGAGGTTGAAGATACACAGTAGCCGTCGATCTGGTCTAATCCTGGCCGTCCAAACTCAGTTACCTCTTCACCCCACGTCCAGGCCAGCACAACCCAGTAGCAGTTTGGCCACAGCAGATCCGGCCCGCTTAGTATTTTTTTTCTGAGAGTTATCTCTTTTCCTGTTTAGACAGAAACGTGATGTTTACTTTGGACGTGGTAAAAATACTAAAAGTGTGAAATAAAATCTGGAAACATTGATGGACCCTAAGATATAAAATCTAAACCATACAAAATTTGCAGATCTACTTTTGGGCAAATATTTTGAACACAATAAATGTTTTGCCACAGACTGTCAGTGAGAATGTTTTGACCATAACTTTTTAAATATGTAACCAAATGGAACAAACTCAAATGATATGGATGGGTATTGGAAATATCTATACAATGCACCCAACCTCACATCAAGGTGAGTTATAGAATGAAAATTCCATCCAGATTACTATAAGACCAGTAGGCTCTTCTATGATTTTTATAAGGAGTTTAAAAATGCTTTTTTTGAAGAAAATCCAGTTGGATGAGTTTGGTACTGACTAGATATATGTTTTTCTAGCTTAGATTAATTTGTGAGGCTCTAGATTATTCTTGGTGTACAGATCTAGAAACAGCAGCTTTCCTGTTTTTGTTTTGGAATGTGTTTTTGATCGAAATGAAATGTTCTGTTGCTATACTCTTGTTCCCTAGCATGTATCAAGTTGTTAGGACTTGTTATTAGGTTGATTTCTTACAGTACATCTACCTTAGAAAGTGTGTGCATGTTTGGAAACTAAAATAAAAATGAGATAGCATTTGATTACCTCCTAGTTTTATTATTTGGGATTATTTGAGAGCTAGATCTTTGTGTGAATGTTTTGATAAATTTTGTGCTATGATTGCAATGGGTCCAGTACCATTTTGGTACTGTTATTTTGATGCTAATACCTCTGTTAGTTTGCATGCCTTTTTATAGTGAAGCATGTGTAGGTTTTGTTATTCTTATGCACTAAGTATTGTTTTCACTAGAATAAATGGCCTGTTTTATTTTATTTTGTTATACTAAGGTTTGTCATGAGTAACCAGAGGCTTAGTACCTCTTTTTCCTTGGTATTAGTGGGCCCATAACCCACTGGTCCCATTGCATCTTGGTTGAGGATGAAAATTCCCAACCATGCTCATGTGAGAAATTAACTTGTCTAATGATATGACTGATTGCTATTTTCCACCATGGGAAATATATTTGGTTGCTTTCACTTATGCAAGTGAGAAGTTTATTTCTTATCAGAGGATACTAGTATGTTAGGTGTGATCCATTTGTAGCATAATATTCCTTAGGAGTATCATGTTAAGAAATGATTCACTATTGGGTGCTAAATTAAATTATTTGCAAATGAACTAAATTCCTTGTGATTGATAGATTGTTTGTGAATGATTTTAAATGGAGTGTTTGGATTTTTGAAAAGGTTTAGATGAATTTTCTTTAAGTGCATAGCTACTGGTTGTGTGAGTTATACATTGTTTGATTGCTAGTAATGATTAGAGAAAACATAAATTGCTAGAATTAATTTGTGCATGCTTAATAGTTGTTTCATGGAATTATTTTGATGTTCTTGCTTCCTAGCATGAGTAGGATCTGTGTACTGTTATTAGGTACACTTATATTGATGACTTACTTGTTTAGGTTTAAGCATCATGATAGCATTGTTTGCTTCTCTAGTACTGAACTAGTGTCACCACTAGAAAATGGTGATTTTTGCTATAGTTTTGTCAACCTTTATTTTATGAGTGTATGAGTTTATTATAGCATGCTTAGGAAGTTATTACTTATGTTATGATGCCAAGAATTATTTAGTTGCATGTGTTATAGTTATAGAATATAATTATTTCTTATAGCATGCTTGTGTAGATTTTCCCATACTAGTATGCTATTAGTGCATTCTTGTTTTTATACCTGTTTAATAGAAATATTATCTTGAGTGAAGGTGGTGTTTTATATTATTTTTATGACTTGATTCTTTGGTTATTAGCTACTGATTGTTTGTTAAATTTTTCATGATTGATGGATTCCAAAACCTCAAGTAAACAATAAGGTAGTAAATAAATAGCCTATTCATCTGTGGTGTTTACCTGCTGTTTGGAAATTGTCTGAGTGTGTACCTTAGCATGAGTGTCATACTTGTGTTATTTGTTGTGCTAGTATTGTTGTCGTGTTTAAGAGTATTTTATGAAACTAAAACATCCAACTAAAATCATGAACACCTTAAGTGATAGTTGCTTGTGGTGAGTAATACCCACTGCCATGGGTATTGTTCTGTCTGTTTGTTTTACCTTAGCAACCTAACCTTTGCACCCACAAGCTATATTACTAGCTTCTTAGATATCTTATTATGAGAGTGGTACACCACTCCATATGTGGTATGTAAGATGTGGGATATGGTTTCCTGAACCATATGTTTGTCTGACGATAGTTTTGTACCCTGAGAGCTATGTGAGGCAGTTTTCTCGATAACGTTTATGAGTTTGCGCTATTATACTTTTACTTGATGTATGTGTTGTTTAGCTTAGTTGTGTGTCTTTCAGACCTGAGTGTGTGTCTTTTATTTCTTTTACGACGCTAGAAAACGAAGAAGAAGAAGAAGAAGAAGAAGCAGTTGTGGAGCTGTGCGTCAAGTTCAAGTTACTTCAAGGCCAGGGACATTAAGAGACTTAAGGCAAGCCATCCTGATGTTTGCTGATATTACACTTATCATTATCTATCATGCATGTTTTACTTCTGAAAAGTTTTACAAAACTTTGATTTCCAAAAATTATTTTTGAAGTGAGTATCACTTCTATTATATATATATAATATTACTATGCCATTAGTTAATACTTGGTGTTACCAAGCCCATAAGCCACCATATGGTATTTATTACCATCACATATATTAGTCCCTAAGTGGACACCTTAAAATTGTGTTTTTACACAACAAAGGCTTTATGGAAAACCCAGAGAAAAGGAGGATCCTTATTCTCCGGAGGAATGTGGAAGTGGTCATTTTTGGGAAAAACGTGTTTTCAAAAAAATGACACATAACCTAGTCTTCGCCGGACAACCTTTATCGTACTTCCACTCTACCCCTATATGGGTATGGGGCCTATCTAGATGCTTGAACTTGTTAGTGTATGTTTTATTCCAAAGTGCTATAGAGAAGCTGATTCTCTGAACCGAAGTGTCGCCAGGAGGGAGTAACGGGACATACAAAGTGAGGGATTAAGTTACCCCCCGGAAGCGACAGCTGGGCCTCCCGACTAGGCAGGGCGGGACCTGATGCCGGGGAGAACAACCCATCTGAAGGGATAAGCATATACTAGCTTGTGTCAGAGTGGACAGTTAGGATCAATTCTCTGATGCTTGCATATCGTTGTGTCGATCCATGGGTGGTCCATGGCAGAGTTTTGGATCTAGTGGATGTGTACACCTCTGCAGAGTACAACTTTTTCAAAGAAGCCGCGTCCTCGGATATGGACAGTTGCATGGCCATGTAGCTAGCATTGTGTCAATGTTTTCAAAAAATAATGTTTTCAAAAAGGAGTTTTCGAAAAGGAGTTGAACTTGGAAAGTTCGGAAAGGAAGGAAATCTTGTACCAGGGAGGTACCAATGATGGAAAGCCAGAAGTTGTTTTACAAACAGAAATGTTTTACAAATAAAACTTTTCTACTCTAAGCAATAATTCTGGAAATTGATTCCAAGAAGTTTTGCAAGAGAAAATACTCTTTTAACAAAGTTTTGCAAAACCTCTTGTGCATGTGATATCTACAAGAGAAATAAAACTATATTATTTTCTTCTGAAGTATCTTCTTCAACGAAGATACAGATTATTTTGACTGCAACTGTGGTGTCATCCTATATGAACACCATTGATAGTGAACCCTATTTATAGCCTACCTATTCCACCATATAAGCATACTTGCATATTTGGTAAGTTACATGATGGATGTCTTGCTGAGTACATTCAAATGTACTCATTATGGTTTCGCCCCTGGTATCTACTTGCCAGACTTGAGAAGGAGTCTCAGCAGAAGATCTACGAAGAGGAGTACGGAGCTGATGGCTATGTGAACTAGGATCGTCTCCGGGTCAGCAGCCTGTAGGTGAAGGCGTGACTTGGGCTCTACCGCGTATGAGTGTGTTTAGTCTTCCGCTGTGTGTGTTGTGTGTTGCCCTGCGTGGCAGTCGTTCAGGTTTTGGTCAAGTGACCAACCCCCTTTTGTAAGTGTTTGTGCAACTGTGTAATGGATATTGTATCTGTGTACCAACTTGATATGTTGTTCACGACTGAATTCCTAGGATCGTGAATGTATGCATATCGAGGGCGTCCTTGAACAGTGGTTTGAAGGGCGGGCCCTACAGAGTTGGTATCAGAGCTATCCTGACCTTAGGAGACCTTAGTTAGAATGGACGTTAGCTAGTACTCTATAATAAAAGTTAATAACCCCGGGTCACTAAGATGACTATTTTTTTCAAAAATGATTCTATACCCCATCCCCTCTGTGTTTCAAAAACTCTATTTACACTAAAGTTAAAAAGGAGCATCTTAAAATTTTGCACACTGATACCTAACTTAATCTACTCTAAAATTTGGTTTAGATGGCAGTTTTCTTCACCGAGTCCTTCTGGCTGGGATCGCATGCACCTTGCTACCGCCGTTTTGAGAAGGACTTGATCAAGATGAGTAGCATTATCGGTCGCCCTATACCTGAGTTAAAGGGAGCTCAGATGCACCATGATGGACGAGAGTTGTCCTGGTTGGTGGTCTGCACCATCCGTGCACCCTTGCTAGCACCATCGACTCCTGAGATCACGTATGAAGTAAAGGAGAACAGCTGGGAAGATGGTATCCTTAGAGTGATGCAGCTGACCGTTGCCAAACTCGCGAACTTATTTCGCGACAAGTTTGAAGGCACCCCCTATAGGTACTATGGGAGGCGCGATGAGGACGACAAGCCAGTAGATGTCACCGAAGACTTTGTGTTTGCTCGCCATTTCCAGCACTTGGAGGGACAGCTGTACAACACTCAGTTTTCCCTTGACAGGCTCAGAGGAGAGTTCGATAATCAGGGAAGAGAGATCTTCCACCTAACCAAGGACCTGAGAGTTTCCACTGCTACCGAGCGCCGTCTCGCGGCACAAGGAAAAACCATGAGGTTTTTTGGTTTCCATCTCCGTGCACAAGTGAGAGACCTTCAGTTCCAGCTTGAAGCCAGCAAGGCCAGAGTTGAAGAGTTGGAGGAACAGCTACGCGCTTCCTCAAGCACTTAGGATTGCCGCAGGATGTTAGGAGTTGTGTTATTTCCACCCCAGACGCTTGTTTGTCTGTATTGTGAGAACTCTGTTAGATCTTTGTGTGTGCTAGTTGTGTTGTAAGCCTTATGCTTAGCCTTGTGAACCCTTAAGTTAAGATATGCTTGTTAAGACTCTGTTTCATGCGTATGTCAATCTTGGTTTGAGTTGGCATTAGTTTTCTTCGATGTTTGCTTGTTGTCGTGTTATCTACCGTTCTCATCTCCGCTATGAGCCGGTATATGTCACGAGCCTTTACAACCAAAACCACCTTTGGTTGCTCTCGTCTTACATAGTTCTTTGTCTTCAGCATGGCCAGCGATCTACCTCCATCACCTGAGCCGACAGTTGCTCAACTCTTTGCTCTATTGAGGGAAGAAAGTGAAGCCGCTCGTGCTGAACACATTGCCACGCATGCTATCCTGGAACAGTTGACTCAGCTTGTCATCACCAACGCTGAGAATACTACGTTCCTTATGAGAGGATACCAGCAACTACTTGCTGGAGAGAGCCGCAAACGGAAGATGGTGACGCCAGGAGAAACTAGTTTATGGGTGACTCGTAGCATTTTGCCTGCGATGCCACAATCTTCAAGGAGACGTGTGAAGGTCAAGCCTAGAACCACGGTTTGCTTTACCTGTGGACAGGAAGGACACTTTGCTCGTGATTGTCCCAAGAAGAACCATATTCTAGCCCATCCTGATGAACCCCAAGAACGCCAGGGTCCATCCCAGAAGAAACGCAAGAGTCAGATGAGTGGACCTCGAGACCAAGATGATGTTGCAGGAGCATCTGCGACTCATGCCATAGCCAATGGTACGTTCTCGAACCAAACCTGTGAACCCCCTTGTTTGTGTGTCGTCGTACCCTGCAAAACCCGACGTAAATGGAACACTAGAAGTGCCACGTTGGACTAAATAAAATCTTAAATAATTAACGATACTAACAGAATCTCATCTAATGGTAGTATAACACCCTAGAGAGTAAATTAAATTGTTGCCACCCTACAGGGTTGGTAACATGGCTTCCTCTAATTCTAATTGGAGATCTTACAAAATTGGTAATATAACATCATCTAATCTTAAGCTTGAAAACCCTACAGAATTGGCTCATAAAATTTCTCGTTTTAATACCCTACAGAGTGGTATCTAAAACCAAATACCTTACAGGGTAACTTACGGAGTGATATATTACAGAGTTGGTATCACCCGTTCAAAAGAAAGCGTGTAATCAACTTTTTGCAAAAACAAAGAGAAAGGTGCCTTAGGATGATTCTATAGCTGTTTTGAAGAAAGTGAAAGGTTGGAAAAAAATATTGGATGGATAAAACTATGATCGTTACTTGGCAACATGATCTCCCGTATATATGTGTTGGAGGAACCAGATTTTAGAATATGAGATGTTGGAAAAACTCATTAAGGTTTATCTTAGGAAGGAAAATTTGAGGATCATACGATTTTAATGGAGTTTAATTATGATATAATATCCGGGGATAACCAGTTGTGGACCCCAAAGATTTGGAAGTTTTCAGAAAACTAAGATTTATAGTTTTTGAAGAATGGTTGGAGTTTAGAAAGATTGGTGGATATAAAATGAGGATGATAGATCTTAGGAAAAATATGTATGGGCTTGGAATTTTTGAAAAGAATCTTACAGAGTTGGTAGTACACAGAGTTGTTTTAACTTATGATCTTGCTAAACTACCTTTGAGGAAAACAAATGATTTGAGATATCAATTATATTAGAGTAAGAGGAAGATAGTGGATTTTCCTGGATTTTGGAGATGAGCAATGGAAAGCTCATGCAAAATAAATGTTGGTGGATTTACATTAAATTGATCATATGAGTTATATCTACAAAATAAACCCTGTTTGATAGAATGGTTTTAAGGAACAATAAGTTCGAGGTTTAGAACATGGCACCCAAATCTTTGAAAATATTTTGGTAAGATAAATCAAAGGGGGGAAGCCCCTATAAATAATGTTAAAAACCACCAACACATGTTTGTAAACAAATCATCTAACATTGTTGTTTTGACAATACCCTCTTTTCGCTTGCCTGCGAATCTCGGGACGAGATTCTTTTAAGGGGGGAAGGTCTGTCACACCCCAGTTTTTGGATTCTTGGACTGTGCTCAAGAAGACCAAAATTAGGGCCAACAATTTTTTTTATATAACAACATGACTGTTTGAAATAACATATGTTTATGATCTAAAACATATTTGAAACACAAGTTTTGTTTCTTGATAAAACCAATACCATATGTTTGTGAAAAATATTCTTATTATTTTTCCCTGATGTTTTCCTATTATTACTTGAGTGGATTTTTTTTCCAAGACTTGGATCATTCTTGTTTGCATCTTAAAACAAACTTTTAACTTTGTTAGATCCAAGAAAACAAGTTTTCAAAATGATTTATAAAAGTTTTCTATGGAAAACAATTCCTGAAAAATAATCCAAGTACCTATTTTCTACCATTGTTTTCACCAAGCTATAAATTGATATTTTATGATTTCTTGACTTTTAATTAATCCTTCATATATGTACTACAAACCCATAAGCTCACTTTTATTTTTGGAGAAATAAAAACTATCTTTTGCTTGTTGTTTTTGTGGTATAAAATTAAGGCAGAAAAAGGCAGTTTTGAGAAACAGATAAAAAAAACAGAAAGTATACCTTTTCCCACATGGTTTTCATGGCCTTAAATTATTTCAAAATTGTTTTCAAAAGTTGTTTCTGAAAGTATATAACATGGTTAACAAATCCATACTTTGAAAACCAATTTTGGAAAGCAATGGAACCTTGAAAACAAACTCAACTTTTTCAACTTTCTGTCTGTTTTCTTTGCAATTAGCTTTCCGGGGTATGGCTGGTGACTGAAGCCGACTCTCCGTCAACCCGGGCTATGACCGGGTTTCCATCAACCAGATCTTGTTGCTGGGCCAGCGCTCGCGTCGCTCCGACCGCGGCCGTAGTCACGTCCCCCTGATTAAGATTGGTTGCAGGGGCCGTGTAGACCGCGACCTGGCGCGCGATGCCTGGTGCGGATTCGTATTCTTCCTCATCACAACTATCCTCCTCGTACCGGTCCTCCAGCAGGTGCAGGATAGACTCGGTATCATCTTCCCTCATGACCCGGCCACGCGGGGTCCATGCCGGCTCCTCCGGCTGTTCCCTCTTCGTGGTGGGCTCTTCTATCGGATCGATCGTCCCGACCGATTGTTCCCGATCCGACTGAACGCAGGTCGCTCCTCCTGACACGGAATCATATTCAACATCATCAGGAACAGAACTGGACGTACGTACCATGCCGACGAAGACGTTGACCCGGCCAATTGTGACGACAGATCCGGTATCCAGCAGATCCGACTCTGGCCCCCAGCCAAAATCATCCACCATCTTCTTTCCTTCAGGGTTGGTGTAGATCTCGCCAATGAGAAGGTTCTTCATGCTTTCCCGAGCTTCTCCCATGATGTAAACACCCTTGGACGCATGCCCCACGGTGGGCGCCAACTGTCGTGGGATAACCACGGCCGACGTTACCAGGGGTAACTTATCTTGGGGTAAATCGACTCTGGCATTTGGGAGAGGGTTTAGCTCAGGGGAAATCATGCTATCAATCAATCTAGTAGCTCTGGCAATCAAGTCGCCAAGTCTCCGATCTAAGATTACAATATCAGCTCTCGTACTACAAGGATACTCGAATATCTGGTGAAGCTCTGTTTCTCTAACCCTAGGAGCCAGCTTATATCTTACTCGGCCCCCTGGCTTCCTATCCAAGGCATACTCGGAGTCCTACCCGGTAACCACATACAAACCCTAAATTTCCTAATAGTAACCCCAAAGCCGGGTTACGAGGCCTACACTACCTCCTGGGCCTTCCAGAAACTCCTCCTCCTTGAGCCGGGTCTTGCACGGTTCCCTTTGGGCCGGGTTACACCTTGGTGTTAGCCTACCGGGTTATCATCCCTCCATCAGTTGTTCTGGAAATATTCTTGGAATTGGACCCCACAAATCCCTAAGTTCCTATTTTCCTCGGAAGCGTCCAGAAGTCCGAAGAGGAGTCGAATACGGGCACCAGGGGGCCCTCACCATAGCCAGGCGCGGGTCCCCCTTGGCCGCGCCTAGGGGTGGTGAGGCCACCCTGGTGGCCCACCGACGTCGCCCTTTCGCCTATTTATTCCCCTCCGAAGAAAAAACCTACGCACCTGATAAAAAATCCCCAAAAAATTCCGCAGCCGCATTCGTCGTCACCACATTGTTGCTGAAACCGGTGAGGCGCCATCACCACCGTCAGTGGCATCAACCTTCCGAAGATCCTCTTTCTCCTACTGGATTGATAACCTTGGTTCCTAACTGAGAGAAATTCTTACCGCTGTACTCATCACACCCTCCTCTTGGGGTTCCCAACACGCCATCACAAGCATTAAAAAATTTCCGGCGCCGTTGCCGGGGACTTAAAATTCATCATCATCAAGAAGTCTCCCCGTCAAGGCACCATCAAGACGTAGTAGGGATCATAAGGGTGATACCTGGGAATAGCCTAGAAAGTGTAATGGAACTGATATTGTTCAAAATTAGTACTTAGCTACTCTAGATGATAGAGAGATACATACTCTGGACCCTCTCAGTATCACCGATGTCAACCAATCATATGGCAAGACATAATATGATTGATCATAAGGACATCAGGGATATGGATGAGAAACGGGGACGATATCGGTAACGAGTAATATGTGTTATGATTAAAGAGTTTGATTAGATAACATAGTCTCAACTCGTGACATCGTTGGTACCGTGAAGTCAAACGAATAAGTGAAATAAGTAACTTCTAAGGTTCCCTCGTTCTTCGTGACACACGAGAGTCATCATGGACGTACACGGTCCCGCTGTTGGTTATTGTTCGATGGAACATGTCTTTGTGTTATCGAGTCTAGACACATAAATTTTGTTCTAACCAAAAGTCGATCATCGATCATGCACCCATGCACCCAATGCATGGATCGATGGACACGTCTATGTACATTGTACATGCAGCTAGAGGGAGACCTTCCGTGTTGCCGTTGCGTCCGTGCATTTAGACTCAGATCATAATACACATCAAAGATATGCTCGCTCCGCAGATGCATGGCACCGTCTGTCATTGGAGCTCCTCGTCGCCGCCCTCATCGGCCAAAGCGAAGGAGGCGCCCCCGCAAGTGCTGGCTGCGACGTCCGCAACTCTCAGCCCGGTGTCGTAGACAGCGCCAGGAACCCAGTCCGCGGGGAGCACGCCCCGTTGGACCGCAGCCACATGTCGCCAGACCCGTCGTCACGACGAACCTAAACTGGAGCGGGCCGGCCGGCTCACATGACTTGTGCCGCACCCCGGGGAACCCCGCATGCCGTCATGTAACGCCACGCCGACGGGGAGGCATTGTCGGTAACTGCCTAGGCGACCTCGATGGCAGCGTTGTCAGTCTGCCCGCCCTGGCAGAGGAACCGGAGAGAGAGGTGGCCCCTTTCTCTGGAGCACGACTCCTCCACTTTGATGGAAAGGTTCTTGTGCTTGTACACACATGGTATCCTCCTTAAAGTTCACGTCGTCTTCTAGCCTAGCGAACCGATTGCCACCGTTATGGTTCATCATGGCGGTGAACGCGTCTTTGGTGAGCACGAATCGGCATGTCCTGGTTTTCAACCACTAGTCCTGGTTGGGAAGGAGCTCTAGTCCCTATTTTCAAACCGGAACGGCCCAATCGGGACTAAAACCCCCCTTAAGTCATGGCCTGCAACGAACCAGGTCAAAAGGCCCTTCCACGTGGGCGCAGCTGAGAGCTCGGGCTGGAGGAACTATAGTGTTGGTTTGTAACACCAACAGGGACTAAAGGGCTCGACGTATCCGCGGCCCAGCAGGGGCTGGAGGGCTCTTTTGTCCCGGTTGGTGACACCAACCGGGACTAAAGATCCCGTGTGTTTTAGGGGTTTACGATTTTGTGGGTTTGGCTTTTTCATTTGTGTTCTCCATTTGATTCTTGCGCATTTCAAACAAATTTTTGTATACATATTCTACGCTTCTACATATTATACACATTAATGCATACATATGATACAATATCTTTTACAAGCGTGCATACATACAAATTTGGTATTACACATGGAGACTCTCCGGTTAGAGCTAGACCTAAAGCCTCAACGGAAATGGAACTCTCTGGTTGGAACTATGACTCGCTCAACAAAAAATCATGCCAATTCCTATTGAATTCTCTTATGCGGTTCTGTGGTAGGAGCGGCTCCCGCATCCTTTCTTTCTTTAAAGAAGGAGAACAATATGAATATATGAGTTGTGTGTATATATGAATGAAACTTAACACAATTGATGATAATAGAATGAAATTGTGAATAGTGCTTATGTACTTCATTTTTTCTTACATCCTTGTGTCGCTCAGTGGTCGACATGCGAATGTACTCGCAAACGTAGTATCCATATAATTTATTATCTTTTTCGTGTCTCAAACACTTTACTAGAATAGAATTCAATTAAATAGTAATCAAGCATTATAATGGTATTGGAACTAGAACTAAAGAGATGCATGGACCTAGGTAGTACTACTTAATTACCTTGGTAGGTCTAAAACTCAGCTCCTATTTCCATTCACCGTTAATCTCTTTGATGAATTGCTGCCAACAAGTGCTTGACAAAGAAAATGAATAAAGGGGTTATTAATTACTTGATTTCAGGAAATGAACGAAAGAGACCGATATAGTGCAATAATGATTAAGATTATTTCTAGATCAACATAAGAAGGTTGTCATATAGTTCTTGGTCTTTATATAATGGGTCCATGATTTCAACTACTCACTCGTCAACTCTAATAATTAGCAGAATCTAGTGAAAATTACGCACGTTTATATGAAAAGGCATGCATAACTCATCAATTACACTTGATATCAAGTAAGAATGTGTAGAAGACAGTATCACTTACCTGAATTTGTAAGGGAATAATATTTCTGTTATGATATTTTGTTTCTTTAGAAACCTTAACAAGTTAGCTTTTGTCTTCATGGGTTTATTTACTACCGTATGCTCATGGATGACATCTGGGTCAATGAACGCAAATGTCATAGAATCTTTTTTGGTTGCATTTGTGAATCTTCATTCTGCATAATAGCATAAAAAGAATATAATGAGGATATACATTAAATGAACGAGATGAGCTAGAGATTTGAATTACAAAAATAAATCACTTACAGACAATAGCAAGTGACAAGAGTTTTGTCGAGGCATCTTGATTGAATAGCTGAAAGAAGTCTCTAACCTCAATAGATATCTCATGGTTTTGACAAAGTAATTGTTGAGACCTTGACTCGGCAGATCCCTCGTATGAGATACTAGGGTTTGTAGAATAGGAGACGAATACGCGCTGGTGATCCCGACGGCTAACAGGGGGCACGGTTTACCCAGGTTCGGTGCCCTCGTAGAGGTAAACCCTTACTCCTGCTTGTCTGATCTGTATTATGGCGAGATAGTCGAGCTATTACAATAGCAACGTCGTGGTGGTGTGTACGGGGTATCCCGTGTATTGTCTAGTGTAGAATTGCGTCTAGTTGTTGCTTGTCTCTTGTCTCCCCTTGTCTCTCCTCCCTCCTAGCTTTATATATGTAGCCAGGAGGGGTTTACATGAGTCATAGTAGACTACAAATATGAGTTCTTGTCTTGTGCTTCAAGAAATCAACTATGACTTCTTGGACCCAGATGGGCCTTCGAGTGGGCTCCCTGTAGCATAGCAGCCGGTAGGCTCAAGTAGGGGACGTGTCGAGTGTCCCCACGTCACTAGCCCCCATGTGTCTAGTCGACTCGTTTGAGTCGGGTAGAGACTCAAGAACATGCTTCCATTTTGAAGAGTAGTCGATAAGTCATCGAGTCTTAAACAGCTGATAAGTCGTTGAGTCTAGAGGGCCCGATAATCGTCTGGTTCGGAGTACCCGATAAGTCGTGGAGGACTCAAAGATTTTTTGTGAGTCAGATGACGGTTGATGTTTGAGAGCCTATGACTCGGAAGTTCACATAGTTTGAGGATGTATGTATCCTGTTGTGAGGATGTATGGATCCTGTTGTGAGGATGTATGTATCATGTCGTGAGAATGTATGGATCCTGTTGTGAGGATGTATGAATCCTGTTGTGAGGATGTATGATGTTTTTAGCAATTTGTAAAGGGATGTGGCTCAGTCGCTTGGTTCACTCGATGGACCGGGACCAATTAATTGCACTTGGGCAAAAATAGTACTGGCCTACGCAGATTCGAGCCCCCCGGCTCGAACCCGGATAGGTGATCGTTGCGACTCGGACCGCGGAGCACTTATCGAGTCAAACTTAACCTTTAACATGGTACCTAGCGCGTCCGCCAGGATTTTTCATCATGCCGCTAGCACGGAAAATTGTCACAGGACGCAGCATGAGTGCGATTCCGGGCCCAAACGACGGATCCTTGGGTCTTACCTTCGCATCCTTAGAATGCAGCATCCAGGCGTGCCGCGATGGCTGTACGACCCGAGATTTGAGAATGATGCTCGATGTGTTTATACATCGGATTCGCAATGTTTCTAGTGATGATTGTGGCGAGTGCCTTTTTGTGTAATGGAGTCGCGATGTTTTCGGCGATGATAGTGGCGAGTGCATTTTTGTTTGAAGATTCCGAAGAAAAATAAGCCTGCTGGCTGATGCTCGCGTGATGTCGCTGTGCACTGAGCACTCGTTCTGCCTCCTGATGGGACGTGGAGAGAAGTGTCAGAGACTAGACGTGTCAGAGTCGACGCGGTGGAGATGTACTGGACACAGCGGATGGAGTCGACGCGGTGGAGTTGTACTCGACAGGGTGGAAGGAGTCGATGTGGAGGTCGTGTAGTTGACGAGGCGGACGAAGTCGACGCGGTGAAGGTGTACTCGACTAAACGGACGGAGTTGACGAGGAAGTCGTGTAGTCGACGAGGCGGACAACATCGACACAGTGAAGTTTTACTCGACACGGCGGACGGAGTCGACGAGGCGTACGGCGTCGACGCGATAGAGATGTACTCGACACGGCGGACGAAGTCGACGAGGAAGTCGTGTAGTCGACGAGGCGGACGGAGTCGACGAGGAAGTCGTGTAGTCGACGAGGCGAACGACGTCAACGCGGTGGAGGTGTACTCGACACGGCGGACGGAGTCGACGAGGCAGACGACATCGACGTGGTGGAGGTGTACTCGACACGGCGGACCGAGTCGACAAGGAAGTTGTGTAGTCAACGTGGCGGAAGGCGTCGACGCGGTGGAGGTATACTCGACATGGAGGACGGAGTCGACGAGGACGCGGCGGAGTCGACGCGATAAACTATACATGCGGCTACAACACTCAGCACCCGAGTCCACACAAGAAGATGGACCCGGAAAGTCTTCAAGATGTTCTTATTTTGCGAATTGGCCCGCGTTGTCGTATGCGTGTTGTCGAGACAGACATGTTTGATGTTTTGATCTTCTCCATTCGATGTGGTTTGTACGAACACAATAAGGAGTTGGGCGAACAAATCTGACATACCGTCTCGCGTACGCGGTCAGCGTGTCAGATGCTTCCGACTCGGTAGTACCTCGAGTGCGCGCATAACGCTCGTCGGTTGGGCGACCATCGTTCATTGGGTACGCGACCAGCGCTCCCGATGGGATTAGCCCCCGAGTCTATATGTGATTATTTGTAATTGGACATAGACTCAAAGATAATTAAAACTCACTTCTTTGATTTATCGGGTGCACGACAGTGCCCCCGATGAGTGTAGCCCCCGAGGCTAGGTTTGACTCGCAGAGTCGGGCATAGACTCAACTTGTTTTGAAGCTTACTTCGTGTGCTTGTCTTCTGTTGGTTCAGAGGAGGACATGCGTCGACTCCGAGCGGAGGATATGTGTCGACTGTCGACTCCGAGCGGAGGATATGTGTCGACTCCGAGCGGAGTATATGTGTCGACTGTCGACTCCGAGCGGAGGATATATGTCGACCCCATGCGGAGGATATGTGTCGACTCGCATGGGCTAAAAATTATCGACTCCCAAAGGTGCAACTGATGTTGTGATTACTGCGTTGCAGTTGCAGCCATATAAACAGATGTGTTTAAATAATATAACAATAGTGCCGTATCTAGAAAAATGTACGGAACAAACTATTGCTCGGGTTAATCTTGCTGTGAAACAACAATCTATCGAATCGCAGAGTCGAGTATGATCTGTTGGTAGGCAACCCTACGCGACACTTTTGCATCGTACACTGTGCATTTTCGTTAGCCTGACAATCATTGTCTCGGCTCCTTGCCGACCTGTCAGTTGCTGCTGCAAACCGGGTCGGAGTCAAGAATCGACGTAAGATAGTATCAGCTATTCGGATTGTAGCGTGTAAATGCGGTAGTGTAACGCGCAGCATGACGGGTGTCGAGTATACATGTAGTTTAAGGGGCGCAGCCCCCGAGTGTCAGGTGTAGCTTCACAGCAGATTATAAACATGAAAAATTAAATTTGTCGACTCGTATGAGAGGAACTTATCTTTGTGTGACACTGTCGTAGACCTACGTGGGCGTAGCCGATTAGGCGGAATCGATGAAACAGAGTTCACAAGGCACCAGACTCGTGTGTCGAGTGCGACTATTTCGCGCCTCAGCCCCCGAATGTCGAGTGAGGCCGCGGTGAATTCTCGAGTGCGTTTACTTTGCGGCACAACCCCCAAGCAGCGGGTGTAGCCGCGGTGAAGGACGGCTCCCGAGTAGTTTAGCGGAACTAGGCGACACATCGGGCGAAGTCGACGCGGAGGAGCCGCGGTGTTTGGCCGAAAGAACTCGACGTAGCGGACCAAGTCGACGCGCCAGAGTTGCGATGTTTCCTGGAAGGACTCGACGTGGCGGACCGAGTCTACGCGGCGGAGTCGCGATGTTTTCCGGAAGGACTCGACGTGGCGGACCAAGTCCACGTGGCGGAGTCGTGATGTTTTCCGAAATGACTCGACGCGGCAGACCGAGTCGACGATGCGGAGTCGCGATGTTTGCCGGAAGAACTCGACGCGGACGACCGAGTCGACGCGGCGGAGTCGCGATGTTTTCCGGATGGACTCGACGTGGCGGACCGAGTCGACGCGGCGGAGTCGCGATGTTTTCCGGAAGGACTCGACGCGGCGGAGTCGCGATGTTTGTTGTGTGTACATGGAGCGCAATGCTGATGTCGAGCCGCGGGCACTAGTATGGAGAGTCACCATGTTTTGTTGACGTTGCTTGGCCTTCGTGTCGACTTGCAAATTGACGAAATAGGATTCGGATCCGCGATTTGAATTCGCGAACTCGCAGAGATTCAAAACGTGTCGCAGTGCGCGAGCCGCTAACGGAGATCTAACCGTTGGAATTGGCTAAAAAAGACGGAGTGATGCAGGATTGTATTCCGCGGCTTTTCAACGGTGTGATCTTCGAATAGATATCCGAATCAGTCGTGAGAATTGTTTTCCCAAAGTCGCACGGAGCTCCGTCAGGTTCTGATAGGACTTCAGTGTTCGGGTCATCTACAGAGATCTAACCGTCGTAATTCGCCGATTCTTTTTGATGCTGATAGATAATTTGATTTCGCATCTTTCTACCGAAGGAATTATCCAGATGAGTTCCGAGTCGCCGTTGATGGCGTCCACAATATGTTCGTTGCTGCTGTCCTGCAGTCTGCGCATGAAGAACGATGTCGATGTAGATGATGAAGGCCGTGTGTGATGCCAGTGAGTGCTCGATGAAGTTAAAGGACCCGAAGTAGATCGAATATGTCAGGGTCGAGGACTCGAAGCTTGATGTAGATGAGGCCGGCGAGACCGTAGATCCAGCACGTGTCGTTCCCACAGACGGCGCCAATTGTCGAGACCTTAACTCGACAGGTCCCTCGTATGAGATATTAGGGTTTGTAGATTAGGAGACGAATACGCGCTGGTGATCTCGACGGCTAACCGTGGCACGGTTTACCCAGTTTCGGGGCCCTCGTAGAGGTAAAACTCTTACTCCTGCTTGTCTGATCAGTATTATGGCGAGATAGTCGAGCTGTTACAATGGCGATGCCGTGGTGGTGTGTACGGGATATCCCGTGTATTTTCTAGTCTAGAATTGCGTCTAGTTGTGGCTTGTCTCTTGTCTCTTCTTTTCTCTTCTCCCTCCTAGCTTTATATATGTAGCCATGATGGATTTACATGAGTCCTAGTAGACTACGAATATGAGTTCTTGTCTTGTGCTTCAAGAAATCGACTATGACTTCTTGGACCCGGATGGGCCTTCGAGTGGGCTCCCCGTAGCGTAGCAGCCGATAGGCTCAAGTAGGGGACTGTCGAGTGTCCCCACGTCAGTAATACTCCGGATTAAGTTTCACCACGAGCCACGTTCGCTCTTCCTTTATGACTTGCTTGTGCCACTGATGCAATATTCACATTTGTGTTGGTAGATGCGGGACCTTCTCAGGTCTGACGAGAGGCTCCCCGGGGACATATTTCCAAGCTATATTAGCTTTGAGGATATCTGTGCCTAGGAGTTCTGGGTCGGTGAGACCATCGCTGCCCACCGTTGCGTCCTTGCCGCCCGACCAGCCGTCTTCAAGGTGTTTCTCTTCTGCCAATTGAAGGAAGGCACATCACCCACAATACAGATCGACGACATGCACGCGACAGTCTTCAAGGTGTTCATCATGTTCGTCTATGGAGAGTCTCTTCCGTCGCCAAGGCTATGGATGGAGGAGCAAAACGAGGGCCTTCTCTTGCAGCACCTTCTTGTAGAAAATATGAAACCCTAATATTCATTGTTGTATTGCGGTGACACTCATGGGGTACAAAAAGAGGTACAAGGTAGGTAGGTAGACTTGTATTACATGAAGATCTATGATTCCTAGTCTAATACTAACTCATGTACGACATGTATTCTAAGTTTCTAAAATTCCCCAACAATCGTAGTGTGGTGCAGCAGACGATTGCGACTGTATTTGAAGTCTTACGCATCCGTCGTTTCGTTCTCTCCGCCATTATCAACTGCGTTTGTGATGGTCTCTCCTCTCTTCCCTCACACATTCAGAAGTGTAGTGGCACAGACACAAGTAGACGTTGGTGACTGGAGTTGCTGTAGACGTTGTCCTTTTTCTACGGTTACACGTGTTTGCTTAATTATGTTGTACAAGTTCATGTGTTACTCCTGAATAAAGTGGTGGACCATATGCATGTGTTAATTCTATTTTTGCAATTTGTTTGACATTTCTTTGTATGTGTTGTATTTGTTAGATGTTTTCATATTATATCTAGCTAGAATCTTGTAACTGGGATCTTATTTTCTTGTGTTTTTTTAGATGACTTCATATTTAAAGTCTAGCAAGCATCTTTCTATATATAAGGATCTTATTTTGGTGGCACTATAATTTGTGGTTGTGATCTTCGGCACATGTTATTGTGTTCTACTAATAACATTGAAACAAAGACTTAACCAAGAGGGAATGTGTTCTAGACTGAACACAACCGAATCAATCAGCCCCTGTACACCCCCCTCTAGGTTAAGGACGATTCTTCTTCTTGATAAGTCCACTTTTTGAGTTTTATCTTTTATGTGCTTATTATTCTCATCTTTTGTATGCTTATGCTCTCACACCAAAAAAACAAAAGGGATTGTACATTTCTCCCGGAAGGAGTTCATGATGAAAAGAGAGCATCGGCTGTCTCGCTTCCATGGGCTTCTCCATCACTCCCTCCAACACATAAGCTCCAACAGATTTAGTTTGTCAGGGGCTTGGGAACTAAAGTATGGCTTGGTTTTCACGCCCTAGACAACACAAATGAGTTGTAACTCAGCAGGCAGCCGTAGACCTTTGAGTAGGCGGCCCCGAAGGAGTTGCTTCTCATACCAGCCTACGGTGTCATGAGGTATTCAGTGCATCTCTTCTTTATATAATCGGGCATGCACCTAGGGGCTTAAGTGTACCTCTTTCATCCACGCGCCTTTCGTGTTTAAAAAAAAGTAAGTCTATATATGTTTTGATGCAACATAATCGATCATCTCGGTAACAATATAACGGATTTACTTATTTGTTTATAGAGTGTAGATTTGCTACCCAGTGTGGTGTGTACACACCCGGCTAAACATCGCTTCAAGCCGTATAAACTCATTTTGAGCTAACTTTCCTAGAAGAACATATATTTCTCGTGTACAAAAGTGGTTTCGCAATTAAAAGAAAATATTTTGGTCATATTATTGGGGGCTTGAATTTTTGGGTTGACTTTTTGGCTTAGAGTTGACCTTGAATTTTACTTTGGGTAAGAAACATTTTCTTTATCCTAATAGTTTCATTGTTCTCGATGTGCTATAATAGTGACATTCTATAATCTCATGAAGTGATCGATGTTTTCCAAGTCCGTGGGGCTTGTTTAATGGGAGGGTGCGCACCAACCACCCTCAGCATCAGATCATTTCCGTTTCTTTATATTTGAACACATGATTGACACAATGACACGTTGGAATCGACATGTTGCTTTCACAAAGTTTACCTCCAAACCAGCGCACTTGTGATGTTTTGGTGCAATGCATAAAGATACATTTTTAGTTAGGACCGTCTTTTTTTTTTATAAAGGGCTTTTATATTACTTAAAAGGTAAGAATTACACCCGGTCTCTGCATCATAAAATGCACACAGCCGAAATCCACAATAAGAAGATCAAGCGGCCATCCATTTGGGATAAAAATATCTCTCGCCACCTGCTCCAGCCGTGCAGACGCCTCAGTAAAAAGGCCTTGAAACTCCCCTGCTGTAATATGGACCACGAACGGAGAATACCCGTGCATCGGAATAGAACCTGCATTCGAGAGAAGTTTTTATCATTGAAAATCTTGTCATTTCTACATAGCCAGAGCGACCAAATAACGGTTAGCGCTCCTACCCTAATAATAGTTTTGCAACGTTTATCTACCCTTTAACCAGTTACCGAATATATTCGCAACGGATGTGGGCTGATAAAGGTTCGAAACCATTTGGATAGCGGACCATATAGAACACGCAAATGTGCGATCGAAGAACAAGTGCTTAATCGTTTCATACTGAGAACAAGAAACACACTTTGAACTTCCTGCCAATCACGTTTGACAAGATTATCTTTTGTAAGTAGGACCCCTATACGAAGATACCACACAAAAAGCTTAATGTTCAGTGGTACCTTCATAAGCCATACATTTTTTAAGGTATCAACTGGCATATCTGATTGGATCATGACCCTATACATAGAATCCACCGAGATCACTCCGTTCTTGGTGATTTTCCACCGAAATTCATCGGTGCCTGATAGTTAGGACTGTCTTGTATAGTGCGAACAAAATATCACACCGGTGACGCAGAAAAAGTTATCTCGAACTTCTAGACAGATTAAGTGACTACAAAAGAAACTATCAGGGTCCGTTGGTCCGGGGAAAACGGTAGCATGCATACCATTCAGACACTAGTAGGAAAGTGCCTTTCTATGGATGCCTTTCTGTGGCGCACCGTGCAGAAATGCGTCATAGAAATATAATTTTGTGGCGCACTGCGCGTGGTGCGCCACAGAAAAAGACACTACTGTGGCGCACGGTGCCTATGTGCGCCGCAAAAAGTTAGTGGGGCCTGCACCAATCATTGTACTTTTATTATGGCGCAGGGCCCAAGGTGTGCCACAGAATATGACTTTGAACCAATTCGATACTTCGCACTATATGTATCACTATTCTAAGTAATGTATGACTTATATCTTTGTCAAATATCACTACTATGTTATATATTTTTCAAATATCATTGCCTGTGTATTGAAACTGTATAAATCCCAAATATACCTGTATTTATACCAGAAACAAATTAAATTTTGAAACCTGCATATACATTCTGTGGCGCACATGTTTTAGTTTTAGTGGCGCATGGTTTTCTGTGGCGCACCCCTACCTGATGCGCCACAGAATTGCATATTTCTGTGGCGCACGTAAACTGTGCGCCACTGAATTGACATTTCTGTGGCGCATGACTCTGGTGCGCCACATAAATTAATGGCGTGGATTCTGTAGCGCACCCCTACGGCGCTAGGGTGTGCTACAGAATGAGAAATTGGTGCGCCACTGTTGAGATTTCCTGTACTAGTGAGAATCAAGCTAGTTGGTCTGTTACTATTTTATTTTGGATCAAACCTGAATTATTTAATGAATTTTTTTATAGATATGATTTACTCCGTTTTGCATGAAATGTTTGTATTAAGGGTATAGTAGTCCTTGGACTAACCGCGCAAATATAAGTTTGAGAAACCAAAATATAAAAATTTGTGTTTGATTAGGATGAACCATAATAAACTACAAACACACGAGTTGTACAAATAGAAACATATGTAATGCATGCATCTCTTTTACGATGCATTAATGAGAACCGTTTGCGTCCAGTCAAATATCACACACGGTTTGGCAACCGTGTGCCATGGGTCATCGCTCTAGACTTATGTTGTCTTGAAATACATATTTGTGATATCATATGCTAGTACCTATGATACCACTAACACCTCTCTCCTCATTAAATGAGTGCCACATCATCTTTTTTGCCTATGTGACATTTATGATACCACCTACTCCCTCCGTCCGTGATAAAGTGTACATTTTCCTTTTTCGTCGGTCAAATTTATTAAAGTTTGACTAACTTTATCGGGAAAAGTACTAGTATTTATGCCACCAAATTAATATCAATAGATTTGTCTTGACATGAAATTTTAAAATATATCATTTTGATGTTGTATATATTGCTACACTTTTCTATAAATTTGGTCAAAGATTAAAAAGTTTGACTAAGTGTAAAACTAGATGTACACTTATTCGTGGACGGAGGGAGTATATTACTCCATTGTGACTAGTCTTATAGGTGGTTATACGGCAATACTTATGGAAGTTCAAAATCTCTCAAGAATTTTATATGCTTCCCTCATAAGGAAGTGCTTCTTACAGAATATAATCTGGCTAATCGTTGCCAGAATGAAAGTAAAATAGTCAATTGTAGATGAAACAATTGAACATTTTTTTCCTTTTATGTCCTTTCTCTCATTTAGTGTGGCCTACCGCCCATTTCACTTTCGTTCTTCCCCCGTCAACCAATATCACAAATATGTTTGTAAATTGGCTAAATGTGATTGATAATCATAGCAAAGCTATAATCCTTATTGGGGTGTCAGCTTTATATATGTTGGTATCTATGAAATTGCAGAAATTAAATTGTTTTTAACAAGACTGGTGTCTCGAAATTATGGTATTTTGCATGTTTTCTTATAGTCACCCTATGTGCACTCCTTCCGCAAGGACATCCAGAAATTATGGTTTATGGGTGCGAACAGCTTATGATGGTTGTGTTTCTTGTGAGGTTACACTCGAACCCCAATAATTAGCATTTCAGATAATTTCGGCGAGTCGACATTAAATTGATATAGGTGACCATTACTTGCACATTACGGGTGAAACATTGTTGTTTCTCGCGGATGCGTGCCGTTAATCACGGTTCTCGAAACAAACAAAGGATAAGCTAGGCAGGTAGGCTAGGAGGTGCAATCCAAATGCACCCAAGTAGGCTAAGCTAGAAGTTGCGTACCAGAAGCAAGCTAGTCTTACATCGTCAGAAACTACCCATAGTTTCCCGAACCTAGTACTAAAGTTCATGGTCGGAGTTGTAGTTGGCAAGACGCACCATCCGCTCGATCTCTTCCGCGCTCAGCCGCCCATTGTCATTGGTGATAGTGATGTTATTCTTACTGCCCGTCGTTTATGTCCTCCGCATCAACCTTGAGAACGCAGTTTGCTTCGATTTCAAAGGTCACATTTACCTTTTGCACACCTCTCGGCGCTGGTGGGATGCCACGGAGCGTAAATTGTCCAAGAAGACGGTTGTCCTTGGTCTCTGCGCTCTCGCCCTCGTACACCTTGATGGACATATTGATCTGGTTGTCGACGGCGGTCGTGTATTCCTTGTCCTTCTTGACGGGTATGGTGGTGGTTCTGGGGATCAGTGTGCTCATCACACCACCTATAGTCTCCAACCCGAGCGAGAGCGGCGTGACGTCGAGCAGAAGCACGTCCCGGACTTCTTCTCTGGCGGCCTCGCCGGTGAGGATTGCTGCCTGTAGAGCAGCACCGTGCGCGACGGCCTCCTCGGGGTTGATGCTCTTGAAGAGTTCTTTCCCGTCGAAGAAATCCTGAAGCAGCTGCTGCACCTTTGGTATTCGGCTGGAGCCACCCACGAGCACGACGTCGTCGATCTGAGACCTGTCCATGCTGGCGTCACGGAGGCACTTCTCTACGTGTTCAATGCATCGACGGAACAAATCCATGTTGAGCTCTTCGAACTGGGCGCGGGTGATGGTCCCGACGAAATCAATGCCGTCGTGGAGCGAGTCGATCTCAATGGTGGACTCTGGCGCGGACGAGAGCATCCTCTTGGACTTTTCGGAGGCCGTCCTTAGCCGCCGGAGTGCCCTCGGGTTATCTCTGATCTCAGTCTTCTTGTGTTTCTTGAGGAACTCCCGCATGAAGTGCTTCAGCACTCGGCTGTTGAAGTCCTCACCACCAAGGTGGGTGTCCCCAGCCGTGGCCTTGACCTCGAAGATGCCCATATCGATGTCGTCGCCTGGATCAATCTTGATGATGGAGACATCCAAGGTACCACCGCCGAGGTCAAATATAAGCACCGTCTTCACTTCATCGCTGCTGGGCATGATCTTGTCGAGACCATATGCAATAGCGGCAGCCGAGGGCTCGTTGATAATGCGGATGACGTTGAGACCGGCGATCATGCCGGCGTCCATGGTTGCCTGACGCTGGGAGTCGTTGAAGTAGACCGGGACTGTTATGACGGCATTCTTAACAGGCATGCCGAGGTAGGCCGTAGCGGTGTCGCGCATCTTGGCGAGCACCATGGCCGAGATCTCCTCGGCCTCGAACTGCTTCTCCTCGTGCCTGTACTGCACCACCACAACCGGCCTGTTGCTGGGACCTTCGATTACTTTGAAAGGCCACAGCTTCATGTCTCCTTGCACGGACGCGTCGCTGAATTGCCGACCGATAAGTCGCTTGATTTCTAGGGGAAAATAATCATTTAGGTTAGACGTGTCAAATCTAGATTATATCCATGAACCATCTTCTCCGATGTGCGCAACTAGCTCGTTAAGCATGCATATGGAAAAATTCCATGATAAGATGTTCGAAGAGTTTGCATTATGTACACAAATTGGTGGCCTACGGAAAGTACATGAACTAATTTATCAGCTAGTACTACACAAAGCTATAAAAATTCTTGTGACAAGAAACTCAACAATAATCTCGTAGAAAATGGAAAAACACTAAAAAAGTCCGGAGCACGAATTGCAGGGATGTGCACATATATGACTAAACATTTTGCGGCCGAAGAAAAAAAGACACTTGCAGTATATTAAATATTTTGGTGGAATATCTTGCAGACGGCACTTCTACAGCACAGTGGTACTACAAAATCGACCACCAATCAACTTGAGAAAATAAGTAAAATTCCAGCCGCATGCATGGTAATGGAGGAGTACAGCTAGCACTTATCAGAAGTAAAAATATGTGGTGGTTCTTACCGAAAATGGTGTTGACGGGGTTCATGGCAGCCTGGTTCATTGCAGCGTCGCCGATGAGCCGGCAGTCGTCAGTGAAAGCGACACAGGACGGCGTGATGAGGTTTCCCTGGTCGTTGGGGATAACCTCGACGCGGTTGTGCACCGGCCGCCACACAGCCACGCACGAGTACGTCGTCCCGAGGTCGATGCCGATCGCCGCCCCATCGCCGCCATCCGTGGACCCCATCTCGATGGAAAGAGGAATGGCTTGTGTTGGAGTACTACACCTCTCGTAGCTCTCATTTACTTATAAGCTAGCCTAGAGGAGGCGAGCGGGCGGCCGTGCCATTTGCTTGCAGTATGAAACCAACCAAGTTTCTTCAGATTTGCTTGATTCTCATACAGCATTAACTTACGCCCTTTCTTAAATAAAAAAACAGCATTAACTTATATACTAGAGATTTCAAAAGATGCTGACGCGTGTTTATTAACGGAATTCACTTTTTTTTTACCTCTATTAACCTTTATTTTCTATCAAGTTAGTCAAATTTTTTACAACATGTGAAAGAGCCCATAAATATGTCATTTCAAATGAATTCTAATAAACATATAAGCATTTTGTAGAAAATCATTCAGAAAAACATTGTAACATCTCGTTTATGGTTTCTCAACAAAATACTTGCGAAATTGTTACAAATTTTCAAGACGTGCGCAACGTTGATCAGAATGACAAAGAATACTTAGTGTTATATATGCTGCACGTACTAATTATATTGGGCTGCCAATATGTACACTGAGGTAAAAACTGGACAAAAAAATTAAAACTAATTGGGCCTATATAGCCTCAGAGGCCAGCCCATGTGGGTCAGCGATCGCTACAATCGCTAGGGGACCTACGCTCGTGCGTTGTAGGTCGCCCTATCTAAAGCATTTTCCTAGTATCATGCATGTCACCTTGGCAAAAATGTGACGTGTCACTGCAATAATGAGGAAAAAGATGGTACTAGTAGTATCATAGGTAGATACCGTAACATAACACATTTAAAGAGAAGATGAGTCTACGACCCAATAAATGTTATATTATATGATTCCACACATATTACCATCAACTATGAAAGTTGTAACATAAGGCCTTCCGTAATGCATTGTATCTTAGCGCGATATCCTAGATAGAAGAAAAGTGTAAGCACTAGTGGACTGCAGTCCTTTTACCCCAGTTGGGAGGGGGGCTTATGCACCGGCTGCCCAACCGGGTTTGCCAAACTCGGGCTAAAACCCCCCCTAATGACCCGGTAGGCCTTACCAACCGGGGTAAAAGGGGTGCCCACGTGGCATCTGCGCAGCGAGTAGGGCGGCACCCTTTTACCCCGGTTGGTAACACCAACCAGGGCAAAAGGTTCTCTGCCGCGACAGAGTTTTGGCATGTTTCTTATTTGGGTTGTTTTATTTTCGGTGATTTTGTTATTTGTGTGTTGTTTTCTTTTCGGTGATTTTGTATAGGCCGTAAATGACATATTTTTTGCACATCGACAGTAATCATCATACATATCATTGCATGCATTGATATCATCAGAAGATAATTACATTGATCTCAATTAGACCATTACATCTGAAAAGAGTTATACACATGCATTGAGATCATTACATGCATATCATTGTTTATACTGTATAATGGAATGCTCCATCGGGATCTATGACTTCCTTCAGCAGAAAATCCGCCAATTCCTCTTGAAGTGCTTGTAAGCGGTCTGCCGGTAGGAGCTCCCTCCGGAGATCGTGCAGCGTTAAATTTGTCCTTCTTTTTAACCGCTCATTCACGATTCTCCTTATGTTCTCCATGACATAGAAGTCACATAAATATATTCCCTGTGGCTGCCGAGGGCATTTTACGAGAAATAGAATCGAATCAAATAATGCTCAAGAAATTAAAGAGATATGCGTGAACTATTAAGTACTACTTACAATGAGTGTGTCAACTTCAACTCCGTTAAACCGGGTTGTTGCTTTCTGAACCGCTTCCAAGCCCTGTCCAGGGAAAAAAAAATATGGGACATCGTACGATAATGATTGAACAAAAGGGGACGGTGTAGTGCGACAACGATTGAACTTACTTTGTGAGCATTGAAATAATGGGCTTGTACTCATTTTTTACTTTATTCATAGAGTCCATGAGATCAACTCGTCTGGTGTCAACGTGAATGTTGAAAATAATCCAGTGATAACTGCACACGCGTTTATATACATAGTCATGCATAACTCATCAATTACACTTAACACCGACTTAGCAAAATAGAAATGTAAAGGAATATGCATAAGATAGTAACACTCACCTTTGTCTATAATGAAATAGTATTTCACTACAGTGAAATTGTTTCGTCAAAAACATAACGATGTTATCCTCCGTCATTTCAGGGTATCGCACTAAAGTGAAATCATGGACGATATATGGGTCAATGAACCCAATGCCACTGTTTCCATTACATTCCTGAATCTTCATCCTGCATAATATAAATCGTACAATGAGGATAATATATATAACAAGCAATGATAGAACTAGCTGAGGTAGATACTTACAGACAGTACGCGCTGATGAGAGATTTGTCCAGGGCGTCTAGATTATAGAGGGAAAAAAGATCTTCAAAATCAATATAGACTGAGTCATCGCGGAAGTAATCCTCATCTCTAATTTTCACCATGAATTGGTCTAGCTCGTCCTTTGCGCTTTGGATATACCACTTGTACAGTTGACGCTTGAATGTTGTCAAAGAGTCGAGCTGATTGGTGTGTGTTGTTGGGATACCCCAAGAGGAGGGTGTGATGAGCACAACGGTAGGAGTTTTCCCCTTAGTTAAGAACCAGGGTTATCAATCCAGTAGGAGAAGGAGGATCTTCGGAAGGTTGATGCCACTGACGGTGGTGCTGGCGCTTCACCGGCGTCAGCAACAACGTGGAACCTGCACAGAACACAACCAAAATATTTTGCCCCAACGGTACAGTGAGGTTGTCAATCTCACCGGTCTTGCTAAAAACAAAGATTAGACGTATAGTGTGGAAAACAGTTGTATGCTTGCAGAAAGTAGAGAGAGCAGGAAATTGTTGTGGTTTGTTTAACAGTGTGGAAAATGGACCGGGGTTCATAGCTTCACTAGTGATGTCTCTCCATAAAAGATAACATGATGGGTGAACAGATTTCAGCTAGGCAATTGACAAATAAAGGTTGCACCTTAGTGCACATTATAACATGATGATTACTATGATATTTATTGCGGGCATTACAACGAGTTACATAGACCGACATCCATCTGCATCTATGACTAATAATCCACCCTCAGGTTATCATCCGAACCCCCTTAGGTATTAAGTTCCAAGCAACAGATAATTGCATTAAACAAAGTGTGTAATGTAAGCAATGATTATACACGCGGGTACTCTCACCGTTGTTTTCTCCCTAATGGCAACAACACATCCTCCCCCTTCACGTTTCTGTCACTCGAGCAAGGCAACAAGGAGGCATGAACCCACTATCAAGCATAAATATTCCCTCTTGGAGTCACTAGCAACTACTTGGCCAGAGCTACCACTAGAAATGGAAAGCATGCAAGATCAGAAATAACATATGCAATAAATACTATAATCAACTTGGCATAAGTTCAATATTCATCAGATCCCAGCAAACACAACATATAGAATTACATAAGATAAATCTCGATCATGATAGGCAGGTCACGAGATCTAAACATGGAGGCATATGAGGAGGAGACAACCATATAGCTACTGCTATGGACCCGTAGTCTAGGGATGAACTACTCACGCATCACTCCGGAGGAAGGCATGGTGATGTAGAAGCCTCTGGTGATGATTTCCTCTCCGGCAGGGTTCCGGAAACCAGCTTCAGAACACTCCTGATCTAGGGTTGACGGTGACGGCGGCTGCGGAACTTTTTTGGGGATTTTGATCAGGTGTCTAGGGTTTTCCATCCCGGGGGGGGGGGGGGCGCTTAAATAGGCGAAAGGGCAAAGGCGGTGGAGCTCCAGGGGGCCCACACCCGTAGCTGGCGCGGCCAGGGGGACCGCGCCAGCCCATGGTGTGGGCCCCCTGCTGCCCCTCTTCGACTCCTATTCGGTCTTCTGGATGCTTCCGGGGAAAATAGGACTTCCGGGCTTTGAATTTTCCAATTCCGATAATATTTCCAGAACAACTTTTCTTGAAACTAAAAAAACAGCAAAAAGAGGGAACTGGCTCTGGGCATCTTGTTAATAGGTTAGTCTCGAAAAACGTATGAAAATGCTATAAATAAGGGAGAAAACATGTAGCAATTGGAATAATATGATCATGGAGCATCAGAAATTAGGGACACGTTTATGATGTATCACTGATCAGGTCTGACGAGAGACTTCCCTAACTCATATTTCCATGCCAATTCAGCTGGTGCGAAGTTGTCAATTTCTCTTAGGAGTTGGTCAACTGTTATACCACACTCTCTGGCAAACCTCGCAGCTCCTTCCAGATCAACTAGATTGGAGGGAGTCTGTGGAGTGTCCAGCACCTTGAGCGGGGGGACCGATTGTTTTGGCTGCTTCCCGAGCTGGGGAATTGTTTTCCCCACCTTCTTGACTTTGTTATAAGTCATCAATAATCCACGATCATAGTCAGATGGCAGATTCAGCTGAACTTGGGATGGCATTTGCAGAAAATTTTGAAGTGCTTCTTTACAGCCGGATCTATTGGTTCCTTTGGCGGCTCCGAGGTTCTCTTTCCCCATGAAGCCATCTGACGTTTCGTGTCCGCGGTCACCCACTCGTGGGTCTCCTCGTCATTCGTCTGGTAAGCCAACTTTTCTGATGGCTGCTTGGCTTTCTTCTTCGGGGAATACTTAGAGGCAGCAACCTTCCGCTTAGAAGACTTCGTGGGCGGTGGAGTCAGCTCAGACATCGGAGATCGAGCCAGACTCGGGCTGCTGACGTCCATGGCGTCGACGTGTGGTGGAGATGATCGAGCCGGACTGCGCCTCAGAGAAGTAGGTAGCGGTGGTGGCGGTGGCGGACTTCGTCTCAGAGAAGTAGGTGCTTGTGCTGGCGGTGAACTGCGTCTCAGAGAAGTAGGTTCTTGTGCTGGCGGTGGACTACGTCTCGGAGAAGTAGGTGGCGACAGACTGCTCATCGAAAACACTATGCCATTCTTTCTCCATTGAATGATGGAATTGACGGCTTCTCCCAGTGTCTCTACCCCATCACCTCCAGGGATGTCAAGCCGCAGTATCCTCCAAGCCGGCTGAACATCATCCACGCCGACACGAGCATAGCTAGCTGTAATCGGACGGCCATGGCAGGTCGCTCCCTCTACACAAGGTAAAGCGTAGCCGTCCGCCACCTTGATGGATACGTTTGAGATCGACATGTATAGCACACAGCTTGTCTTCTCCTTGATTGCATCCACGGCCTCCATCTGTGCAGCGGCATCAACAAGCATAACTGCAGCGGCAGCGGGTACCTCTGTTGAAGCCACGCTGCTCCGGCGTCACTAGTAGGGAAAGGGCTACCAGTGACGAACAAATATCAGCTACCGCTGGCGAACTCTTGTTCGCCAGCGGTACAACGCCAGTGGTAGCAGGTTACCGCTGGCGAACAAGCTTTCGCCAGCGGTAGTGCAGGTTACCGCTGGCGAACAAGGCCTTGTTCGCCAGCGCTATGTTCGCCAGCGGTAGCTACGCTGTTCGCCAGCGCTACTGGTTCGCCAGCGGTAGTCAGGGTGTTCGCCAGTGGTACAGTTCGCCAGGGGTAGGTACTGTGTTCGCCAGTGGTAAGTTTCACAGGTTTGTATTTTTTCTTTTTTTTTGTATAACAGTTTATATATTCTGATTCTGTATATATTCCCAGGTCCAAATACATTCAAATTCTATAATTTATAAACTTTCACACATATAAATCACTGATAGCACATCGATAAATCATAGATACATATGCATCCATCCATAACGAATTTAACACATCGATAACGATATTAACACATCTATACATATGCATCCATATCCAATCTCATAAGTACGAATACAACACATTGATCTCAATAATATGTCGGAAGATTTCGAACCCAAAATATAGCCATCTAATTAGTTCAACGATTACAAAGGTATGACTACTACATATCTATGCAACGTACGCGCGATATAGAGATCAATCGCAAAGAAGACTAGCTAGATATACGGTCCGCCTCCGCTTTAGCTTCCGCCTCCGCTTGCGATCTTTCGCTAGGGCTAGCGCGCCGTCCACTTCTTCATCTCTCTGTAGACCAAGATAAAAGCATTAGACCGGCAAAGGAAATCACAAGTTCTTATTAGGAGCAATTCGTAACGAATCGAATACATACCGTCGATCATTTCTTCCTCGATGTTGTGATCTTCTGTTTCTTCTCCGGCGGGAACGGAAGAGCACCTTCTAACGAGTTGAATGGTCTCTCGTCAGTCTGCTCTAGCACATATTGTCGCAACTCATTGTTAGATGGTGGGGTACCGTTCCAGTGGAAGCTAGATCCTGAAGTTACTACATCCTTATAGATGATTGTGCAGATCTTGCGCTGGATGCGACCAAAGTTTTGTCTGTACTCAGCATCAGACCATTCCACCATGCTGCGAGACCATTTGTCCACAGCAGACATGTATTGCAGACTATGTTGGTCCTTCACGATCTCCGTCATGTGTTGGATGAGGTACCATGCCTCCATTTGGCCGCCTGGCGCCTGCTTGGGGCAGGGAAACTCTGTTCTGTGTCTGAACACATATTTTCCTTTAATTTGTTTCTTCCTGTCGCAGAATCCTTCCCCCCTGATGTAGCCATCCATAGCATCATTGAGAACAGACTTGATGAGGGTGTAGTTCTTCTCCTTCATCGTACTCCCGGAGTCGAGATATACTGCGTGCGCGTCTCTCGGGTAGAGCATGATGAGGGTGCCGTATTTGTTTCTGCGCAAAACAGGAGAGTCCATATATATAATCCTCAAAAATTGTATATGCGCGAACTTATGTAAAGATGGGAAATATAACTTACTCAGGAAAGTAGGGCACGAGGGTGATCCTCTTGTGCATATGGTTAGTGAGCAACACTTGTTCGAGGTACTTTGTCGCTTTTGCCCTACCCTTGGGGTTGTTCAAGTACATGTCGTGCATGTAGTAGGGGTCTGCTAGCCCGATGTTTCTGACATTCTCTACGGATAGCTGATGCGCCAAGCTGAGCGTAAACAGACGGACGATTGACGAGTGGAGTGCTTTCATGTGGAACATCCGGAAAATGTCGTCAAATCTAATGATGATCTTGTTTGCGTTGCCTTCAGTGACAAATCCCGCCGTAGATGGCACCTTTGCGACCAAAACCGGCATCGTTGGATTTTTCTCTTTGAGAAGCACCTCCTCCATATATAGTACACCGTCATGGACGCTACGCATATCACCTGTCAGCAAGGCGACCAACCTCGGCGGAAGCATCGGTTTCCCCAACTCATGGATCTGATGCCAGTCGGTTATGGGTATCCTATCCAATACACGTCCTGTCTGCGGCTTAGACTTGGTCCCCTCCACCGGTTGGCTCATCGATGCAACGGCAGGAGCCTTCTTAGTTCTTTTCCGTGCATACTTGATGTTAGGCTGAGTCTTATGAAATACATCAGCTACCGCCTCTTTGAGGGCATCCTGGCTGATGACTTCTTGCTCGGGGACTGCCGGCTCTTGAGAAGAGAAAAGACGCTTTGTGCATCGATATTTATCCGCCTCCTCCGCTGGCAAGAGAAGTTGATCAAGATCATCCAGGCCGGGCGCCCCCTCGTAAGGATCGTCGACGAGGTAGTCATTCGGGTTCTCATCTTCGTCGTCGTCGTGCTGCACGGACTTTGCAGGTGAGAAATCCTTGTGTTGGCTCGGGTGCCCCGACCCCTGGACCGGTGTTGGAGTGTTGGCAGGAGTACTTTCCAAACGAATTAGTGATTTCGGCCAGGTCAATGGCCAAACCAAGCATTGCTCCAGGTTCAACTCGCTGTCGGCTGCGGGTGGTTGGTTCGGAGGATCGAGAGCACCGCAACCAGGGAGCACCCGACTTAATGTCACTCTGAACACGTCCTCGGGCATACGAACGCCGTGGGATACGCGGTTCAGAGGTGTGATGATTTTTCCTTTGGCGACGTCCTTTAACTCGCCGTTCACATTAAGGAGCAATGTGCATCCCGTCTCGTCGGCCTGCGAAACGTCGCGCGATCGTTGTTAGAGACTGATGCCGTCACGAATCAAGTCATAATATATAATTAAGCAGTGCACGTTGAATTACCGTGAGGGCATTGAGCTCGGACAAGGGGGATGGACCGCTAAGTGTCGGCGGCGGCGTTGATGAGATGTGGCGGGGCGGCGACGGATCTTTGCGACCTTCCGGCTGAGGGTTGGGGGTCGGCTCGTTCCGCGCAGCAGACGCCACGACGGGGGCCGCGTTCTGCGGCGCCACGACGGGGGCCGGGTTCTGCGGCGCCACGACGGGGGCCGCGTTCTGCGGCGCTGGCTGCACAATTTGGGCTACGTTTATCTGCGGGAGCGGCCCTTGTCCTCCACCTAGCATCCACGGCGCTAAGGACTGAGCGACGGTCGAACAGATGGTAGGGAGGAGCTCATTGAGCCTCTCGTTCACAAGCTCGTCGACCGTCTTCTCCGGGCCCTTGTTCCGCTCCTTGCGCTTTTCCCTGGTGTCGGGGTAGTATTGCGCATGCCGATGACCCTTTCCGAGGCCATGCACATGGCTACGATTCGGCTTCTTGTCAAGGGGCACTCCCTTCATCGCGTTAAGCGCCCTAATGAAAGGGGTGTCATACGGGTCCTTGTTCGTCGTCGCCGAGGACCCCCCGTCAGATTGAGATAGGCGTTCTTTTTCTTGTTCCTCGATATACTTATCCTCGAGCAGCTTGACCTTCTCGTTCAACACAAGATCGCCGGGCTTTTTGGGATCTTCCCTGTAATGGGCCCTGACAAAATTTCTCACCTGCGGGTCGGTGATCTTGTCAAACGGGTTCGGCCCTTCTCTCTTCGAATCCTCCTTGGCCCATACTTTCTGCTTCCCAAGGTAACCCCGGCTTCCGAGATTGTGAGGGCCAATGTTCTTTTTTCGCTGTTCTTTCCCCCATTTAGTCAGCGCAATCCTTTCCGGTTTGAGTTCGTCGATCTTGAATTGGGCCAAGTCTTCCTCGGAAATGGAGGGCCACATCTTATGGATCTCATCAAAATCCTTACCCTTCGCAAGCATCTGCCGCAAACTGGATCTCCAAGTCGTAAACGCTTTGGCGAACTTGTTCAGTGCTAAGGAGTTGACCAGATTCTTCTTCAGGTCCTGGTTGTCGTAAGGATCCGGGAATTTATACCTTGTGTGCAGCTTCTCAATCAGCAGGGCGGCATGAGCCGTGTTTTCTTTAGCTTTGATGTGCTCCATGTTAACGTTGCCGAAGTCTCGAGCTATGCAGCCTATCTGGTTTCCATAGCCCTTGGCATAACTCTCCGGCTCGATGGGAGCACCGCTGGGGTCCACTTCCGTGAACTCTTCCCGCATGGTGGCGAGCATGTTGTGTCGCCTCTCTTTGCGCCTAGCCGCCGCCTCGCTACCGGAGGCGGTATCCCCGGTGCCACTACCGGTTTGATCACCTTCTGCGCCCGATGTATCGTTGTGTGGCTCTAGCTCCCGGCGAACGGTTTCGTCCATCTCGTCGTCTGCATCGTCGCCCTCCATCTCTAGATCCGGGTGCGGATCTACGGGTCCGCCTCCCGCGCTTAGCATGGAAAGCCACGCATCGTCGTTGTCTCCGCCGTGTCCGAGACCAGAACCACCCGCCTCGTCGTTGTGAGCCATATCTAAGGAAGGAGAGAAAACCCGAAATAAGTTCAACAAATCCTACAATTTAGACGATGTATACCCCATATGAGTCCAAATTTCTCGGACACTCTAAGTTGTGATATTTTTAGCAAAGATCATGCCAAAATTCACGGAAAATTTCGGCATGACCTTTGCTAAAAATAGCACATATGGAGTACGCCCGCCTCACCGGTGTAGGATTCCATCGTTACCCCTGAGTTTTGATAATCGGAAGTTTTGTCTTTCTCCTCTGTGTAGAAAGTGAACCCGTTGATATCATATGCTTGAAACGTCGCTAGGTTGGGAGCTGGGCCATGTGCCAAGGCGTACAATAGTTTATTTTTCGCACAATCCCTTGGCGGTGGATTAGCGACGATCACATCTTTAAACCAACGCAAGAAAGTGGAGTTATGCTCTCTGATTATTTCTCCTTCGGTCCTCCGCTTGCCTTGTTCACTGTACTTTTTCATAATCGAGCTCTTGTGTTTTTCCACCCAAGTATCGACCATGTCAATGTGTTGGAGAGCTACTAAGTTTGCCCTGTTAAAGTCGGTGCGTCGACAAGCCCGATCCACATGCACTTCTCTACGTCCATTTTTGTGACCTACTCCATCGAGCTTGCCAATGTGCTTGTTTCTGGGCAGACCAACTGGGTCCTCCACGTCCATATGATTCGTGCAGAAAGAGATGCACTCTTCGGTGAGAAAGCCCTGAACGATGCTTCCGTCCGGACGAGCTCTGTTGCGAACATATCCTTTGATGACCCCATTCATCCTTTCAAACGGCATCATGTTGTGCAGGAACAACGGCCCGAGATGGATGATATCGTCCACGATATGGACCAACAGATGAACACATATGTCAAAGAATGATGGTGGAAAGTACATCTCAAGCTCGCATAGTATCACGACAATCTCTTCCTGCAGCCTTGAGATCTGCTTCCCCGTGATCGACTTTCGAGATATAACGTCGAAGAAGTTACAGAGGCCAAACAGGGTTTCCCGGACGTGTTTGTCCATTATTCCGCGGATCGCAACCGGAAGTATCTGCGTCATCATCACGTAACAGTCATGAGACTTCATCCCGCTAAACTTTTGTTTCTGCGCGTCGAGGAATCTGCTTATTAGCCCTGAGTAACCGCTAGGGACTTTGACTCCGAGAAGGCACATCATCAATTTTGTGATCTCGTCCGGACTAAGAGTGAAGCAGGAGGGGGGGCAGTAATAGTCATTCCTCTTAACCCTTTTGACCTTGCGACCATCCGTCTCCTCATCACACGATTGATCGCCGTCGTCATCATCCGGGCGTCCCCCCTGAAGATCTACCCTAATACCAAAATATTTCAGGTCGTTTCTTGCTTTCACCCCGTCTTTGGTCCTCTCCGGCATGTTGAGCAGCGTGCCAAACAAACTTTCAAACACATTCTTCGTGATATGCATCAGATCAAGGCAGTGAGGCGTATCGAGAAAGGGCCAGTATGGCAAGTCCCAAAACACCGACCTCGTCTTCCATACATCCAGAAGCGGTTTTGGCGCCTTTTGCTTCTTTCCAGGCTCTGGGCATTCCTTCCAATCATTCAGCAAATTGTAGATATCGAGTCTATCTCTAGTTGCGCCAGCTTCGATTGCTCTCTAGCAGCAGATATCGAGTTAGTCGTCTTTCTCAAAAGCAGTTCTTTCAGATGAGGGTCACGCACAACTTCCGTTAGGGGTGTCCCTGTGTCCTCGTGATCTTCTTCCACGTCTTGTTCAACATCTTCTCCATGATCATGTGCTGGGTCATGAGGCTGATCTTGGTCCTGCTGTAGTTCTATTCGATCGTTGCTATTGTCCTGTTGCACATCATTTCCTACCGCCGCCACCCCATGGACTTCATCATCTTCATCGTCACTTACCCACTGACTGTTATACCCATCCATGAAACCATACCTTAGGAGGTGACTGAGCAAGTCTCCGGTAAAGGGATTGAGCAAGCCCCCTAGTTTGCACTTTCGACATGGACATCGTATCTCCTTGCGGCCATTTTGTAACATGTCTTCTGTCGCGTGTCTCAAGTAACTATTCACGACACGTTCACTCTTAACGACCACCATTATATGTCGCCTGCACGAGAGCGCGCGCCGATATAATTAATATTCGAACCAAACATAATATATATATATATTTCGATATTCACGGAAAAAAATCGGCATGACCTTCCTACAAATTGGAGGTTAGAGGAGTGCCAAACTTTGCCGAGACGGAAATGAATCAACATTTCGGCAAAGTGGCAACTCATTTTCATATAAAAAATTTCACTTCATGTCGTATTCACGAAAAAATTCGGCATGACCTTCCTACAAATAGGAGGTTATTAGGGAGTGCCAAACTATGCCGAGACGGAAATGAATCAACATTCCGGCGATAGTTGGCTACTCAATTTCATTCCACAACAAATTGCGCACACATGTATTTATCGTCTCCATCACACGACCATTGTTGAATCCGGTGAAATTTCACACATATTGCATATCGCGTGTATCCGGACAAAATTTATATACAAACTCATTTAATTATATATTATCATTCATCACACCTCAAATGAATAGATGGCCACACGATGATATCCGGAGAAATTTGGAGCTTTGGAGAGAAAGGGGTTAATTCTAGATCTAGATGGCTAGGGAGGGAAAATTTGGGGTAGAAATGATGTTAGGAGGGAGATAAACATATATATACCAACTAAAATAAATTTAGTTGGTTCAAAATAGAGTAGGAGGGTGGAGAAATTGGCATAATTTCGAGCTAGAGAGAGAGAAGAGAGAAGAGCTAGAAGAGAGAAGAGAGAGTGGAGGGGAAAGTGGGAAGGTGGGGGTGCACTTTGTGGCAAGGATCTGTGGACTACCGCTGGCGAACAGGTGCTTCTGTTCGCCAGCGCTAAGATGCGTGCTGGGCCCACATCTTAGCGCTGGCGAACAGAAGCACCTGTTCGCCAGCGGTTGTGGGCGTAGCGCTGGCGAACAGAAGCACCCGTTCGCCAGCGGTAAAATAAGGCAGCGGCGCTACCATTTCAAACCGCGCGCAGGTGGGGCCCAGACGTACCGCTGGCGAACAAGGGTGGTTGTTCGCCAGCGGTATTGCTGGCGAACAGGGTTACGTGTTCGCCAGCAGTATTAGCGCTGGGCAACACCAATCCTGGTTCGCCAGCGGTATGGTGGTGGCTATAAGCCATTCCCTACTAGTGCGTTGAGATGGGTCTGTTTCGTTGAATGTAGTATCTTTCTCCTGGGAGCGTCGTGTAGTAATCTGATTAATCTGTTGTTGCCGCATCATCACTGCGGCTTCCAAGACACCAACCCATTCTTGGACACGCGCCTCCTTCTTTCTCTTTCCTCTCTATCGGTTTCTATATGGATAAACACAATCTTCCTTCTTGAAGCCAAAGCACCACGGATATTGTCCTTTGCCTCGTGTCCAGCCGCCATGTTCTGGATTCCCGAGGGCCTTCGATAACTCGTCATTCTCTCGATCCGGCTTGAACTCTCCCGCTTTAACCTCTTGGAACACCTTCTCAAGTGCCACAAAGGGGACCTTTGTTTTTTCAGTTATAATAAGTTGCCCGTCCGCGTCAAACATCGACCCATGCCAAGCAGCCAATTTCTTGACCTCCGCGAAAAAACCCGTGTACCTGGAATGATCCCCTGCTCTCGCAGATCTGCCTCAAGTTTTTCAAACTTAGGCACTGCAACTCTGTAGCCACCTGAACCCATGTTATGGTGATATACCTTACTCTCCGCATTTTCCGCATTCTTGGCTAACCTTCTCTTCCCCTTTTCTGATTCCTTGTACGCCAGAAATGCTGGCCAGTGTGCCTTCTGCTTCTCTAGCGGCCCCTCGAATTTTGGGACTTCTTTTTTCTTCTGATATTCCTTCCATAATCGTTTCTTGTAAGCATTGAAATCCTCGACCATCTTATTTAGAGCCCAGTGCATCACTGCGTCGCGCATTGTTTTTGTGTCTTTGCGGTATCACATTCTGGGAGACTGAAATGGTTCATCAGCTTGTCGGACATAGCTTGTTTGGACAGGTCTGAGACAAAAGAAACTGCCAGACGGTCAGGATCGTCTTCGTCATTTGCTGGCTCATTCCATTCTTCAATACTTATCGGGATCATGTCCCTAACAATAACTCCACATTGGCTTGTAAAATTAGTTGTTGTCTTGATGGGCCAAGCAGGTTTGCCGGATCGATAGACTTTCTCGATTAGCAAATGCACTTTTGAGCTCATCTCTTGAGCCGGGCCTCGTTTCTACCTCTTGGTAGACGATGTCGATGCAGTAGGTTCCACGACCTTCACTAAGGCTTGTTCATCACTGCTTTTCTCCGGTTCCACATCCGGTCCTTGCAATTGCTCTTCTTCCTCCATTCCCTGACCTGATTCATTCAGGTACTGCGAGCCGTCGTCTTCACCTCCACCGTCATTGAGTTCACCGGGGAGTGTACTTTCTTCTATTATCGCGAACACGTGTTCTTCACCATCTCTGCCGTCCATAGATCAACTAATACAAACGGAAGATAAAATAATGTAAGAAATTACCACTAAGTACTGTAATATAACATCATTATAACAGAGAGTAACACGCGTATGGTTAATTACCACTAAGTACTGTAAGAAAACAAGTTTCACATATGGCTAATTACGACTAAGTACTGTAAGAAAACATCATTATAACAGAGAGTAACACACCTACACATGCTAGAAAACAAGATTCTAATAGACATGCTCGGTGGATCGTGTGAGGGGTGGTTGCGGTGGGTGTGAGGAGTGGTGTGGCGAGAGGGTGGCGTGGACGGGGTCTTATACGCGCGGCGCAGTGGTCGGGATCGTGTCGGGGTGGTTGCGGTGGGTGTGAGTGAGCGTGGCGCCATGGTCGAGATCGTGTGCAGGGTGGTTGCGGTGGGTGCGAGGAGTGGTGTGGCGAGAGGGTGGCGTGGACAGTGTCTTATACGTGCGACGTCGTGGTCGGGATGGTGTCTGGGTGGTTGCGGTGGGTGTGAGTGAGCGCGGCGCCGTGGTCGGGATCGTGGTCGCGGTGATGGCGTGGCTGCCCTCTTGTTTCTCTCCTCTCTGTCCCCCTCGGTTCCCTCATGTTTCTCTCACTCATGTATCTGGTGATTACATGTGCTCGATGTTTTGGATTTAGCAAATATTAACAACTAATAACAACTAACAGTAAAAAAACTAACGCTAAAAAATACTAACAAATAAAAACAACTATTAACAACTAATAACAACTAACAATTAACGCTAAAAAATAGTATCAACAACTATTAACAACTAAATAACAACTAACAGTAAAAAAAACTAACGCTAAAAAATACAAAGAGTAAAAAAGATTAACAGTAAAAAAAACATAAGCATAGAAAAAAAATCTCCCGGCCGGCCGATGGGGGCGCGCGCACGGGGAGGACGCGCCGTGGAGCTCCTCCCGCTCAGCTCAAGGAGGCCGGAGGTGGCACGGCGGCGAGGAACCGGCTGCGAGGTTCCCAGCGGCGAGGAGCACGGGCGCGGCGACGATTCTAGGCGGCGAGGTCACGAGCGCAGCGAGGATTCCCAACGGCGAAATAGGGCAGCCTGACGGCGTCGCTCTGGATTTCGTCGTCGGGGACTTAGGCGTTTTCTGAAGGTTTCCCCGAGGCGGAGAAACCGCCCGGGGTTATATAAGTGGATACTTTTGCCGCGGTTGGTGGCACGAACCGGGGCAAAAGGGGTCTTTTACACCGGTTGGTGCCACGAACCGAGGCAAAACGGGGGGGGGGGGGGGAGGTGGGCGCTCCCTTGCCAGACCCAAAATTTCATTTTTTTTTCCTGCCGTCATTTTTTCTCCCGTGCCACGTTTCAAATACTATTTCAAATACCTTTTCAAATAGATTTCAAATGGTTTTGAATTTGGAGTAACTTTTAATATGAAAAGTGTTTAAAATTGCGTAAACATTTCAATTATATTTTCTGTTTTAAAAAATAATTATTCTAACTATTTAAACCAGTACCAATTTTTGAATTTTCCAACATTTTAAAAAACCTTTTACATTTGGAAAAACTTTCAATATGAAAAGTGTTTAAAATTGCGTGAACTTTTCAAATACATTTTCTGTTTTAAAAAATAATTATTCTAACTCTTTAAACTAGTAACAATTTTTGAATTTTGAAACATTTAAAAAAACCTAATTTATGAATGGTTTTGAATTTGGAGAAACTTTTAATATGAAAAGTGTTTAACATTGCGTAAGCATTTCAAATAATTTTTCTAATTAAAATAATTATTATTCTAAATATATAAACTAGTAACAATTTTTTAATTTTCAAACATTTTAAAACCTCACTTGTTTTAGACACGCATGGCCGTGTGGCGCGGGAGTTGTGCCGTGTGGCGCGGGTGTTGTGCTGCGTGGCGCGGGTGTTGTGCCACGTGGCTGCGAGCGCGCGATATAAAATGATGCGCCTCGAGCATCTTCTACTCTCCACGCGTCCAGTCCTCTCCCTCTCTCCTCTCCACGAACCGCCGCGTCGTCGCCATGCCTCCGAGCACGGCCAAACGGAATGTTCACCGCGGAGATGCTACGGAGACGACCGCATCCCCCTCGGCTCCTTTGCGACGGCGGCGGAGGTCGCCCGTGCCTGGGACGCCGCAGTCTGGCGCCTCAACCGCCCGCGGTCGCTGATGAATTTCAACAACTGCCACACGCGCAGGGAAGCGAAGGCCAGGGCGCCGACGCCACAGATCGTCACCGCCGCCGACCACCGCCACCTCTGCCACCGCATGTTTCAGGGCCTAGTCGACGCCAGGGACGAGCGCGTGTCCGCGAGTATTACCAGAACAATCCGGAGGAGCAGCGCGCAGACGAGGAGCTCTGGCAGACCTGCGTGGTGATACGTCAAAACGTATATACTTTTCCGAACACTTTGCTGATGTTTTCCCTCTAAACTTGTGTGTTTTGAATGCAACTAACACCGACTAACGTTGTTTTCAGCAGAATTACTTTGGTGTCTCGTTTTTGCGTAGAAAATAAAGTTTTAGGAAAATACCCGGAAACGAAGGGAAAGTCCATATTTTACCCGAAGACTCCCAGAGCCAGACTCCCAGGCGCGGCCAAGGTGGGCCCGCGCCTGGGCATGGTGAGCCCACCTCGGGCACCCCCGCGGACTCCCCTTTCGACTATATATGCCCCGAAACCTAAAAACCCGAGGGGGTTCGATCGTTTTCCAGAAAGAAGTCTGTAGCTCCGCCGCCATCGCGAATCCTTTTTTGGGGTTCAGAAACTTCGTGCTGGCACCCTGCCGGGACGGGGAATTGGAGGAGATCATCGCCATAATCATCACCAACGCCTCTCCATCGACCATCCATGTTTCTCCCTTCCATGTGTGAGTAATTCCCCCGCTGTAGGCTGAAGGGGATGGTAGGGATTGGATGAGATTGTTTATGTAATATTGATGTGATTGTTATGGCATAGTGCCTAGTATCCTCTATTAGTGCTATGATCTCATATCTGAACATATTATTGAATCGCGATGATAATTATTGTTTCTTGATCATACCTGCAAGTTGTTTACACATATCGTTATCCGGAACCCGAGGCCCCGAAGTGACAGAAATTGGGACAACCGGAAGGGATGGCTGTGATGTGAGGATCACATGTGTTCACAAAGTGTTAATGCTTTGCTCCGGTGTTCTATTAAAAGGAACACCTTAATTACCAGTAGTTCCCTTGAGGCCCCGCTGAAAACGGGCTGGTAGGACAAACGATGTTGTGCAAGTTCTCATTGCGAGCAGGTACGATTATTTACGGAATACATGCCTATGGTTACTTAGTGCTTGGATGTTTTATGTTATTTATCTTCAATGCCCATGTCTTGATTATTGTATGAACCATCTTATCCATGCAACGCCCGTTCATATATCCCTATGCCTACAATATTTAATCCCGCTGTTTACTTCAATCACTACTGCTGCTATTATTCCACAACTACTGCTACTATAAAACGGTTACTACTGATAAACCACTGCGAACAAGTCCAATTCCAGGTGCAGGTGAATTGACAACTCACTTGTTGATATGCCAATTGCTACATGTTTTCTCCCTTCTTTATGTCACTTTTGTCGATTTTCCGGACTAACCTACTGACAAGATGCCAAAGAGCCAGTTCCCTGTTTTCTGCAGTTTTTCAGTTTCAGAAAAATTGTTCTGAAAATATTCTCGGAATTGGAAAATTCGAAGCCCGGAAGTCCTATTTTCCCCGGAAGCATCCAGAAGACCGAACAGGAGTCGAAGAGGGGCAACAGGGGGGCCACACCATAGGCTGGCGCGGTCCCCCTGGCCGCGCCAGCTATGGGTGTGGCCCCCTGGAGCTCCACCGCCTTTGCCCTTTCGCCTATTTAAGCCCCTCCGGATGGAAAAACCTAAGTACCTGATCATAATCCCCGAAAAATTTCCGCAGCCACCGTCACCATCAAACCTAGATCAGGAGGGTTCTGGAGATGTTTTCCGGCACTCTACCAGAGAGGAAATCATCACCGGAGGCTTCTACATCACCATGCCTGCCTCCGGAGTGATGCGTGAGTAGTTCATCCCTAGACTACGGGTCCATAGCAGTAGCTAGATGGTTGTCTCCTCCTCATATGCCTCCATGTTTAGATCTCGTGAGCTGCCTATCATGATCGAGATCAATCTTATGTAATTCTTTATGCTGTGTTTGCTGGGATCCGATCAATATTGAACTTATGCCAAATTGATTATAGTCTTTATTTGCATATGTTATTTGTGATCTTGCATGCTTTCAGTTGCTAGTGGTTGCTCTGGCCAAGTAGTTGCTAGTGACTCCATGAGGGAGTATTTATGCTTGATAGTGGTTTCATGCCTCCTTGTTGCCTTGCTCGATTGATAGAAACATGAAGGAGGAGGATGTGTTGTTGCCATTAGGGAGAAAACAACGTTGAGAGTACCCACGTGTATAATCATTGCTTACATTACACACTTTGTTTAATGCAATTATCAGTTGCTTGCAACTTAATACCTAAGGGGGTTCAGATGATAACCTGAGGTGGATTATTAGCCATAGATGCAGATGGATGTCGGTCTATGTATCTTGTTGTAATGCCCGCACTAAATATCATAGTAATCATCATGTTCTAATGTGCACTACGGTGCAACCTTTATCTGTCAATTGCCCATCTGTAATTTGTTCACCCATCTTGCTATCTTTTATGGAGAGACACCACTAGTGAATCTATGAACCCCGGTCCATTTTCCACACTTTTAAAAAACCACAACAATTTCCTGCTCTCTCTACTTTCTGTAAGCCTTCAACAGTTTTCCACACTATACGTCTAATCTTTGTTTTCAGCAAGACCGGTGAGATTGACAATTTCACTGTACCGCTGGGGAAAGTATTTTGGTTGTGTTGTGTGCAGGTTCCACGTTGTTGCTGACACCGGTGAAGCGCCAGCACCACCGTCAGTGGCATCAACCTTCCAAAGGTCCTCCTTCTCCTACTGAATTGATAACCTTGGTTCTTAACTAAGGGGAAAACTCCTACCGCTGTGCTCATCACACTCCTCTTCGGGTATCCCAACGAGTGCAAGATCTGCACCATCACTTGTTAAGGATCACAAATATTCCTTGGCTCCCTTTGTAAATTTGGATTTTACTTCCCTCTAAGACTTTTGTGATCCCCTATACTTGTGGGATATCACGCGGCCGAGCGGGCGGAGCGCCGCCTCGAACGCCACCTCGCGTTAGAGGCCGCCCGGGAGGCGAGGACAAAGGCGCTTCAAGAGCTCCGCCGGGCCGACCACACCGGCAAAGTCTGGGCCTCCAATGATCCGAGGTGGGAGCCTATCTAGGACACGATATCGTGCACCTCCGACGACGACGAGGAGTTCGCCGACGACGGCGACCAGGAGGATGTCACCGACGAGTTCCCCGATGACGACGACGAAGAGTAGTATTCTGGCGAACTATCACGCGCTAGCGCTTCTGTTTTCTATTTTAATAAAAGAATATGCTATAACTAATGGCTCACAAGAGCTAGAAAGAAACACACTCTGATCCGACGAGTCACAAGAGCGAGAAAGAAAGAAACACACCCCTAATCCAACGACTCACAAGAGCTAACATTCGGGAGGAGGCTGGTACATCTGGATAGATAAACAAGGCAGTACATAATGGCAATGGTGGATCTAAACCTAAACGGAGAGCATAGATCTAGATAAACAAGGCAGTACATAATGGCAAGAGTGGATCTGATGTGCAAGTCATACTCCTGCCTAGACATATAGTACTCCGACTCGTAGTTGTCGTAGTTGCCGCCGTCGTCGTCACTATCGTCGGACGGTGCTCTAGACTCCCTTGGAGGATCACGATGACATGACTGGGCGTGAGGGTAGCGCAGGTAGGGGTTATGGCCGGCCCTGATGTAGTTCATGACACTCTGAAGAGTCCATCCGCCGCCCCACCACAGCTGACGACCGGCCTCATTGAAGTTGGAAGGAGGCGGGCCGTTCTCCTCATAGCTGGCGAGCGCACTCTCACGCTGATTAATGAAGAAGGCGTCCCAAGTAGGGTGGTAGTATGGATTTAACTGGGATTCCTCCGCTTCTCCGCGTGAGCTCGTGGTAGTAGTGGTTTGTGATGGCCGTCCAACGCGCCACACCTTGAGGAACAGGAGGGACCGGCATTCCTCCGGCGCTCAGCATCCAACCGGCAGGGACTCTGTAGCCGGGCGGGGAGGGGTAGTTCGAGGCGGAAAGTGCTGATGCATGTAAAATGCATAGATGAATTTTGCATATTTTCACATGGTTTTCTATTACATATTGCATCATATAAGGGTATAATTCAATGTTTTATAGTATTTTGGGGTTAAATTACAAAGTCCCCCAACTTTTATGGAATTAACCCTGCCTGTCAGAAACCCCGTTTTCTATATTTTTGACGTTTCAGGGGGCAAACTTCCGCGAAATCACCTGAAAATCTACGGGGGTCATTTTCTTGGAAGGAGAAGACTTGCGGGCGAAGGATCCAGGAGAATTGGGCAAGGAGGCCCAAAAGAGGACCCTCCACGCGGCCAGATTCCTTGGCCGCGTGAGAGGCCCCTTTTGGCCCCTGTGGCCCCAATTCCTTCCATCTTCGACATACCGACTCCGTCTTGACCTAAAACCGACTATAAAAAGGGTCCCCCGTACCCTTACGGAGGTGAGCGCCGCCGAAACACCGAAACACCGAAACAGAGACCTGGAGTTCCAGATTGGAGGGGGAAAACTCCGGCGGGGCGCCGCCGGTGTGATCTCCTACCCCTCCAACGTCATCTCCATCGACATCTCCATGAAGAGGAAGTAGTCCACCCCAGGGCTATGGGTTTGTGGAAGTAGCACTTGTATCTCTCTCTCTCTATGTGCTTCACTAATTAGATCTGTATGAGCTGCCTCACATGATTACGGGCACCATTGTAATTCCTATGTGGTGGATCTTTTCTATGAGTTATTGAATATGAGATTGCAATTGTTTATGTTGAGTTATTTGAGTAGATGTATCTTGTGTACCCCGTTCTTATTTGCTAGCTTTGATCAATCTAGTTCTTGAGAGCGTGTGTGGGGTGATGGGTGCATTAGTTGGAGTAACGGGGGGTGGCTAGTGCTGTGAAAGTGACAGAAGTTCAGCGATCCACTTAGGTTTTGTTAAACCTTTCTTATTTACCTCACTAGGGATAAAAAGGAGTACCTTGTTACCGGGGATTTGAAGTGACACTAATCAATCTCCATGACTAGATCTAGCAAGTTCTTACTTCAACTTCATGTCACATTGCTTAAAGCTATACTCTGGTTTTTCCTTAATTATCGAGGTGTTATGATTTATTTCGCATCTTGGTGGAGTATAAGAGGGATCAATATGACCGTAGAGATCTCTATGCTAGGACGTGATGCCCATATGAAAGTACTCAATGTTAAACATGTTATTGTAATCTCACATGTAATTATTTATGTCCACCGTCTACTTTATTTGAGAGAATGCAAGTGTGAAACCATGAACCCCGGTCCTATTTTAAATATAAGAAAACACTCTAGTTACTTTGCTGCAATTTACTTTACTTGCACTTTACTTTAATTGCATCTCCATTTCGAATTTACATTATCTCCATCACCACTTGCATCACAAAAATACAAAAACAATCCATTGCATATTTATTTTCTCATTTGCATTTAGTAGTAGATTTAATTATTGCACATTTACTTTCGGTTTTGCATTGCAATTTAGAAGTCTCACACCTTGTGCTTGACAACCACTTGGTGAGGTTGAGGGCACAAAATTCTCTACTTGTTTGCAGGATCCTGGAGGAAGCTTGGAAGACAACTGCTGAAATACTGGCTCCCCAAGAGTTCGATATAAACCCTCGAGTCACCCTCGTGGGGAAGAAGGCTTGCCACTAGCTACACACTCTGCACTTGGAGTCTCAACCTAGCCATCAAGCGTTTTTCTGGCGCCGTTGCCGGGGAGCCATAGGTGAAGGAGTTGTCCAAGGGATCTCACAAGAAGTCTTCATCACCAACAAGGTGTGCAAACACCTAAGATTGGGGAGGTTGCACCTACGTGAGTACCGTCCTTTCTATCTCCACCTTCTTTCAAGTAGATTGTTTTGTTTCTTGTCTTGTTTTTGTTTTTGTTTTGTTTTTGTTCTTGTTTTTGTTTTGTCTTGCATATTTTATTTTAGTTTGCATTTTAGCTTTGCATTTAGTTATCTAGTTTATTTTAGTATTTCGAATTTGCCTAGTTACTCTACTTTTCAGTTTTGCATAAAAAATTAAAAACTACATAAAAACGGTTAAAATGGGTGATAGAACTAAATTAAGTGACTACACAAATACACCCAGTGACCAATTCATTGCTAGGTCAATTACTACACCTGAAATACAAGCTGAAAGCTATGAAGTAAGTCCTAGTTTATTGAATTTAATTACTAGAGAGCAATTTGGTGGTAGTGCTATGGAGGATGCCTCTATGCATCTTCATGATTTCATGGAAATATGTGATATGCAAAAATTTAAAAATGTGGAAAGTAGTGTTTTAAAACTGAAATTATTTCCTTTTTCACTTAGAGGAAAGGCTAAAGAATGGTTACTTTCACTACCTACAGCTAGTATAAAGTCTTGGGATGATTTAAAAGAAGCTTTCATTAAGAAATATTATCCTCCCGTTAAAATTTTGCAAAATAGGAATAATATCCTCTCATTTAGGCAAAATGATAATGAACATGTAGCCATGGCATGGGATAGAATTAAATTAATGCTTAGAACATTCCCATCACATGGAGTAAATGAATGGACCATACTACACTCTTTTTATAATGGTCTAAACTATATGTCTAGAAATATACTTGATTCTGCTGCTGGAGGTGCCTTTATGAGTAAAACTGTAGGAGAGGCTAAGGGCATATTAGAAAGCATATTGCAAAATTATAGTCAATGGAATACTGAAAGAGCACCCAATCCCACTAAGAAAATAAACTCAATTGAAGAAACCAATGATTTGTCTTCTAAAATGGACACTATTCTTGCTTTTATTAATAAACAAAATATGGAGAATGTGCCTTTGCAGGAGCTAGTTGGTAGTAATTCTGAAAGTGTGGATGTTAATTTTGTTAGGAATTATGGTAGCAATGGTTTTGGTAATGCTTAAAATTCATATAGTAAACCTGCTTATGTGCCAAATAAACCTTTTGTTCCATATCCTAATGCAAATGAAAATAAGTGGAAGCCTTCTAGTGAAATTTCTGAATTTAATAAATTGCTTATGGAACAAGTTGCTAGTCACAATGCTATGATACATGAGTTAAATAAGTCTATTGCATCCATTAGTAGTGATATTAAAGGATTGCAACTTCAATCTTCGAATTTAGATAAAGCATTGTCACAATTAGCTGATAATCAAGCAACTCTATTAAGCATGTCAGCAGGAAAGCCACAAGCACAACCTAGTGTAGGAATGAATTCTATTACTATTGCTGATCCTATTATTGAAAATATTGATCATATTACTGATAATACAAGTGAGCATGTCCCTACTAGCTTAGAAAAACTTTGAATGAAATAGTGAAGTACCCTGAATATTTACTTCCATATATGTCTTATCTTGCTAGCAAAGATGAAATTAGTCCTCATTAATCAAGCATGCTAGCTAAATTAGAGAGTAAAGTAGAGGAAATTATGATGCTTACTGAAATTAAGGATCCATTGCTTGATTTAGAAAAAAGTAGCTTGCAAGAACTTATTGCTACTCTACAAAAATTTGCTAGTGATCCCACTATAAATGTTAATCAACCTGGCTTTGGATCTTATATTGCTAATCATGTCTTGCCAGAAAAAATTGCTAGGTACAAGAATGAGGCCATGATACCTCCTAAGCTTGGGGATGCATGGATCCCCAAGGTGCTAGTTTCAATTGGAAAAGAAATTCACCATGCTATGTTAGATCTAGGTTCTAGTGTATCGGTACTCTCTAAAGAATTATATGAATTGCTAGAACTAGAAATTTAGAAAAGTGCTCAAGTGAATTTGTTTTTGCTGATAACTCTACTAAACATGTTGTAGGACAAGTAAAGATGTTATGATTGAATTGCACATGACTTTCGTACCCGTTGATTTCATTATTATGGATATGGGGGATAAATCCCCTAGTCCTATTATTTTGGGTAGACCTTTTCTTCGTACTACAGGTGCAATCATAGACTCCAAGGAAGGGAATGTCAAGTTTCAGTTCCCTCACAAGAAATCATGGAGCACTTCCCAAGGAAGAGGGGCACGCTGAAGAACAAGCTCCCTCATGAGCTTTATCCCTCTTGATTATCAAGTAAGTACCCGGTTCCGAGTTAACTATATCCCTTTCACTGGTCTTCAGAGAGAAGAGCTCAGTTAACATCCCTTCAAAATCAAGATCGCTGAGTTTCGGCCTGGAGGAGCTGGGGTTCTGGTTACCCGGGGGCGGGGTCCTTTCCTGCTTGGGGGAGTTGATCCGGGTTGCCTGGGTGTTAGGAGTGGGGTCACCCCTCCGTGATCCCAGGAACTCGATGTCCTCGTCTCCTGGTTTGTGCGTTGGCAGGGGAAGCTCGGCTTCCTGCTCAACCGGGCCTTTCAGCAAGTCTTCTTGTTCTTCTTCTGCACCGCCAGACGTGGGCTTCACAACATCCTCCAGGTCTTCCATAGCCGGGTTGTCAATATTCATATCCTCAGGATCACTGATTGTGACCTTGGCCCTGAGAAAGAGAAAAAGAAAACAGTTAGCAGATAATAAACGAAAGACGTGGATAATAGTAGTGTATTGATTAGCAAGGAAAGTGACTCACCCGGTATTCATGACAAAGTCCGGTGGGAGATCGTTGCTGGACCCGGAAGATGCTGACAAAGAATCAGAAAGTGAGACCCTAAGTTGTCCGGCTAATGGATGATTCGGAGAAGGATATCTTCGAGGAATATGGGATGTATGAGTTTGGGGAGTACCGGCTCGGCGAGCGGGTGATGAAGGGATACCCGGGTGAAGAGGATCGTCACCCGGGGAATTCCGGGTTACCCTCCGTTTGGTCGGGGCAGGTTCCTTCAAGTATGATGAATTGGTTAGACGCTGGTTAAGTTCGCACATATTGGCATATGAGTACGGCTTGGAGGTCATGGAGGAATAGGGCACCTTGAAAACGACACTCCGGGTCTTTCTTTTTGCCCCAATCTCCTCCTCCGTCTCAGCCTCACTTTCTTCCGACTGGGTGTCCTCCTTGTCCTCTAGCTCTGGTAAATAAGGAGTATCGTTGAAAAAGGGAAAGATTTGGTCTAATAAATTAACGAGGTAAATGTAAATACAAGACTCGACTGTACCTTCATCACTATCAGCCGGCTACTCGTCCTCCTCCGAGTTTTCTGAAGGGGGAGGGGTGACTATCTTCCAGAATGCATCGTCTTCCTGTGTAAGGAATGTAGAGACAAAGGTTAGTATATGAGCATAAGAGATATCAGTCGGATAAAGAAATTAAGCCGGTTCTTACTGGAGGAGCCGGGTTAGATCGAGTGAAGGGGTTGAGCCCGGCTATATTCTTGATAACGTCAAGTTTTTCGGCCAAGAAGGTCTTCATAACCTTATTCATATCACCAGCCGGGTAGTTCTTCTCCGAATATCAGAGAGAATCGGTCACATGCCCAGAATATTCGCACATGAGTTTGGATCGAGTGCTGTTGGGCTGGATCCGGCAACTTACCCAGGTCTTCACCAGATTATGCCCAAGGAGACCTTGGGCAGAAAGTACATCAAGCTTATGAAGAAAAGGCTGGATAGATTGCCTGTCGGCCTCAGATGCAAAGGAGTTTAAATTGTCGGACAAGGTGAGGGTGTTATCAGAGAAACCCGGCAATGGCTTATCGCCGGGTAAAGAGGTATCTTGGCAGTAAAAATAAGTCTTTTGCCAGTGTGTAACGTGTGTATGGAGGCTAAGAGTCGGCATCAAGGAATTTTTCCGCCTCTGAATCGAGACTCCCCCACAAACTAGGAGGGCCCCGTCGCCGCTCTCTCGGCATGGTTTGCATTGAAAGAGTTCGAGGAACAAAGCTAGGTTGGGAGGAATGCATAAATAGGCTTCACATAAGACTATGAAATGGCAGATGTTAAGCATAGAATTGGGGCCGATATCGAATACCCGGAGCTTGTAGTGGTCCAGGAGTTCCCGGAAGAAAGGATGACCCGGGGGCGGAAACCCCGGATCACGTGCTCGACGAAAACCACCACTTCATCTAGGCCTGGTGAAGGCCGGGTCTCCTCGCCGGGTATCCTCCAGTGGATCTCATACCGGAGGGAAGGACACCCGACTCGGCCAGCTCGTCCAGCTTGGCCTTCGTGACAGTCGATTTTGCCCAGTTCGCCGAAATCGACTGACCCGGCTTTTGCTTGCCGGCCGGGTTTTTGCCCTTTGCCTTGGCGCTGGCCTTAGGAGCCATAGCGTGTAGATCTAGAAATAGGAAAAATGCAAAGTGTGAATATTGAGAGACCCGGAGAGTGCAGCTATTCGATATAATGAGAAGAAGAAAAAGTGAAAGAACAAAGTATTTGCGAGATTAGGCAAATGAATCTATTCAAAGGACGTGTGGAGGAAAAATGTGAGATTGCAGGTAGTGAAAATGTGCTGAGAGGCATAGATGTGAAGCTGACTAAAGTACGAGCCGTGGAAAAACATGAACTTAGGAATTACAAGGGCATGCCAAATTAGTGGGGGAATAATGGAAAGCTAGAAGATGAGATTGGATCCTAAAGTATACGCGCGAAATCAAAAGAGAAAAGGGATCTAGATCTAAGTGATAGAGGGATTTACCGGATGGATTGAAGGAGATGCGCGACGACGGTGGTCAGCTCGACGGCGGCGGCGCCTTCAGATCTCCGGTGGCCCGATTGGAGGCTTGCTCGGGGGCATTGCGGCGGTGGTTGACGGCGGCGTTGCGGTCGTGGACGGTGGCGACCTGGCGGCGGCGGCGCAACTCCGGTGGCGTCCTTGCGGGCGGTGGCGTGGCTCCGTTGGCGTGAGCTCGAGCTAGGGCTCGCGGGTGCGGGGATGGAGTGAAGAGAGAGAGAGAAGAAGCAGAAATGAACCACTAGATCTAGGGTTGACCCCTGGAGGCCTATTTATAGGTGCGGGGGAGGAGAGCCCTAGGTTTAGGCGGCACGCGCAAAATTTTCGGATAAAGATGATCCGGCCCGGATATTTGGGGACAAATGTCGAGATATCCGTTGCGAGTTATCCGGATCAAAATTGAGGTGGATTACGGGCGTGATATTCGGATTAATTGACAACGGTACAGAGCCGGGTCTTGCCACGTTTCCTCGGAGTGTTGACCCGGGAAAATGGTGTTTTGACTCGGGAAAACCGGATTATTATATGGACCGCCCACGGAGCAAGGCCTAGCTATTATCAAAGCACTCTAACCCGGTATTTTATGAACATGAATGATTATTGTTTTGCAGTGAATAGCGTGCGCTTCATGGTTGAGCCCGAGAAGCCCAAGCTATTCTGGGGACTACTGATGGAGGGATGATAACCCGGTAGGCCAATGCTAAGGTGAAACCCGGCCCAAAGGGAATCGCGCAAGACCCGGCTCAAGGAGGAGGAGTTTCTAGAAGGCCCAAGAAGGAGCGTAGGCCTAGTAATCTGCACCTTGGGGGTTAAGATTAGGAAACTTAGGGTCGTGTGCGATTTCCGGGTAGGATTCCGGGTGTACTTTGAATAGGAAACCAGGGAGCCGGGTAACATATAAACCGACTCCTAGGGTTAGAGAAACAGAGCTTCACGAGATATTCGAGTATCTTGTAATACGAGAGCTAATAGTAGTAACCCTAGATCGGAGACTCGGTGACATTACTGTCAGAGCTACCAGATCAATTGATAGCATGATTTCCCCTGAGTTAAACCCTCTCCCAAACACCAGAGTCGATTTGCCCCAAAGTAAGTTACCCCTGGTAACGTCTGCCGTGATTATCCCACGACAAATAAAAAGTTCATGGGTTTTGTATAGGAACAAGTTCTATCGATACTTTTAAACATTATCTACATTCACTTATGTTTCGTGAAGCAATGAAATCCACTTGACATCGTAAAAAAGCAAATGCAAGAAAAATGGCAGAATCTGCCAAAACCAGAACAGTTTGTGAAGACGATTTTTTTCGGGACACTTACGTTGCTCAAATAAAAAATTTGAGGAACAATAAAGTTTCGGAATTAGCTGATAAAAAATCACAAACAAATTCAGATCATTTCGATCTTTCTGTGAATTATATGATTTTTTTACTGTGGACAACATAAATCTGTTTCCTGCGCAGAATTCCAAAACCAACTTCAACTCTCGTTAGAAACTTTACTTGGCACAACTAATACATGAAAATAAAGATACAAATGAGTTTCTAAATAAGTATATAACCCCTTGACTCAAAGAAGACAGATAAAATCAAAGCAAAAATAAAACCATGGGTTATCTCCCAAGAAATGCTTTTGTTTAACGCCTTTTAGCTAGGCCTAGAAAAGTAGATTCACGTGATTTCAAGTGAAGAAGAATCCAAATTGTAATTTGTTAGAATAATAGAATCAAAAGGAAACTTAATTCTCTTTCTAGGAAAGTGTTCCATACCTTTCTTTAGTGGGAATTGAAATTTAATATTCCCCTCTTTCATATCAATAACAACACCAACAGTTCTAAGAAAATGTCTTCCCAAAATAATTGGACAAGAAGCATTGCATTAAATATTCAAGAGAATAAAATAAAAGGGGAAGAGATTGTTGTTAACCATGATAAGAACATCATCAACTCTCCCCAAAGGTTTCTTTCTAACATTATGAATAAGAAGAACATCCAAATAATAGGGTTCCAATGGTTGTAAATCAAACATATCATAAAGTTTCTTAGGCATAACAGAGATACTAGAACCAAGATCACATAGAGCATTGCAATCAAATTAATTCACTTTCAATTTTAATGATGGGTTCCCAACCGTCATCTAACTTCCTAGGGATAGAGGCTTCACACCTGAATTTATCCTCTCTAATTTGTATGAGAGAATTTGTAATTTTTTTTGTGAAAGCCATATTCATAGAATCAACATTAGGACAACTAGCAAGCTTTTGTAAGAACTTAATAACTTCAGTTATGTTGCAATAATCAAATTCAAGAACATTTTAATCACAGGTAATGGGACCATTCTCTCCCATGTTTCTAAAATTTCAGCACTTTTATCGGGAGCATTTTTAGGAGTTTGAGGCAATTTTGCATTTTTAATAGCAGTAGTGGGAATATTGCAAACACCAATTACTTTAACATTGAGAGTATAAGGTTTACTGGCATGAGAGGCTTAAGTTTTACTAGTGGTGGCAATGGTGCAAACATTAGCTATATTATTCTTTCTAGCTATTTCATCTTCTCTTTTCCATCTAGCATGCAACTCAGATAACATCCTAACATTATCATCAATTCAAATTTGGATGGAATTCAAAGTTTTGCTTTCTTTAACATCATGAGGCATAACCTTTAGTTTCATAAAATCAACATCAAGAGCAAGGATATCAACTTTAGAAGCAAGAACATCGATTTTGCCAAATTTTTCCTCAATAGATTTATTAAAAGCAGTTTGTGTACTAATAAAATTCTTAAGCATGTTCTCAAGATCAGAGGGTACACTTTTGTTGTTTTTGTAAGAATTACCACAAACATTATTATTATTAGGAGGATATGGCCTATAATTATTGCTACCAAAATTATTCCTATAAGCATTGTTGTTGAAATTATTATTTTTAATGAAGTTCACATCAAAATGCTCTTCTTGAGCAACCAAAGAAGATAAAGGAACATTATTTGGACCAGTAGGAGTATGCCCATTAACAAGCACAGACATAATAACATCAAGTCTATCACTCAAAGAGGAGGGTTCTTCAAGAGAATTTACCTTTTTGCCAGTTGTAGCTCTCTCAGTGTGCCATTCAGAATAATTTACCATCATATTATCAAGAAGATTTGTTGCTGACCCCAAGGTCATGGACATAAAGGTTCCTCCAGAAGATGAATCCAGAAGGTTTCTTGAAGAAAAATTCAGTCCTGCATAAAAGGTTTTGGATGATCATCCAAGTAGTCAGTCCATGAGTGGGAAAATTCTTTACTAAAGATATCATTCTTTCCCAAGCTTTAGCAACATGCTCATTGTCAAGTTGCTTAAAATTCATAATGGTACTTCTTAAAGATATAATCTTAGCAGGAGGATAATATTTTCCAATGAAAGCATCTTTACAGTTAGTCCAAGAAACAATACAATTTCTAGGCAAAGATAACAACCATTCTTTAGCTCTTCCCCTCAAAGAGAAAGGAAACAATTGCAGTTTAATAATATCTCCATATACATCTTTATATTTACATCTCACATAGTTCAACAAAATTATTAAGATGGGCAGCAGCATCATCAGTACTAATACCAGAAAATTGCTCTCTCATTACAAGATTTAATAGCGCAGGCTTAATCTCATAAAAATCAGCAGTAAGAGCAGGTGGAGCAATAGGTGTGCTAATAAAATCATTGTTGTTGGTGCTTGTGAAGTCACACAACTTAGTGTTCTTAGGTGTACTCATTTTAGCAAGATTAAAAACATGATAAAAACTACAACTAGAATAAAAACTATTTTTTGTGTTTTTGATAAAGAGAAGCAAAGAAGATAAAATAAAATAAACTAAGAAAAACAATAACAAAGTAAAGAGATTGGAAGTGAGAGACTCCCCTTGTAGAAATTATATTCCTCCCCGGCAAAGGCGCCAGAAAAGTAGCTTGATGATGCAGATCTTGCACTCGTTGGGAGACCCCAAGAGGAAGGTATGATGAGCACAACAACAGTTTTCCCTCAGATAGAAACCAAGGTTTAACCGACCAGTATGAGGAAGGAGTAACTTCACAAGGTTGATGCAATTGAGATGGTAGGGCACACTACCGGTTTAGCAACAACGTGGAACCTACACAACACAATAAAATCACTTTGCCCCAACGAAGGAGTTAGGTTGTCAATCTCACCGGTTTTGCTGAACACAAAGAGGTTAAACGTATGGTGTGGAAAACTATACGAGAACAATATGAAAATAGTAGCAGCAATGTGAAATCAGTAATTCCAGTGGTTGTATTACCAGTATGAGAAAATGGACCGGGGTCGACAGCTCACTAGTGGTGTCTCTCCATAGAAAATAAATAACATGTGTGGTGAACAAATAACAGCTGGGCAATTGATAGAAATGAAGGCGGTACCGTAGTGCATATGCAATACATAAAGATTACTATGTCATTCATGCGGGCATTACAACAAAATACATAGACCGTAATCCAACTGCATCTATGACTAATAATCCGCCTTTCGAATTCATCCGAACAAAAGTTGGGTATTAAGTTGCAAGAAACGGATAATCGCAGTAAGCGAAGTGTGTAATATAAACAATGTAAACATCGTTGTTTTCTCCCTAATGGCAACAACACATCCTCCATCCGTCACATTTTTGTCACTCGAGCACAGATGCAAAGGAGGCATGAACCCACTATCGAGCATAAATACTCCCTCTTGGAGTCACTAGCGTCTACTTGGCCAGAGCATCTACTAATAACGGAGAGCATGCAGGATCATAAATAATATATGCATGAAGATAACATGATAGATTGATAATCAGAAGACATAGCATTCAACATTCATCGGATCCCAGCAAACACAACATGTAGCATTACAATAAGATGATCTCGATCATGTAAGTGTAACACCCGGGGGATTTCCCCCCAATTAGATTTGGTTGTTTTGTTTTTGCCTTGCATTGCATCATGCATCATATGCATTGCACATTTGTTTCAAACCAATCTTAACAGAAAACTCAAAACAATTTAAAAATTCAAACATGTTCCAATGTTTCCACATCAAATCATTAACAGAACACATCAATTGGTTTTCAATAAAAATTGAAGTGGAATTAATTTTTATTGCTTGGTTAAATGAAAATTCCTTTTATTGTGAATTCAAATTCACAGTCAAAACTTTGGCTCAATTTAAAATTTTCAAAAATAAAGAATCATGCACTTGGGCATTTGTAATGCTGAGTGCATGCAAATTGCTTTCCTATTTTTTCAAAAAAAACCCTAAACCCCTTTCTTTTCTCTCTTATCTCTCTTCTACAAAAAAAAAATCAATAAACACACGCTGGGGGAGGCAGGCCGATTTGGCCCACCTACCACCCCAGGAGGCCCATCTCCCCCACCGATCTGGCCCAGCTCCTTTTTCTTCCACCTCTGTACAGGGATGTCGACACCAGTGACGAAAGCAGAGCACAACCACCACCGATCCCCACCTGCTCCCCCTTCTTATATTCCCCCCTCCTCCAAGCCCCAAACCCTAGGCCTCTCCCTTCTCCCTCCTTCAGCCGCCGCCACCACCCCCTCTTTTTTCCCTGTCTGCTTTTTCTTTTCCCCCACCGAAACCTCCATGGCCGGAGCTTGTAACACCTGGCGCCGCCGTCCTACTCGCTGTTGGGCTGTGCAAGCTTCGGGAATGGAACCAAAAGGGTTCCATCTCCGTCTTTGCCGAAGAAACCGAGGGCGGAGGGCGGCTGCATCGACCACGCCGTCGTCGTCTTCCTCCTCCGTTCATGGTACGTTGGAGCAGTCTACCTCGTCTCCTCTACATCTCCGTCGTCACCGAGCCCGTCACTTCCTTCTTCGACCTCCCCAAGGTGAGCCGCACCCCAGGTCCTCTTTCCCCTCTCCTTCCCTTGCTCTCTGTTCCTCGCCATCGAGCGTTGCAAGCTGCAGGTCGCCACCGTTTCCGTCCTGTGTCACGATCCCGTGCAGTTCCGTCCCTCTGGTTCAGTTTCGTCAGGAAACACCGCACGTTGCTAACTCTATCTTGTTTCAGACCCGTATCCTAACACCAACCGAGCAATAGCCCAGTGGCTAAGGCTTTCATCCGCACTCCCTGGAGCCCCGAGTTCGAATCCCCCCCCCCCCCCCCCCCCCGTGGCAAAGCCACCCCTTTTTTTCTCCATTTTCTTTTATTCTCGAAAATCCAGAAAAAACAGAACTGAGTCTTTATTTGTAAAATCAATAACAAATTGAAAAATGCTCCAATTTCAATGATTCAAATTTCTATGGATTCAGCATCTTGTGCTCTTTATGTTAGTAACAAAGTTGCAACATTTTTCTGTAATAAATTTTGCACTAAATAATTAAATAAAGAAATGGCTATTAAAATTTGAAACTTTGAAAATTCATAACTTGAGTTCTGTTCACCCAAATTGAGCAAACTTGGGCTCTAAAATTTTGTCTTAACAAACTCTACACAGTGGTATTTTATTTGGTCACAATTGAATTAAATTTGAACATGTTTCCTTCTGTTTACTAAAAGGGGCACAATAAAAATGCTTATGGAAAAATGCATAATAAATTCAATAATGATCCAAAAATTATGTTTAATAGCTCAAAATGTTCAGTGAAACATTTGCTACATGTTTTCAACCTTTTCAATACAATTTGTCCACCTAAATAATAAACATGGAGTGTGCTGGGCATTTAATTAAATTGGTGCCCTATTCCATTTAATTTTGTGTCACTCACCTATGAACAGTTTTCCACGCTAATCAACATTTAAATTGATGGTTAGATAAATAACTTAAACCTTCCTAATTAAATGTTGGGCTTTTGTCTCAACTTAAATTGGTTAAGTTGCATCCCCGCATGTCATGCATCCATATCTTGATCATGCTGGATCTTTTGTCGTAGAAGTAATTGTTGCATCCGGTGTTTGTTCTAGTTCGTTGCTTCTTCGCGGATAGGACGTTGAGATGATGTGAGCAACGACAAGTTCTTTGGATGTACCTCTACTTGCTGGATCTCAGGCAAGTATACTCACTTGCTACCTATGGCTGCCTTTCATCACTTGTTACCGATTCTTTCCGTTGTCTTTATGCTAGCCTAGTGTTTTCGATGCTTGTGTCTCGATCCTATCATATGTTTACCTTGCAGCCATGATATAGCCTTCCTTCCACTTCCTATCAACTGTTGCTTGTTTACCTTGTTGGCCATCGTGTCGTAGTTGCATGCTTAGTGTTGTTTGCGCTCGAGTCTTGTTGTCCTTTTTTCATATCACCTTTTTAGTTTGATAGTTGGGTTTCAATTTAATCAACAACATGTTAATGTTTGGGGTAATAATAATTTGATGATAAGGCACCGGTAGGAGGCCCGGCGTGGTTTTGGAGCCTGCTAGTGTCGAACTTAGGAAAAGGGTCTTGTCCATTGATCCATGATGAGCGCGCTAACCGCATCCGGGAGGTAGTATGGGACCCCCCTCGACTTAGACCTGATTTGCAGTTTGTCCGAAGAGCCGCACTTAGTTCGGACGTTCCATTTGCGCATATGCATAATGGGAGGCGCCCCATGGTTGATGATGATTATGATGGTTATGATGATGATGCATATAGGGCGAGGCCTGTGGTGCCGGGGGGTGTGGTTTTCACCCTTGCGCTTAGGTTAGGTCGGACTGGCCGGGACCTTATAGCTCCGTGGCTCCTAGGACAGGTTGTAGAGACGGTTTGGGTCGTGTCGAGCCAACCTTAGTTTTAGTTGGTGGCTTGAGTGTGTACGGGTACTGTAGCGCACCCTTCAGGGATGAATCTTCTCGAGAAGCCGTGTTGTCCGCGGTTATGTGACGACTTGGTGAAAGTGCTGGCTAACAAGTACTCAGACAACTTACACCTAATGATAATAACTTGACTAGTAATATAGTATTACCTTCACCATAAAAATGAATGTCACCTTAATCAACAGTGTGAGTTTCCTTGGGTTGCTTCCTTAGTAGGGGGTAACACTGGATGGGTATTGTTTGGTGAGTAGTGGTAGTTGGTTCTGATACACTCTCTTATCTCTTTCTATTACCCGGAAGTTGTAGCGCGTCTCTTTAGTTGTTATTGCTGCCCGCTGCCGCTTGTTTGCAATAATCCCTTCCTTCCGTTGTACCCAAAGTATTTGTATCTTGTGATGATTGGTTACGCTGGTATCTTGTGAGTATGGTTTATCCACTTGCCAGTACTTAACAGTACTGACCCATGAATCCTTTTCGTGGCTGCATATTCCACATTGCAGTCAACAGGTTTGAAGTCTGATGACGTTAGCTTGGGAATCCCTCCGGCTTGGCCTGGGCAGGGATTGGACGCCATCGGTTATCTTCAGGACTCTTAGTCCAATTTGTATCTTGTCCGTAGTCGGACGCTATGTTGTTTCTTCCGCTGTTATTTGGATCTTTGTATTGTATCAGTTGTATCCTTGACTAGTTTGAGTCGTCTTGTATATATCTCTTCTGTTGTTGTTGCGGAATATTCGTGAACTGTTGTAATGTTATCACAAGTGGCAAACTGGAATCGGTTATTATGTGGATTTTGGCGGAAATGCTGAAATCTGCATAGTGCCTGATCCCGGGGCGTCACAGTAAGGCAGCTCACGAGATCTAAACATGAGGCATAAAATGGAGAAGACAACTATCTAGCTATTGCTATGGACACGTAGTCCAGGGATGAACTACTCAGGCATCACTCTGGAGGCGGGCATGGTGGTGTAGACCCCCACGGTGATGAATTTCCCTCCCGGCAAGTGCCTGGGAGAGTGATGTCTACGCATGCTTCTATTCTTATAGATAGTGTTGGGCCTCCAAGTGCAGAGGTTTGTAGAATAACAGCAAGTTTCCCTTAAGTGGATCACCCAAGGTTTATCGAACTCAGGGAGGTAGAGGTCAAAGATATCCCTCTCAAGCAACCCTGCAATTAAGATACAAGAAGTCTCTTGTGTCCCCAACACACCCAATATACTTGTCAGGTATATAGGTGCACTAGTTCAGCGAAGAGAGAGTAAAATACAAGCAGTATGGGTGATTATAAGTGATAATAAATATGACAGCAAGAAAACATGTAGCAGAACATGCGGAAAAGGGTGTTCCAATGCTTGGAAATAAGGCCTAGGGCTCCTACTTTCACTAGAGGACACTCTCAACAATGAAAACATAATTGAATGCATAAATATCATTTCTTCACTATGCTACTCCGAACCACTCTCCGATCGAATAACAAACACTAATCATTGTGTAGGGATTTAACAACACTCCTCAGAGTAAGAATTTTCCCAACCAAGTAACCCCCCATGATATCACCATGGGACCCAGATGGTTCCACGCAAACACCACAATTTCATAGGTTCATCTTCCAACACAAGATATAAATATCATGCTAAACCACATGGTGCACACACTATCACCTTTACCCCGTGATCAATGCGTTTACGGAGATAACCAAACCACTTGAGTAACATAACAGATGAAGATCAATCTACATATTCAACTAGATTACAAAGCTCATGATCACATAAAGATCACACCATGGGAGAGAGAGATGAACCACATAGCTACCAGTAGAGCCCTCAGCCTCGGGGGAGAACTACTCCCTCCTCATCATAGGAGACAACAACGGCGATGGAGATGACGTTGGAGCCGATGGAGATGGCTTCCGGGGGCACTTCCCCATCCCGGAAGGGTGCCAGAATGAAATCTGTCCCCTAAAACTTGTCGGTGGTGGCGGCGCAGCTAAGGATGTATTTTGTGGAAAAGGTCGATGTGTTTAGGGTTTTCCATTCAGGGGATTAAATAGGCGAAAGGGCACAGGCGGTGGACGTCCAGGGGCCCCACACCACCCCCTGACGTGGCCAAGGGGGCGCCACCCCATGGTGTGGGCCCCCTAATGCCCCTCTTCATCTCCTCTTCGGTCTTCTGGATGCTTCCGGGGAAAATAGGACTTCCCGGCTTCAAACTTTCCAGTTACGAGAATATTTCCGGAACAACTTTTCTGAAACTAAAAACAACAGAAAACAGGGAACTGGCTCTGGGGCATTTTGTCAATAGGTTAGTCCGGAAAATCGATAAAAATGACATAAAGAAGGGACAAAACATGTAGCAATTGGCATAATATCATCATGGAGCATCAGAAATTAGGGATACGTTTATGACGTATCAAGCATGCCAAGCTTAGTTCCTACTCATCCTCGAGTAGGTAAACGATAAAACAATAATTTCTGAGGTGACATGCTACTAACATAAACTTGATCAATCTAATGTAAAAGCATATGCACACTGAGATCATAAAACTTTAAACACATGCATGATAAATAAAACTTTAATAATAAAGCATAGACATTACTTTGCATCACGAAGAGTATCTTAAAAAGGATCATGAATAATAATGCAAAGAAAGGTAAACGTTTGTTTCAGGTATAGAGAAAGCATGGCAAAGTGATATTTCGATAGTCCTTAAGAGTGGGAAAAAACATAAATGCGAGGACATCTTCAAGGTTCATGAAGAAGACTAGAACAAATAATTTAAGAACAAAATATATCACATCATGAAGTAATTATTGATGCTTATGGGACAAATGCACATAGAACTCAGAATGGAAAAAATGCTCTCTCAACTGTGCATAAAGTTAGAAGATGGAGATTCAACATAAAAGTAAAAGAAAGGCCCTTCGCAGAGGGAAGCACGGATCAATCATGTGCTAGAGCTTTTTTATTTTATAAATCAGATGTATTAAAAGTCTGACATTTGTGGAGGAATGTCTATATTTTAGGAGGGGTGTATGCTAGTGTCAATGAATGGTAAACAGACAATACAGTACGTCACAAGAGCGACTCCCATGGTGAAGGACGCAACTGGTGTAGAAGGTCATCCCTGTTTCTCTTTTGTTCACATAATTGTGCTTTGACTGATATGATCAGGGGCAAAAATAGTGAAGAGAATTTGTTTGTATTAATTTGGGGCTGGGCACCCCGCTGCCAGCTCTTCTATGATTTGGATAAGCGGATGAAGCCACTAGTCCAGGGTGTGAAATCCAATCAATAAGTGAGATACAGATTCTCTATTGACGTCCTTATGAGCAAAAACAAGAACACAAAGCAGGAATAATTTTGAAGGTTTTAAAGGTAACACATGAGCAATTTACTTGGAGTGGCAGTTAAATACCACATGTAGGTAGGTATGGTGTACACAATGGGAAAACTTTGGTTTAAGGAGTTTGGATGCACGAGTAGAATTCCATACTCAGTATAGGTGGAGGCTAGCAAAAGACTGGGAGAAACAAATCAAGAGAGCATAAGAGCCATAATCATGCATAGAGACATAAACATCATTAATTAAAGCATAAGCAGGATCATAATTTCAAAAACTAAGTGGTCATGGAGGCTATTCGTGACTGGTTCATAGTCATAAACATGGTGTGAGCATGCGCCAAGTCAACCAAATAACACACTCGAAAGAGAATACCATATATTGATGCTTTACTATGATAAGAACAACTCATGAATCTTTCAAGACATATTAAATGCTCTCAGCTATTTAAGGCTATTCATGCTACTCAATAACCACAAGGCTTTAAAACTAAAATATCATTTATCATGGCATGAAAAAGTTCTATCCATAGTCTATACAAGCTTCTACTAGTACTATTATAAATTCTACATCAAGCAGCAGTTTTCTTTTCCCAACAAGCACCATACAAGATATGTTTCAACAAAAATACTCATTATGATACAGCAAGCAAGCATGAGAGTATTCACATAACACTACTAAAACTAACAGCTCTAAATAAGAGATGCATGAAAACAAGGGCTAAACGCAGTACTAGCAAAAAGTGAACACTCAGAGAACAATAAGAATGAAACCTAGAGTGTTCTAAGCAATGAAAACGGACTGTGTCTGTCTCTCACACAAGTATGATAGGTTCCAACTATTTATTACAGCAAAGAAAACCAAACAAACTGAAAACAAAAATAAAAGACGCTCCAAGTAAAGCACATAAGATGTGACCTGATAATTTGTCGATGAAGAAGGGGATGCCTTGGGCATCCCCAAGCTTAGGATTTTCACTCTTCTTGATCACATCATATTATCCTCTTCTCTTGACCCTTGAAAACTTCCTTGACACCAAAATTCTCACAATCTTCATTAGCAATGGTAGTGCAATCAAAATAATAAACTCACATGGTTGAGTTTCAACACAAGACTAGCAATCAAAAACACATTACCTACTTTCACAACTTATTTTTAAAATCCTTTTATCAAAAGAACACCAAAAGAAAGAGATTATGATGCAAATGCAATAATTGGCAGAAATCTGTCAAAACAGAACAACAGGCAGAGATCAATTTTTTCGAAAATCTTCTGTTGCTCAAATAAAAAAAGTGGTAAACAAAGAAAAGTTGCGTATATAACTCAGGATTAAGAACAAAAAATCTCAGGTCATCTTTAAGTTTCTGTAATTTTATACGTAATTAACAGTGGACAGCATAAATCTGTTTTCTGCGCAGAAATCCGAAATATAGTGTCAACTTTCCACTAGAGGCTTTACTTGGCTCAACAAAAACACAAAAGAACAGATACATCAGGGTTGATAAGGAAATAGACAACACCCAGGTGCAAAGCACACCAAAGAAAACAAAGGAAAACTGAATGGAAACAGAGATATAAATCAGGTTGTCTCCCGGTAGCGCTTTTCTTTAACGCCTTTCAGCTAGGCACAATGATTTTTAAAAGATGCTAAAATAAGAATAAGATTTGAAGCACAATAATAGAGCACCTAGAAGAAAATATAAAACACATTTAATTCTAACCCACTTCCTATGAAAAATAATCTTGCGGAAAAACAAGTCATGAAAACACAAAGTGACTAGCATAGGAAGACAAAATAAGTGCAACTTCAAAAATTTCAACATAAAGAGAGGAAACTTAATATTGTTGAGATGCATAAAACCATGTTTCCCTATCTCATAATAACTTTCAGTAGCATCATGAATAAAATTAACAATATAACTATCAGATATAACATTCTTATCATGAGCCACATGCATAAAAGAATTATTACTCTCCACATAAGCATAGTCATTCTTATTAATAACAACGGGAGTAGGATTATCATAAAGAACTCGAACATGATAGACAAGTTGCATAGGTAATCCCACCATAATTATGGCAAGTTTCATGAGTATGATTGTAACTATAGCCTATGTTATAACTCTCTTTATAATAATTATCAAAGACTGGAGGCATATTGAAATCATAATTTATTTTCTCCTCAATAGTAGGTGGACTAAAAACATCACATTCATCATTGCAATCATCATATATTGGAGGAATAGTATCATCACAAGAAATAAAATAGTTGTCTTCCAAAATGCGTTCATTTGTAAACGTATCATCATTTTTAATAGGAGGAGATGTATCAAGCATATAATCATTAATAGCAAAGGGATTTTCAAACACATCATCCACAAGTTTAGAGATTTCTATCTCATCATTGGAAGGAACATGGATGGTACTAATAGTACATCAATTATTATCATCATTTTCAAAATTGGTACCAAACAAATTTTCAATATCAAAAGTAGTGTGTTTCTCCCAATCATGATCATTTTCATAAATAACAGGCATAGGAAGATCATCGAGTTCAGACTCATCAGCAAAAGCTGAAATATGAGCAACATGCTTAGGGGGAGATACCGTTACCTCTCTCTTTTTACTCCTCCTCTTCTTCTTCCTCCTCGTCTTCCCCTCTTTAGGAGGGAGAGGCTTAAAAGGGAGCTTCTCCACATACCCTGGTTTATTATCGGGAACAATAGAAAGAAATTTGGAGGATTTCTCCTCTTCATTAATAAGAACAAAACACATATTAGTCCTGTCATATTTTGGTAAAGTCTCCTCTTTTATAATATTTTGTATGTAAGTATTTGCATGGCAATTATCAACACAATAAAGATGGCATCCATGCAAGACACTATTCATATCAAAAGCACTCATATCTATCAAAGAAGTTTTTCTTAATAACTCTTCACACCCCAAAAATAATGTAAGTTCATAATGCTCATTAGGGGTGATCATGTCATCACAATACAAACTTGTAGTACTCATAGGATTCGAAAGGCTACTATCATGGCCTGAGCATTGGAAATTAAAATGACCCAATTTATAGCAAAGTTCACAAATAAAAGGATAGAGGGCACAAAATTTTTCACCAAGATCCTCTAGAGCCCTACACCACATTCTAGTTTTTCATTCCTATGATGGATACAATATTCTTCTTCAATTTTATTCTTTTCACAAGGTCTAAGTGCTCCACAAAAATTAACATGCTTATAAGAAATAGCACTTTCAGAAGTTTGAGCATGTTTATTGCAATCATCAATAACAATTTCATTTTCCATGCAAGTGTCTTTAAAAGGTTCATGATATATGTCCCAATTTTCTTTAGGAATATTAAGATAAGAAGCAAAGGATCTATACCAACCAACAGCTACTTGAGAATCAAGACCATATTTAGCATTAAGCTCATGAAAATTAGCAGTTTCAACAAAATTCTTAATGCAATCATACTCATAGTTTATATCTGACTCTTTACCTTTGTTGTTATTCCAATATTCACTATTGATTCTAATCCCCTCAAGAAGATCCCACTTAGCTTCAACCTTCTTACTACAAAAGAACCCTCTGAACAGGCATCTAGATAATCCTTCCAATGTCCTGAAAGCCTTGCATAAAAATTAGTAACAATTATTTCCTCAGGATGCTCATGGTTAGGACATTTGAGTATTAATGTTTTCAGTCTTCCCCAAGCTTGGGAAATGCTTTCTCCATCATGAGGCCAAAAATTATAAATGTAATTCCTATCTAAATATAGTTCATTAGAAGGATAAAATTTAGAGTAAAAGAGAGATTCAAGTTCCTTCCACTCCAAATGGTGAGGATCATCTAGTAGTTTATACCACTCCCTTGCTTTGTCCTCAAGTGACAAGGGGAATAGACTCCTCTTAACTTGGTCCGTTGAGATACCTGCACACTTGAATAACTTGCATAATTCATGCATAAAGTGTAAATGATCACTAGGATGGACAGTTCCATCTCCAAAATTACGGCGGCGGCGGAGCTACGGATGTATTTTGTGGAAAAGGTCGATGTGTTTAGGGTTTTCCATCTGGAGGGATTAAATAGGAGAAAGGGCAGAGGCGGTGGAGGTCCAGGGGCCCCACACCACCCCCTGGCGCTGCAAAGGGGGGCCCACCCCATGACGTGGGCCCCCTGATGCCCCTCTTCGCCTCCTCTTCGGTCTTCTGGATGCTTCCGGGGAAAATAGGACTTCCGGGCTTCGAACTTTCCAATTCCGAGAATATTTCCAGAACAACTTTTCTGAAACTAAAAACAGCAGAAAACAGGAAACTGGCTCTGTGGCATTTTGTCAATAGGTTAGTCCAGAAAATCGATAAAAATGACATAAAGAAGGGAGAAAACATGTAGCAATTGGCATAATATCACCATGGAGCGTCAGAAATTAGGGATACGTTTATGACGTATATGAGAGCTCCAGAACCCTCCCGATCTCGGGTTAACGATGACGGCGGCCTCAGGTGTTTCTCGGAAAAAAAGTGGTACATGTCTAGTGTTGACATATTGGGGGGAATAAATAGGCGAAAGGGCGACGGCGATGGACGCCCGAGGGGCCCACACCACCCCATGGCGCGTCCAGGGGGCACTCCGCCCTATGGTGTGCCCCCTACGGGCCTCTTCGGGACTTCGTGGAACCTTCGGGATTTCTAAGACTTCCGAGCTTCGAATTTTTCAATTCCGCGAATATTTTGAGAACAACTTTTCTGAAACTAAAAACAGCAGAAAACAGGGAACTAGTTGTGTGACATCTTGTCAATAGGTTAGTCCCGGAAATCGATAACAATGTCACAAAGTGTATAGCAAACATGTAAAAAATAACATGAACACAACATGGAACATCAGAAATTAAGGACACATTTATGACGTATCACCTGTTTTACCAAGTGATATCTGCCATGACTCACCAAGAGTAGCTGCATACGTGGAAACTGAAAATGAGATGGCTCGTCAAAACTCACTTGATGCTTTGGAGGAAGCACATGAACTCGTAGCATCCAGGTTAGCCATATACCAGCAAGATTGCGTCACTATCATAGCCGCAGGGTTAGAACTCGAGAGTTCCAAGAAGGAGACTTAGTTCTACGTCTAATTCAGAAAAATACGGGATGCACAAACTGAGCCCGCCATGGGAAGGACCATTTGTAGTTAACAAAATCCGACACAACAGGTCATATTACCTCATCGATATGCGTGACGCTGATAAATCACGAACATCTGAGGAAGAAACTCCAACACCATGGAACATAGCCCAGTTGCGGCCGTATTATATATAGGATCATTTTAATAACTATGTTGTCAATGGAATAATGTGGGCAGACCCAGAAAATCCCGCTACTGTCGTTTTCACCAACTTATCATAGCTAGGATGAGATTTATGATTTTTGTATGGTTACTTGGGGGGCTGATGCTAGAGCATTGTTTATATCTCAAGAGCTGGCGTTTGCCACATTACCTCGGTTATACTTTTCTGCCATTCAGTGGTTACACGCAATTTATATGACCTACATGTGTAACCTGGACAAGTCAATCATATTATAATCCAGAAAAATGGAGTTATCATGACCCTGAACTTTCCAGATTTGAAAACACTTGAACAAGTCACGCGATAAACCGGCTGCGCTAGATAGCAAAGATAATCTGAAAGAAAAATATTAAAACAGCTTTGATCCAAACCTAGAAAGCACTTCAATAAAACCTAAGCCAGATTTTTTGCAGAAACTCGCAAAAAAACGGATTATTACAAACCAAGTTGTATCATGAGTGCACATTCACACTTTAAAAAAATAGGACTAGAAATAAAGCAGTTTATCTAGCCTATTACATGCCCATAGGGCTGAATTATTATCACACTAACAAATGTTTTTTTGTTTACGCAACAGATTTTCCTTTCTGTTGCGCAGAGTCTAAACCGGCATTAGCAGCCAGGTCTTGTGCTTTAGGGTTCTTGGCAGCATCAGTAACATTACCTTCATCAACATCCGGTTCTTGCAGTTCAAATTCTAGAACATACTTCCACTCCAGTTGAGATAATGCATCATTGGTGCCATCCGGTGGATGTGGCGGTGCAAAAATGAAGGTTTAAAAGTTTGTGGAACACCGGAAGACGATGTAGAAGATTGAACAGAAAGCCGGATCTTCTGTGGTACTTGGTGAACAACCGCCATAACCTGGGGGTTGAATGCCGGTTTACGTTCTCCAGAATGAAGAAAACTAGAACACATGTCTTTCAACTTCAGCTTATCGGCAATAGAGCAAGCTTGCAACCGACATTCTCTCTCAATATTGGCGAAGTTTTTCTTCTCATATTTGTTTCCATCAACTCGAACCCACAGGTTCCCGCCAACGAGAAGATCTGTATTCATCTTCGTGTGACAGACTTTGGCCAACGACATAACCTTGATCGTTTTGCGGAGGCAAGATCAGACTTTGTGCTCTTCAATCCATTGTGGCACACTGGAAAGTTCAACTATAAAATCATGCAGTTTCTTGGGAGAAACATCCTAGTCCCTGACAACCTTGATACATTCACCTCCTGCAACATATAACTTCCTGATTCGGGTGAAGAGAGCTTTCAAGTTCATATCAGGGAGCTACAAGTTATTTCCGTGCATTCTGCCTGGAAACAGAGGGATCAAACGGTTATAAACTAGATTTCAAAGAACAATACAATGATAAACCGGAGGAGAATAAACTTACCAAAAACGCTGGAGGTAATTTTGCTCAGCAGGTCCTTCACTTTGGCAAAATTTCCCTTAGTCTCCTCCAGTTTCTTTTTTAGTGTTTTCAGCCCTCTCAATAAGGGCCTTTTCCAGGTTCTCAAAATCATGCTGAAGAACACACATGGTCTTGGAACCTGCATCAACCTGTTCTTCCAGTTCATGTTGTAATTTTCTGGCTTCTTCAGTATTTAGAGCCTGCTAAGCCAATAAGTTATTCAGATTGGAAATCTTCTTTTGAGGGCAAGATTCTAGAGCCTGAAAAGGATAACCATAGAAATATTCGGTTCAAACAAATTGCAAGCCTATCGATTGATAAAATCAAAAAGTCTCGGGCTACCGCAGGAAGGTAACCCGACACTTGAGGGCTACACTATTTCATCCTACGAACAAAATGAAAAGAGTACAAGTCCCGAGTAGCTGCAGGCACGGAACCCGACACTTAGGGGCTACACTACTTCAGATTTACTGCAGTATTTGCTAAGTAAAATTAGTTCCGGTTCATAGTAAACTCATAAACCGACACTTGGGGGCTACCATTCAAGTTTGAAGATATTGAAGGAAATCTTCAAGTTCAACCTAGAAGTATAAACTGAAATATTGATGGCTACAAGTTATGTACACATTACAGGTATAAGTTTACCTCATATTTCTTTTTCAACATGTTGATTTTTCCATATTCACGAAGCCGGTTCTTGGAGAGTTCATAAACCAAGGCTTCAAAATTTTGGCCCTCAAGAGAGCCCAGGCTAGAAGGAACAGATTTTGGTCCAGAGGATGGCTTAATATCTTCCATAACTTTGGACAGAACTATGGAAGTACCAATTTTCTCCACAGTCTATGAACCGGTAATTACAACATCTAGGTCATTAGTGGGAGGATTGCCATCCGGCTCGTTTATCTTCGGGTCTACCTCCATTTTTGTATCTGGAAAAGACTCATCAATATCTCTACGATATTGCGATGGAGCAGCCGATTCATCTTCAGTCTCTTCATGAGCCCCCTTTTCAAAGTCACCAGTTGGAGCAACAACTGAAATAGGGGTCACCTTAGTCATGGCTTGATCCCTGCAGAGTAATAAGGTGCAAGGTTATAAACCGGAAAGAATGTAAACGATACAGTTCAGGCTAAAAGAACAAGAGCCGTCTTACCCCGAGTTGATGGAGAAATCTCTGGCGTCACTCAAGCGGTAAAATCCAGAATTCGGAGAATTTGTATAATCATTACTTAACTCAGGCCGGAACCTCCCTGCTAAAGGATGATAGGGTGTAGGCGACTTCTGGGGCCTCGGAACCCCACGAGTAGTGGATTTTACATGCAAAACTGCATCTAAGTCACTCGAACCGAAGCTCAGGGCCCTTCTCCTTTTGCTAGCTTCCTCATCCTCATGTGTTTTGTTCATATATGGGGACTCATTCAAGGAGGATTTTGAGAGTCTAGATAAAGGCACCTTTGCAACTGCTTGACAGTCCCTCTTCTTAGTCACGGGGGACTCCTTCTCAACAACAGTGTTAGAACCGGTAGCTGGAGTGGCCGGGTACAGGTTTGGCATTTCTTGAACCGGCGCCTCTTGAACTGGTAGGTTAGACATAGATCCAGCCTCCTCATGTTCATCCTGCGAACAACCAGCGTCAGCTAACTGGTTATGAAAGTGACCAACAGAATCAAATTTAGAAACCTCTTCCTCTTTGTCACTTTGCTCTTCATCCTCGTTCTCATCTGGAGAGGTAGCTGGCTCTTCTTTGGTAATCAAGAAAGCATCTGAAGCCCATAAACCGGAAAATAGCGGGGTTAAGATTATTGAGCTCTCAGTTCATAATACAAGAACATTTTATAAAAATGATAACATACTAGAGGATCTGGATTGACTGCGAGAATGCTGGAAGCCCAACATCAAGGAGCCTATCCTTTTTCAGGCCAACAAGATCTTTCAGCGTGTTTACCATATCAGCTTTGGAAACGATAGCCGCTGAGTACCTCATTGTATTAGAAGATAAACCCGAAAATTGGCACCAGAGCCGGTCCCTAATACTAAGAGGTTGGATGCGCCAGTTTACCCAAGTCTGGGTTAAGTATAAACCGGTCAATCCATGAACAATCAAGGATCTCATGCACTTGAGAAGAGGAATAACTTTAGTGCGGGCAAACGACTTAGCAAAGGAGTTCATAGTGTTGGTATAAACCAGACGTTCGGGATGATAACCCGGCAAAACCAGTTCACCCTCACGAGATGTGTTTTACAGTAAAAGAAGGTTTTCTGCCAGAGTTTGGGGTGGCTAGCTAAAGTGATACCCGGATAGACCATGTCTTTCCTTTCTGGAAAGACACGCCACCGCAGTGGATCCGATCACCCCCAGCGACTTCCGGGTGTTTGTTGCAGTAAAAATACTCTAAGAATAGATCTAGGTTTGGCTCTATTTGGAGGTAATCCTCACAGAGGACTAAAAAAAAATCTAACATTGAAGATGGAGTTTGAAGGTAGATCCTGAGGGTCTAAACTGTAAAACCCTAAGAGCCGGCGAAAGAAATGAGACCCGGAGGGCAAAACCCCAATGCATATGGGCTTCCAATACAATTACCTCACCCGGCCTAGGTTCAGGATGGATCTCGCTCCAGGGAGCACACCAAGATATGTTCTTGGGAAGTAAATCAGATTCTTCCATCTGTTGAAGCCGACCGTGAGTGATTTCAGATTTGCACCAGTTCACGTGCGTCTCCCTCTTGTTCCTAGCAGCAGAACAGACAACAGAACTAGAAGCACCACCAGCTTTCTTATTTTTTCCGGTTCCCACAGCTTTGCTAGCCATGCTCTTCTCCTTCGCCATTGTATCTCGAACGCCGGTGATGCTCCAGCAGGGGTGGTGCGAGAGAGAGAGCTCCCGGGTGGCACTGGAGGAAGATGATGAAGTGGGGCGTGCAAGGAGAGAATGACCGGGGGGGCAAACCCTAGGGTTAGGTGGTAATTTTATGTGAAGGACCCTAAGGATTAACATATTTTTAGGAAGATTAGGGAGACTGGATCTATAGAAGTGGACAGATAAGTTGGAGATTTTTTAAATAAATGCATTACAAATACGGAGGAAATCTCGGGATAAACTGAAAGATTTTCAGTTCCTCAAGTCTCGGGATAAACTGAAATACTTTTAGTTCCGCAAATCTCAGAGATAAACTCACAAGCATAATTTCCAATTTAAACCTAAATGGTTTAAAACTTGGAAATAAAGAGCGAGAGGAAGGGAAAATAATTTTCCTCCAAATCCGGGTCAAGATTCAGATATTTACTTCCAACAAAACAAGGTTATGTTTATTTATTTTTTCAGGAGCTTAACGTGAACAATGTAAGCTATGGCCCAGTGTTCACGTTAATCTGGGGGCTAATGTTGGGGGAATGGATAAGGGGGTACCCCCAAATCCACCCCTATGAACCGGATTCTCACATAACCAGTTCATAAACATGAGTCCGGTTTATGTCGAGAAGGTTTGGAGAAGGTAGACCAAGAAGAATCCTTGAAGACCAAAAGGTTGAAGGATGACCCGGAAGAGCCCAGCGTGACCCGGAAAGGCCCGGTGTGACCCGGCAGAGCAAGGTGACCAGACCAGAGGGCCTAGGACTTAGCACGTCCGCCAAGGACGGCATGGAGGCATGGACCCAGTCTGGCCAATCCGGGCCATGGGTTGAACAGGCAGGTAACCCAGATGCCAATTCTTGCTAGGACTCCGACAACGGGTATAACCCGGATTCTCCTGTAACCTTAGGGACTCATCTGCTATATAAAGCGAGGCCCTAGGACATAGAAGGACAAGTTCTAATTGATAGCAATAGTTTTCAAGACATCGGAAGACATAATTGCTCCTTGTAATCCAGCCCTTGATTTCCCAATAGTAAGAACACAGGAGTAGCTTTTACCATCAATAGAGGGGCCGAACCTCGGTAAACTCGTGTTCTGGTTCTCACAAGAGGACACTTGCCGTGCCGACCAAACGACAAACAAGTTCAGCAGTTTATTCATATAGTATGTGTGAGTAAATATGGGCGTCCAAGGCCCTGCTATCAATTACTAGAAAGCAAAGAACTTCCCATTTCATGTCCACTCACCATCGAACCTGTAGATCGGTATATTGATAGATCCGGATCAACAAGGAGTATCATCAGAACAGTGTTTATGCATGATATATATTTTATATATTAGAGAAAATTTATATTGAGGGCATTGGATGTCCCATAGTAACAGAAACATTTTCTATTACTACCAGATTTATTCCGAAGTTGTTCTGAGAGAGAATTTGAGGTTGCACGATTTATGGAGAAAGTGCAGGGGCATGAGATGTCCCGAGATGTTGGAAATATATTTATGAAAATTTAGATAATTTCTATGATTTCATCTATAATGGTTAGAGGGTTCCGGAAGAGTTTCGGGCAAAAACCGAGAAGGCAGAGTGCCGGAGGGGGTCAGGAATGCCCCTCATGGCCGCACCCTATTTTACATGGCTACCAAGGTGGGCCCTAGGGCACATCACATTGGTACTTGACATCCCAATATTTTTCCACAATTTAATTGGAGAGAAAAGGAAAAATAACAGGGGAGGTGGAGTTGGACTCCACTTCGGGTGTCAAATTCGAGTTAAACTAGGGGAGGCGGTGCGGCCACCTCCTTGGTGCGTCCAATCCCGCTCCTAGCTGAAGCAGGACTCCTCCCACTTTGGTATGTCTCCCTTCCCCTCCAACTATAAAAGACCCCAAGGCTCAAAGCAAAACACACAATTGGCTCTCAAGCTTCTCTCTCTCTCTCTCTCTCTCTCTCTCTCTCTCTCTCTCTCTCTCTAGTAGAATTAGAGGGTATAATTAAAGCCGCTCTAATTGAATTAGAGCTTCTTCTAATTGGGGTTTTGAGGTAATAATTGATACCTTGTAGATTGATGCCTTGTACATTCCTTAGTTTTGGTACGTTCTCATCAGGTATCAGTCCCACTTTGGTATGTTCTCGTCATGTATGTTGGTGTAATAATTTATACCTTGTACATTCTTTAGTTTTGGTTTTCCTTGTTTCCCTATTTATTTTTTGTTTCTATAAAGATAAAAAAGCCCAAACTATTTCCTTCTTGTTTTGAGTTGTCTTTCTCTTTTCATTTTTGTTGTTTTTATTTCGTTTTCTCGCTATTTTGTGTTCTTGTATTATTTCATGAAAACCAAAAAATAGTTTCCTTTTATTGTTTCTTCATTCCTTTTGTTTTCTTTGGTTTGTTGTTTCCTATTCATAAATAAAAGAGACACAAAATATTTTGTATTTTTTTTTGGTTTTTTATCTTTCTTGCTTTGTTTTCCCTCTTTGCAACTATTTGTTTTGTGTTTTCTCTGTTCTTTTTTTTTTGATGTTTTATGAAACCCAAAAAACAAAAAAAGGTTTAAATTTTAGCTCTGTTGTTACTTCTTCAATATTCGAAAACAACAAAAATATTGTATCTTCTTCTTATTACAGTATAATTGTTTGCAGAGTTGAGCTAAGAGTACATAATGTGATTGAAATTCTATTGTGGTATCCTCCTCTGAAGAATTTAGTTGGACCGACTTGGCACATGCTTACACATGTTTATGGACTAAAAATAAATTTTATTAAGTATCGATGATATTTTACTTCAGGATGGTAATATCACTTCCATGCGTTATTTAACAATGATTTGTACTAATACATGATTATGAACGTTATTGGTCTCTTAGTTGGTCGCTTCCTGGTCTATTGCTAGCGTTCATTTGTACTGATTATGAGCTCTACTCGTGCATCCAAAATTGTTGAACCAATTTATTCCACAAGTGTACACAATATCTTCCTATGCAAGGTATTTAATAGACATTCCAAGTAAATTCTTGTGTGCTACCTTCAAAACTTTCAAAAAAAATTATCCTTGACGTTATTTTATCCCATGAGGAAGTGCTGGAGAGTTTGTTATACCCTGTATCAAGAAAACTAATTCTATGCTCATTTAAAATTTTCAAGAGAGCTCGTGCCAAATAATATGACCTTAATTAATGAAAGGAAAATCCTCCATAGACTAGTGATTATTAGCAGGCATCAGTGAATTTGGTTAGCCATGGTTTGTGTATGCTAGGTTGGGAGGAGTGCCTATCCTATAAAAAATTGCTAGTGGAAAAGGCTCTCAAAAGTCTATTAAATTTTCTTGAGATGGGTTATGATAAGTTCTTTATCACCAGTTGTTGACAAAGACATACACAATTCTCAAAAATACTTCCATATATCTGCTTTACAAATGAAAAGCTCTAGCGCATTAATGATCCCTGCTTCACTCCGTGAATGTCATATCTTTTACTCTTATGTTGAATCCCCTTCCTTCTTGTTTTGAGCACCAATTAGGAGAGCATAATTGTCGTTGATATAATGTGCATTGTACCAAAATATTATTGATTGATGCATGATTGTGGTATTGTTTGTTCTGAAATTATTATATCTAGTCACCACTTAAACTTTGGAGGTGTCCTGGCATTTATGTTTTGCTCCACAATAAACATCAAGTGAGATACCATTATACCATCCTTTTTATGGTTAATTTAACCTTTTGATGTTCCACAATTTCATATTATTAATTTTTAGTTCTTTGTGTTCTTTTCATGAGTTGCTAAGCTTCATTATCCTTATAGCATTTGTCATGTAATTTTTAAACCTACTCATAGCATATACATATGCACATCATGTGAAGTAAAAGTGTTTGTCAAGGATTTCTTTATCGCATTGAGTTTTTCAACAAAATTTCTTGAGGACAAGAAATAGGCTAAGCTTGGGGGAGCTGATACGTCCCAAACGTACCTAATTTTCCAGTCACTTTTGCTATTGATTTGCCTCTATCTTGCATGATTTGGATTGAACTAACAAACTGATGCTATTTTCAGAGGAATTACCCTTGGTGTCCTGATTTTGTGCAGAATTCCACTTTTGAGAAAAAATTCAGAAAAATTCCACACATCCTAACTTCCTGAAAGACCCACGAATCCAGGAGGGCACCTGGAGTGGGTCCACCACCCCACCAGGCGATTCCCATGCGCAGGTGGGTCCTAACCGCGCCTCCCCATCACCTGGTAGCATGGAACCACCCCCATGCTTACCTTGGGTACTTTGGTATCTTCATCCCCGAAACGGTGAACCCCCGAAGGATTTTCCCAAATAAGATACGGAGCTCCACCTCCACCCGAAAACCTAGTTCGAGGGACAAAAGTTCCTATTCTGTCACCCTACCGGGACGGGGATTCAGAGGAGATCGTTGCCATCGTCATCACCAACGTCTCTCCATGAACCAACCATGATTCCCCCATCCATGATTGAGTAATTCCCTGTTGTAGGCAGAGCGTATGGTAGGGATTGGATGATATTAACTATGTAATAATTCATCAGATTGTTAGGGCATGATTCCTAGTATCTATTATTGTTGTTAATCATCGTTGTTGCAACTTGTTACACTTAATGCTTGTCATTAGGACCTCAGTGCCACGATTTCAGATGTTAACATGTTATGTTTTCCTAAATATAAGTGTTGTTTTGGATCATACCTGCAAGTTTTATGCACCTATTATAGTCTGAAACCCGTGACCCCAAGGTGATAGGTTGGAATATAAGATGGGAAGGGTTGTAGTTTGAGGATTGCATGTATCCATTAAGTGTTAATGCTTTTATCCGTGCTTGGTGAAACACGTACCTTAATTACCATTAGCTCCAAGTTGGGACCGCATAAACGGGATGATTGGACAAAATATGTTGTGCTAGTTCTTATAGAAAGCACGTATGTTTGGTTAATGCTTGGATGCTCTCTTGTTTATTTATGTTGTGTCGTGTGTTATGTTTATTAGATGATATCTATCATTCATGCAACGCATGTACATCCGTCCCTCTGCCTATGATGTTTGTAGCCCCATTGTCCACTTCATTTACTATCGTTGTTACTATTGCCGCTACTACTTTATTATTGTTGTTACTATCAAACTATTGCTTCCATCATATCACTGTTGCTACTATGAAATTGTGTCAAGCAAGTACCTTTCGAGGTGCAGCTGAATTGACAACTCATTTTTAAGGCTTATAAGTATTCGTTGGCTCCCTTGTGTCGAACCAATAAAGGCTTACACTTACGCTTGAAGAATTTTGCGGTCCCCTACACTTGTGGGCCATCAATGTCAAGGTATGTTTATTCTCACTGCTAAATTAACCTTGCGGAGTGATTGAAAAACAAACACTACTAAAACGTCTAGAGCCTCAATATAAAATTATTCATAACCATGAACCCCGTGTGGATCCTATCCATATGCCCATTCCACCATGCCATCAGTGACACCAATTATGGTGCAACACAAAGCTACTGAAGCACTTATTCGTATCAGACGAGATATGCCAAGTGCAACTCGAACATCATAGGATCCCTAGAAGTTTGTAGAAAGCCACACCATTCCGTCGCAAACAAAACAAACACAGCTTATAGGGAAGCAACAGAGGTAAACCGAACATTATAGAACTTTCTAATATACTTGCACAAGCTTGTACAATACCCGCAAAAAAATGCTATAGACCAGATCGCATCTATGCATAGCATGATCTCATTTCCACTACTTATGTACGTTACAAAATTTTACCCCAACGTAACCCACAAGATCAATTATGAAGACAACGACGCATGCCCATACATGCATTGATCGAGCACTTACAGTTACCAACATCGGAATAACGGTGTAGTCGTAGTAGATTCTAAACAATCTTAGATCCTCACAACTAGAATTAGTTGCAAGGATGTCGCTAAGATTACCTCGTCAAGGATCACACGTGTGATCCCTCTTATAGTATCCACGCATCCACTTGCGTAAACCCTCCAGCTCTCCATCTTCCAGGACTCGACGCCAACGAAGAGAGAACAAACTTTTGGCGTAGCTAAAGTCGTAGATCTAATCAACTTGATAGAGTGATATGATACTGATGTTCTCAACACATGAGAGTGAATTAGATATTAGAGCATGAGGACACCTCAAAACCCCAATTAGAAGAGGCTCTTATTCTACGAGAGAGAGAATAGGTACGAAGGTCAATTGATGTGTCCCCCAGTGGAGGGAGAGGGTGGGTTTATGTAGTAGGCCGCCTGGGGCACCTGCCCAAGGGGTAGGTTGGTTTGGGGCAGCCAAAGGCTGGCCGCACCCCTCCTAGGGCAACTCGGATAGGAATTCCTTTGGGAGTCTGATTCCCTCCCACCTTTTCTTTTCCTTTTCCTTTGTTTTTCCCCTTCTGTCTCTTCAATCAAATAAGGAATAATCCCGGGAGATGTGCTCCGTCTCATGTGTAGCCCGTGGGCCCACATGCCAACCCCAAATAATGGGTGCGGCATGGGGGCAATTCTTCCCCCTCCCTCACTCCCCCTTCTCGGGTTTTTCTCCGAAACACTTCTGGAACCTTGTAAAACCTATATATAAAATTATCGACCTAATATAATGATGCCAAACAAAGTATTTCTAACATCATGAGACATTTCATGTCCTTTGTAATCTTTCCAAAATAATTCCGCCCTCTCCTGGCATTATTTCTCTCTCGTAGTGACTTCACCGGAATACCTCTAAATGACTCCGGAATTATTCTTATGATATCAGAATGACTTCGACCTTTCTCAAAACCATATACTACTAAAACACTCTCAATTGAAGGTTGACAGAGCTTAAGCGTATGACTCATAAAGGTGAACACACATACATGTTCGGGAATTTACCAAACAATAACCAACAACGGGGCCATGGACGCTCATGATGACTTCTGTGTGTCCATGAAGAACGAGAGAACCTTCAAGTTACTCATTTCACTTATTACCTTAACTTCACGATACCAACGATATCACGAGATGACACAATGTTCTCTAGTTTGATCAAACTCTTTGATCATAACTCATATAAAACTCGCATCGATAACATTCTCTTTTTATCATTCATATCCTCGACCTCTTTGTGATAAATCACACTGTGTCTAGCCAGGCGATATGTTGACATCTGTGATACTGAGAGAGCATAGTGGATGTACTATCCATCGTCCGAAGGTGTTAATTACAATTATTGAACGACCCCAATTCCATTACACGCTCTAGGTTATACCCATATGTCAACGTTATAATCTCCTGTTACGGTAGCCATTTGAAGACATCCAAAGCATAACTGTCGATTGTGCGGTCACTAGATATTCTCACAGTATAGGAATCCTATCCAATGAAAACTCTATATTCAATTTGGTAAATTCATTACAATTGTTAGTCTCTTAGAAAGATCATATAGCTGGGTAAACTCTTATGATAGCTAGACTTACCAAAGTTCATGATCAGGAAAATGTGATCATCTCACAACACATAAGCTAATCTTAGAGACAAGATTAGCAACTTTTTTTGTTTATATATTCACACACACACACAAAGGTTTACTTTGAAAACTCACTTTTCAAGTACTATACCAGTTATAGTATAATTATATTAACTTAGTACTGAACTTGAAGAAAGAATAATAACTGAATATTGTCATCTCTGAGTCATATCTCCAACATATTTGTCTAGATAATCTATTTTGAAACATTAATAATGATAAACAAGAGAGGACCCTCGTTTGTCTCCATTAGTTTTTTGCTAGGAGTTTTGTAACACTAATGAAGTGTAGAGAGTCCCATCTAGAAAAGTGTAAATTGAGGATTTTTCTACATGTGGTAACCGTCATGTTGTCTGACCAAAAGCACATACTTGAGCACTAGATTTGCAGGGCTCAAGCACGTTCTTTTTCTATGAGACTAAGTGGATGGATCTCATGGCCACCTCTTCTGCACAACTCCATGTGCTTGAAATTTCTTGTACATGTCGAGGTGGTAACCACCAGGAGATCGACAATCAGTTGAGATTGTTCTATGAGCTCCACCGTAAGATCCATCTTTTCGATGATGTTTCGTCGGACAAGGAGAGCTCAAGCATGTACATAGCATGTTAAATAGTCGGCAAGCTCACCCCCAGTATCTCCATAGCTTCATATTCAACACCACCATGTCGTCCCGGCAAGAGGAGAAGGAGGCACCCCCACAATCACCGGGTGTAGGCCCTAGGCCGTGTGTGCTGGCCATCACCGCCATCTCCATGCCTCCATATCTATCTCTATTGCTCTAGTATTTGTAAGATTGAAAATGATGATTACCATAATGTATTATTCATCTTTTTGTTATTATTTTAACTATGTTTGAGTAACTGTTCCGGTTCTAGGTTGAGGTATAATCTAGTACGCAATATTAGACTTTGTGGCATAATCTAATATTTTATCTTCTCACTTTTTGTGATGTATGTAAATCACATAAAAACGAGTCATAAATCACATAAGTATATGTACTTTTTATTTTAGTGCACTTTGCTAGTTATTATATCATGAATGGGAGAATATATATTTTACATATACTTACTGATATTTTCAAATAAATTGTATAGAAAAGAGACTAAGAGAGTGATTAATTTCTTCTCGACTTCGTAATATATATTTCCCAGTCCACCATGCATTGAAGATCTTCTTATCTCTTGCATTTATAGGAATTAAATTATTAGAGCGATGGAATGGCCTTCAACGTTGGCTTATAAATACAAGAGCAACTCCAACAACCGCGCTATAATTTGGCACGCTAAAACGCGTTTGAAGCGCCGCGTGGGTGACAGGAACTCCAGTCGCGCTAATTTCGCGCGTGCATCGGGGTTGTGGTTTACCAGACGCCCGAAAATACTCCATGCGTAGAAACCTCACACCAACAAATATGCACACCATAGAAGATCAAACAAAGACATGAAAAATAAAAATAAAAATAGCGTGATTATTCTTACAACGCAAACAAATAGTACACAAAAATACAAACAATAAAACAATAGTTCATCAACAATACAAAAAATTTGTTCATCAACTAGCCATCGAATACAAACATAAAACTACTGGTTTTGTTGTCCATACCATTTCCACCAGTCCTCCATGACATCTTCTTAAAGATCATCATATGCATCGTTATCGCGAATGACATGGTACGATGCATCGTTGTCACAAATTGGCGTCTTCTTCCCTTTTGCGAAAAGGCCAAAGGACATAAATTATGTAGGAGAAAAACTTATATACCATCCTTACAGAAATTAACACCTCATTCTCCCTCTTGCAAAAAGGCCCTTAGAGCATCTCCAACAGTCGCCCTAAACGGAGCCCGTGCCCAATAAACCGCCAGTTTAGCGCGAGATGAAAAGCTGCGCTCTAGCGGACGCACGAAATCTGGCCACGTCGCAAAATTTGGCCAGCGCGACACGAAAAACCCCATCCGGCGCCCATAAACTGCAACGTCCAATCCAGTGTGCGCGTCCGTCGAGCGAGCACGCGAATAAGCAACCGTCGGTGAAATTTCCGTGCGCGCTCGTAGCAGTTCATTCCCCTTCCACCTCCGACCGCTGAAATCCGGTCGCCGTTGCGCCACCCTGTCGCCGCGCGCAGCTCCCAGTCGCCGCCGCGCCACCACATCTCCGCGGATTGGTCCCACCTGCCGGCCATCCCCGTCGCCGCGCGCTTCTCCCACCTGCCGGCCATACCCGTCGCCGTGCCCAACTCCCAGTGGCCTCCGCGGGCAACTCCTACGCCGCCGATTTCAATGTCTATTTTTCTAGTTTAAATAATAATCGTGAATCCATTTTTCATCCAATGATTAGAATGGGATTTGCAAGAGGAAGAAGACAGAGTCATTCTTTTGGCTTTGCACCACGCCAGTAGAACCAATTTCCGCCACACTTTCTAACAGATTATGCATCCTTGTTCGCTTGCTTTGACTGTTTGGTGCCTTCGTAGCGTTAATTGCTTCAGAGTACTAAGAATTTCCTGCCACACTTTCGAACAGACTATGCTATGACTCTGCTTTTATAAATGAGACGACTCCAGGCAGGGAATCAAGAGCTGAAGAACAGATTCCATAATTAGCACACGGAGAAACACATCCAGGTTTACTCCGCTACCAGCAACAGGAGTCAACCACTAAAAATTCAGGTCCTGCATAAGAGCACCTAACACTGTTCGACAGAAAGAAAAGAATAACAGAGGGCACACGCAGCGAGGACGACTACGAGGTGCAATGGATATCTGCAGCTAGTCCGCGAAGGTGCCGTCTCGCCTGCGCACCTCCACCTTGATGTCGTGGTCCTCGCCGCGGTCGGCGTCGCTCCCGCGCATTGCCCGGAAGAAGCAGATGTCGCCGACGGCGAGGCGGTTGTCGACGCAGAACTGGTGCCATCCGTACCTGAGGGACGTGCGGGGATTGCCCCTTGCCCGGGGGGTGAGCTTGAGGTGCACGGGCCACGACTTCCTCCCGCGCATCCGCAGCACCACCTTGCTCCTCTTCTCGTACTCGTGCGCCACCTGGAAATACGACGGCACGTTCTGCTCGGCCGGCGAGCAGCGGATGGAATCAGTAACCAGATAGCACACGGGAACACTTGACACAACTCGCAGGTAGAACTAGTCATGATCGATCGAGCATGAGCGCACTCACCAGGTACTGATTCTGCCTCTCGCCCAAGTGGCACTGCCTCAGCACGACGGTGAACTGAGACGTCGGCGCGTCGTCGATGTCCATCTCCGCCGAAAAGCCGCTGTGTTTGCTGCTGCCACTGTCGACGCTGTTCTTGCTGCCACTGTCGATGCTGTTCTTGCTGCGACTGTCGGTGCCGCTCTCACTGTCTGGAGAAATGCAGGAGTCTTCTTCTTCTTCTTCTTTAATCGTCGTTATGAGTGCCGAAGAACGTGGCACTGGCGTCGTGTTGGCAGCGTCGTCGTCGTCGGGGTAGTACCTGCGGCACATGCTTCCGTCGAACACCTTGATGCTGAGCACCGCGTCGCCGTCGTAGCTGAAGACGAGGAAGTGGCCGAGCTGCAGGTCGTGAGCGCGGGCGAACTGCTCCCAGCCGCGCCTGAGGTGCATGTGACCGTCGCCGTCGAACACCACCTCCACGACCCACAGCCGACGCCCTCCGCCGGCCTCCCGCAGCTTCACTTCACGGGGCTCACGGCCGTCAAGCACCTCCGCAAACTTGTCAGGCAGCCTCTGCGGAACGGTTGAAATTGATCAAACGCAATTTTAGAAATCGAAAAAATGAGATGAAACATTAAGTAAGAGATTGGTCGATTAGGATCTGCGTACCAGTTTCTCCCCGGAAATTCGGTATATGGGCAGGAAGAACTCGAAATCGGATAGGTCCGGAAAGGCCGCCGCCTCTTCCATCTTAGCAAAACCGTCTTGTTCTTGCGCTTCCTCCTCCCCTGACTCTCTCCTCTCACAGGTGCAGCATAGTGACGGTCACATCTCCTTATCAGAAGTAGACATGTAAGCAAGGGGCAGGAATAATCACGTACCATATGTGGTTTGTTTTCGTGGAAAAAGGAAGCATCCATTTTTGCATTGCTCCACTACTTCAAGAACATAAAAACTAGTACGTGTCGACCTCGAGGGGTAACTTGTGAAGTTTAGCTTGCTTATTTTGGTTCAACTATAGTGGTGGGAAGCGTAGCAGGGCATATTCTGCTGCGATATATTTTTCCCCATGCATTGTAAAAGTGACCAGCTACCATTTTTCCCTATGTACAGAAAATTGTTCTGATGCTCCCTATTTTTCTTGGTGGATTTTTTTAGAAATTGGAGCCTTGGCCCCAGCCTCTGCAGCAAATTGATGTACATGGTTGGATTTTATTAAAAATCATAAACGTCAAAAGTCTATCCTCTTACAACTCACGAGTGACTCAAAGCGGCCACAAACACCAACCAAAAAAAGATTACAATGCACATTAAATAGCTTATGGTTCGGGTACCGCTTCGTGAGACCACGGAACCGCGCGTAACCCTAGCCGCCGCGCTGCCTCTCCCTTCCCCTCCCCCTCTCTCCTTCGCGCCCTCCCGTCTCCCACCCCTCCCACCCTCCCTCCTTTCTTCCTCCCGCGCGCCCGTCGTCCCCGTGGCGGCGGCGCGCCTCCTTCCTTTGCCGCACCTAGCCTACTCCCAACCCTCTCTCCCGCCGGGTTGCGCCGGCGGCGGCGGCATGACTCTTCCAACGTGCTTTTTGGTGGAGGCGGGGCTCTCCAAGGGCTGCGGCGGTGCCCCTCGGGCGGCGACGGTCCGGCTCTGGCCGGGGGAGGGCTGAACGACGGCGACACGCGGTTGCCTGTGGGGCGGCGCAGGGCAGCGGTGTCGGCGTGCTGTGGAGATGGTCGGCCGGGCCTTGAAACCTAGATCTGGGCCTATGGGCCCATCTGGGTTCGGGCGCAAGCTTCTCGGGCCCGTTCTAGGCTCGGCTGGACCCTGTTAGGATTGGTGTGCCTCGTTGGGGCTTTACGGGCCCGCTGGGCCTGGCCGGACCTGACGGGGGCTGGTGTGCCTTGTGGTCACGTCCGGTTGACTACCGTCTTCGACGGTGGAGGTTGGTCCCTCCCGCCGGCCGCGGCACTGATGACCACCTGTTACTCCTCTCCACACTTTTGGCTTGCAGTCCTCGTGTCGGTTTCTTCGGTGAGACGACGATGGTGGCCTCGGGTTCGTGTTGACGCATGTTCGTGGGCGGCTAGTATGATGGTGGCGAGGCTCGTCCTCTTGTGGCTCCTGTGCTACGGATCATCCGGGAGTGTGGATGGGGTTTTCGGGAGAAATCCTTGTCGGTTCGTCCGACACCGACGCGGTGTCGCCTCCAGGTGACATCTTCCTTCCTGAAGGGCGTCGTGGCTACCATTCGTCCTCCTTCCGATGTGCCGGGGGAAACCCTAGGACCAGTGCGCTGGTCCGGGCAGCAGCGAAGCGTCCTTCTTGAAGGTGTTGTGTGGTACTCGTCGATTCTATGCTAGGAGCGTGGTGGTACTTTACCGGAGAGGGCACAACAATTGCGAGTCACCGGCGTTTAGTCGATCTGTTTTTGTCTCCATTTTTCTTTTCTTTTTTCTTTCTTTTCTTTGGGTGTATGTTTGCTGTCGCCCCAGCATTGCAAGTTGATGTAGCCCACCGTATTCCACCAAGCACAACATCGATACGCAACAAGGTGAACTCACTCCTACCTCCGTACGTTTCCGGTGACTTGGTGAACGGTGCTCTACCTCATGAAATACCCCTCTACATGCATAGGTGGGATCACCACATGGAGACCCAAGATGGTGCCCAAGATGCTCAAGAACACATCCAAGAAGGTGCGCATGAAGCTAGGAAGGACGTGGGTGAAGACGGCGTCAAGATCGGAGTTCCGAGGAGGAAGAACGGAGGGAAAAGGGGTCTCCCGGCCTACCACCCGGCCAGGCCGGCCTCCCCCCCTGCCCAGGCCGGCCCCCTACCCGAGCAGCCCGGCCTGCCTTTCCCCCACCCCGGCCCCAGGCCGGGCACCCAACAGAAGGGGCCGGCCTGCCTCCTTCCCACCCCGGCCCCAGGCCGGCCACCCCTCCAGGCCGGCCTCTGCGCCCCCCAGGCCGGCCAGGCCGGCTCCCAGGCCGGCGTGGCCCCAAAATGCACGGAATTGGTCCGTTTTTGCTCCGTTTCGACCCCCGTTTCGACCCCGAGCTATATAAGGGACCCCGGTGGTTAGATCTAGGGTTTAGGGATTATTTGAGAACTTCGGGCTTTTCCCTTGTATCCCTCTTGTGAGGTGACTCCTCTTACGAGGCTACTCCTATGTTGATGATGTTCATCTAGGACCGTATCAAGATCTCTCCAAGGAGCTACTCTTTCACCTTGTGATTCTAGTAGCGCTTGCCAACCTTCCCCTTGCGGCTTCTGTTGGATCGGTGGACCGACCGGTGAGAGGAATCGGTTTCAATTAGCGTGTTGTTGACTTGGGTTTGCGATCCCTCGTAGGCTTCACGAGTTGTCTTCCCCCTTTTGTGTTTCCACGCGTTTTCCCTCGATTTCCCCTCGATTCCCCCTCTCGTGTTCATCGTGTTCATCGCGTTCTTCGTGCGTTCTTTGTTCGTTCTTGTCGATTCGTGAAGATCGGGCCAACTTAGAGGTCAACACCTCATCATCTGGTATCCAGAGCTAGATTGACACGAATCCGACACCCCACCCCCTCCCCTACCACCAATTTTTCTTCTATCCACCATAAATTCGAAAATTTGACCAAAAATAGCCGAAAGGGATTTCGACCGATCTCTTGATTTGTTGAGTTTTTCGTGGTTTTGTTTCATAGATTTGTTGCCAAAAACCATTCCCCATCTTTCTATTCAGCCAAATTTCTTGAATTTGTCCAAATTTTTTCTTGATTTGGGAGAAATTTCGAATTTGAGCAAAAATTTCAGAAAAATCCTGCTCTTCGATTCTTGGACAGATTTTGTATCTTGTTTTTCTTTGTCGTCGTTGCTCCGATTTGAGTGAGGCAAGTTCCTACGCGTCGCCATCGACATCGCCTACGCATCTACATCATCGGATCCACACGACATCGACATCCACCGGCCGCAAGTCCGAGATCATCCACCGCATAGGTATAACTTGCTTCCGCTTGAACTAACCCTTTCCTTTGTGTACCTTACCTATTCGTACTAGCTCTTTTACATCGCTTGGCATCGCATTGTGGCACCGAGAGTGCGAGTTTAGCGCTTGTGAGAGAATAGCTTCGAGTAGGCATTGGCATTTGGGAATCATTTCCGCATCATCATCAAAAAGCGAAAAATCAAAAAAAAAAGAGGAGAAAGAGCAAGAAGCAAAAAGAGCCAAAAGAAGCAAAGATCAATGCCAATTGCTATCATTTGTAGGAACTCCTAGCTTCGAGTTGCAAGAGAGAAGAGAGTGACCGGTTGCCACATTGCGAATCTTTTTGCCTCTACTTAATTGCGGTTTGAGCTAGCGTCCTCCGTGCGTTGGTGTGGCATTGAGCTTAGTCTTCGATAGGTACATTTCGTCTCCGCTCGTCCATTGGCCGCACTAACCCCATTTATCACTTGTGTGTGTTTGTGTGTTTAGTTTACACCATAGCATTTTCCTCCATTAGGTTTGGTTTTCGTGCTAACTTTTCTTTGATTCTTCTCCACATTTTACAACATACTTTTCTTTGGATTTGTCGTTTTCTCGCCACATTTCTAACCCATTGCCATCCACCCATAAGCCGTGTGTGTTTTGGAGCGTGTTTTGGGATCTTTCGAACTCAAGTCACTTCATTCTTTTTGTTATCGGTTTCTCTTGGCTTGGTCCACTAGTTTCCAACATTTGCTAAAAGGTGAGGTTTGAGCTCTTAGGTCTCCACACTCTATATATACATTTGTGATTGTTGAGATGGCTAGGGAAGGAGTACTAACAAGGCCGAGTTCGGACGATCAAGGAACCTCTTTCTTCAACAACATTGGCTACCACAACTTCGTCAACCGCCATGAACACTTTCGGCTTTGCCAACTTGCTCGTGATGGATTGGAGCGCTTGGACCATCTACTTCAAGCTCATCATTCTCGATTCAATGATCACATGGCGAGTATAGCAGGTCTACGACCTATTTCGGCAAAGAAAGATTACAACGTTATGCATCTATGCGTCTCTCATTAAGCCACCATCCTGGCTGTAAATAGCCCGAAGGACCGCCATCTTTCGAGCACAGCCTGTATCCGTAAGTCCACGTTGCTCCGCAGGTAGAAGGAAAGACCACGTGTGTATGCAAGACACCACCATGTTTATAACCTGCAAAAAATGAACACCCTTTTTCTTGTCAAACACAATACTATTACGACAATTCCATACAGCCCAAAGAACAGCGACGACGCCTATTCGTATACGTGCCTTCGTCTTTTTATCGGTTCCATTAAGCCAAGATCTAAACATATTAGTAACAGAAATCGGTGGATAATACTAAAAGTGAAGTGCATAAGGCGCTAGATATGACGAACAAAGGGACAAGATATAAAAAGATGATGAACAGTTTCATCAGTATTGCAAAAAACACACTTCTTACATCCTATCCAATTGCGTTTAAAGGTCTTTACGATTAAAAAAACCACAGAAAGATCTTTATTTTTAAAGGTACCTTCAGTTTCCACAAATATTTTCGAAGGTACGGTGTTGACCCATGCATCAAATCCATATACATGGACTTAACAGTGAAAGTGCCATTCGTAGACAGCCTCCACCGAAACAAATCTTCCTCGTCAGACAACTCCACAGCCATTAGGCGTTCCACTAAATGTAACCAAGGAGCCCGTCTTACTCCTGAGATGGTTCTTCGAAACTAAACATCTAAAGGGACGTTGGATAACACACTTGCTACCGTCACGCCTGGGTGTCTAACCACACTATAAAGGGAGGGATACTGCTGAGATAACGGATCATCTCCTAGCCATATATATCCTCCCAAAACAGCACATGTTGCCCATCCCCCAACTGAAATGAGCCACGAGCAAAGAATTGGCTTTTAATTTTCATAATACCTTCCCAAAAAGGAGAGTCTGTAGGTTTAGGTTCCATCGGAGATAACGGTTTATCTCCGAAATATTTATTTGACATGAGTTCGTGCCAAAATCCTTCTTCATTCAACAACTTATGAAGTCATTTGCTCAAAAAACAAGTATTCTTAATATCTAGCGCCTCAATACCCAATCCTCCCTGATCTTTCGGGCGACAGACTATATTCCACCTAGTTAACCGATATTTACGTCTCTTACTATCACTTTGAAAAAAGAAATGAGACCGGTAGAAATCCAACTTTTCCTAACCCCAATAGGTATCTCGAAAAAGGACTGAAGAAACATAGTTAGACTGGTCAGAACCGAGTTTATCAAAATGAGACGGTCCCCATATGATAACAAATTTCCGGGCCATGAACTCATTTTTTTTCTCAAATCGATCATCCACTGCTTTCCATTCCTTATTCAACAATGTTCTATCATGAACGGGAATGCCTAGATACTTAAAAGGTAGGTGACCGATATCACAACCGAAAATGTGACGGTATTCCTCCCGTGAGTTCAACGCATCTCCAAAATAGTAAATCTCACTCTTATGGAAATTGATCTTTAATCCCGACAATTCTTCGAACATTGCTAGGATAAGTTTCATATAAATAGCCTTGTCAATATCATGCTCTAAAAATAATATGGTATCGTCATCCTACTGTAGAATTGAGACACCACACCTTCGACCAGATGTGGAATTAGCCCACCTACTTGACCATCCTCCTTGGCTCGAGCAATTAGAATGGCCAACATGTCAGCTACCAAATTAAACAAAATAGGAGACAAAGGATCTCCTCGTCTTAAGCCTTTGAGTGTTTGAAAATAATGACCGGTGTCATCATTAACTTTTATTCCGACACTCTCGCCCTGAACAAAACGAGCTACCCATTCACACCACGAAGGTGAGAATCCTTTCATCATTAAGACTTGTTGCAAAAAAGACCAATTCACCTTGTCATATGCTTTTTCAAAATCGATTTTGAAAAGCACACCATTCAATTTCTTTCTCTTGATCTCATGAATTGTTTCATGTAAAATTACCACCCCCTCTAAAATATTTCTGCCCGGAAGAAAAGCAGATTGAGTTGGTCTGATTACTCGGCTAGAGATGGACGTAACTCTATTAGTACCCACTTTTTTAAACACCTTTAAACTCACCTTTAAGAGACATATAGGTCTGTATTGCTCAATGCGACATGCATCTTCTTTTTTGGGCAGCAAAGTAATCACTCCAAAATTGAGCCTATAAAGTTGTAAGTCACCCTTATGGAGCTAGGAAAACATATCCATCAGATCGCTTTTGATAATGTCCCAACAATGTTGATAAAATTCAGCAGGGAACCTGTCTAGTCTCGGTGCTTTATTATGCTCCATATGCACAATCACATCCTTCACCTCCTTTTTCGTAAAAGGAGAAGTGAATTAAATTTTCTTCGGGTGAGACTTGGGGCATATCATGGGTCGTATCTTCTATCAAAGAAACAAAACTCGGGTCCGCAGCACCAAATAGTTTCTTATAATATTCATATATGAAATGTTTTAAGTTCTCTTCTCCCACAATCGTGCCCTCATCTTGTTCTAATTGGAAAATTCGTTTTTTCGATGTTTACCATTCACTATGATATGAAAGTATTTCGTATTACTACCCCCCTCCTGAATGTGTTTCACCTTAGCCCTCTGCGCCCATTTTGATTCCTCATCACTCATTAATTTAGCTAGACCCTCCTTAGCCTCCTTCTTAGCAGCCCGCTCGGCATCACTTAGAAGGATTGTTTCCGCCTTTATATCGAGATGGTCTATCAACAAAATAAGCTTTTCTTTCAACATTTTATACTGTCCACTAAGATTCTTTGCCCATCCCCTGAGGAATTGACGCAAGTGACGTATTTTATTCTGCCACCGTTCAATTGGAGATGTACCCGATGTTATGGAGAGCCACTCTCGTCGAATCATCTCATAGAACCGTTCATGGCGTAACCAGGAGAGTTCAAAAGAGAAATGCTTCTTGTTCCCTAAATGCGCCAGCGCACCCGAGTCCAATAAAAGTGGCGTATGATCAGACCCCGTCCTGCTCAACACATGAACAGAAACGAGCGGATATTTTTGTTCCCACTGAATACTCGTTAGAAAACGATCCAACTTCTCGTACGTTGGTATCGGTCTTCTACTAACCCACGTGTATTGCCGACCCGATATTCGCAACTTCTTAAGATCTAGCCTCTCTATTATGGCATTAAAAATGGAAGGCCAGCGTGCGTTAAAATTATCGTTATTCTTCTCCTCCTGCCTCCTAATAATATTAAAGTCCCCCTCGACAAGCAACGGGAGATCCTCATTTTCACAAAATCTCACTAAACCGATAGAAACTCCGGTTTTTTTGAGTCTTGCGCAGACCCGTAGAATAAAACCAACCCCCACAAAAACCCGTCCACTTTTTTTTACATGAAATTTAGCACAGAATGTCCTAGACACAACGGTTTGTGCTGCAAGGGTTGTGTTATTAAAACCAATCAACATACCACCTGAACGACCACTAGGTGGTAAGAAAAAACACGTAAAATCTCTTCCTGCCGCTAAAAATTGGAGGAAATGAATAGAAAACGAATCTCTACCCGTTTCCAACAAGGCTATAAAATCAAGATTATGATCTTTCACAAATTCATGAACTGAAAGATGTTTACCACGATCTCCAAAACCGACACTATTCCAAATCAAACCTCTCATTGTTACTTATTAAGTTTTCTTATACGTTCACTTCTCCTAGGTTTTGTAAAGGCAGCAATTGTTTTCTTACGGTTACGTTTAACCAAAGAAACATGTGGCATTAGATCCGTTTGATCCTTTTCCACATCATCATCAACATTGTCTAAGTCCTCACTTAAATTAGATGTTGTTTTCAAAACTAGATTATTACTCTAATCCTCAACAGAGTGATTAAAATTATTTTGAAGATAAATAATTGATCTTGATTTTTCCTTACCCATTAACCCCGAAATCGATAACCTCTTTTGCTCCTCTGTTTTTCTTAGAGAAATTCCTAGCCTATCCACTCTAGACAATATATCAGAAGCAGAAAACGAATGGAAAGATAATTTTGCGTATGAACTGGTACCTTTAGCAAAAGCCTCCTCCTTGCGCTTCACCCTAGCCTTCACTCGCTCTGGTTGTGGAAAATCCGCGTCCAGATTGGCACGTAGCGGTGCACTAGAGCGCACCTCCCCATAGTCTCCAATGCTGCCGAATGCGAACACCTCCGACTCCGATGGCCTCGCCCGGGTAAGAAAAGTTCCTCTCAACCCCAACCCGTCTGGCTTAGGGGAAAGGAGTTCCTCCTTGGCTATGAAAAAGTCCAAGGACGCCGTAGCACCCAACCCATCTAGTTGGGGTGTTGGCATCACCTCCATGTTGAATTCTTGAACTAATTCTCTTGGTGTCACAGCTGGGTACCGAAACTCCTAAGCACATGGCGATGCGGCCTCCCCACGACTCTCCTGGTGTGCCACTGAAAGTGCACTATGGTCAACTAGAGGGGGGTGAATAGGTTGACTACCAATTTTTCTTTTCTTTTGCTTTTAATAGGGCTAAGCAAGATAAGATAAGGTTCTCTAGATGTGCATCTAGGTGAGCAACCTATGTGGACAAGATAATATGCGCAACGGAAGTAAAACGAAAGGTAGGAAGATAAACCACAAGTGTAAACAAGGATATGATTCCCGTAGTTCCTTCTCAATGAGAAGTACGTCTATGTTGGAGAGGTGGGGAGCCACCTAGGCACTCCTCAATAGCACGGTTGTGCACACCTTATTCTCCTTGAGCTTTTCCAGTGAGGGAGATTCTTGTTTCCACTACGAGGTCGACTTGGAGGCGTTGAACAAACCTTTACATGAGCTCGAGGTCATTCCACAAGATGGATGGAGGCTCTCGAGCAATGCGAAGCTTCTTGCAACAAGGTGGAAGCTACAAGCACAAGATCTACTAAGGTTTCTAGGCCTCAAGTAGGATTCTAGATCTACTAGGTTGTGATGGATGGATTTGAATTTCCTTTGGTGGAAGTGTGGATCTAGGTCTCCTCTAGCTCTCCACAAAGTATGGGAGTGAGTGGGTGGACGGAGAGGGAGATCTAGGTGGGTGAATCTTTCATTAATGGCTAGAAGAGAGAGAGTGAAAAGCTTAGCATTTATGAGGAGGGGGAAGGGGTATTTATACCCCTTCCCACAAGTGGCCGTTGTGCAGTCCCAGTTGCACCGGAGACTCTGGTGGTTTCACCGGAGGCTCCGGTGGCCTTCTTCTGTGCGCAGCCGCGCAACCCAGATCTGATCTTTTGTTTGGGCCAAGGGGCGGAGGCTCCGGTGGATTTGGCGGAGGCTCCGCCCACCAGAGCTGCACCGGAGGTTCCGGCGGAGCCTCCGCCCATATCCAACTGAACGCGGTTTTGGCGGAGCCACCACCGGAGGCACACTGGAAGCCCAGCCCCTAGCGTGCCAGTTTGAGAGGGCGGACCCTCCGATGGATACACCGGAACCTCCGCCCACCGGACCCGCACCGGAGGCTCCGCTCGTATCGAACAGAACGCAGTTTTGGCGGAGCCAACACCGGAGGCGCACCGGAGGCCAATCCCTTAGAGGGCCAGGTGGAGTGGCGGAGGCTCCGGTGGGTTTACCGGAGGTTCCGCCCACCGGACCCCCACCGGAGGCTCCGCCCTCGCCTCCGCTCGTATGGACCAGAGGGAGGTTTGGGCGGACCCAGCACCGGACCCGCACCGAAGGCTGGGGCGGAGATTCCAGTGGTTTCACCGGAGCCTCCGCTCCATACAAAAACTGCCTTCTCAGTTTTGTCTCTTCTAGCTCTTTTCATTTCAAGCAGGTTTGTGGCCCATAGAATTGGTATTCATGATGAACCTGGGCGTTTTCATATATCAAGTAAACATTAGTCCAATAGGTATGTTGTCATATAATTACCAAAACGGACGATGATCTTTCATTCTCCCCCCTTTTGGTAATTGATGACAACATCCCTATTTGCATAATCAAATAGACAACATGAACGGAGCTCCCCCTCCCTTCATGTTGAGAGAATTTAGATGCAATGGTTATATGAGCAATATGAACAATAGTAAGCACACAACACATAATATAATACGTTCATAAGCTCATGAATCCTAATACGAGGTTCACAAAGCATAATACAATACGACGAGGTTCACGACACATAAGAATTTAAACAACCGAAGTTTCCAAATGAAAAACCAAACTCCCTCAAGCAAGAGAAAGATGCAAATCGAAAAGTATGCTTGAGGGAGAACCATGCAAATACCCGCTCCTAATAGATAGATGTCTCTCCCCCTTTGGCATCAAGATACCAAAAGAGGGAGAAACCGATGCTAATGCCCCGAAGATCACTCGGAGGAGATTTCCATGTCCGAAGAGGGGGCACGGCAACGAGAACTGGTGGCTTCTTCTCCTTCTTCCTCAGACCACTCAATCAATTTTCCCTTGGAGTCTTTGGCTTGCCACTTGTCCTAGTCGGTGATGCTTGGAAGAACCGGGGAGTCCACGGATTCACCACCATCACGGCGAAGCTGACGAGCTGCATGTGCTCTCTTGCGATGCTTGAGCTTCTTATCATAGTGGGCTTCCCATTGACGTTGCTCGATCTTCTTGTTCAACTTGAACACCTTCTAGAGCCCTCAAGAAGGTGTTCAAGTTGAACAAGAATATCAAGAAAAGGGAATGCTCAAGTTTATAAAAACGCACAAATCCAAGGAACAAAGATATAGATGGTATTAGGGTTGAATAACTAGGGTTAGGGCATACGACAAATCCACCCTAAAACCGCAAAGATTCAAGCCTAATACGCACTATCTAGGTTGCTAGGGTTTGTACTTGTGATCTCCTACCCTCAAAACTCCAAATCCACACATCTAGATGTTAAGAACATGGAACTCTTATGCATCCTCATCCATCAACTAGATGTGTGAGAGAGAGAGCACATACCCGCATCATCCATGGTGGAAATGTTGGGAATATGCCCTAGAGGCAATCATGTATGATGTATTCCCAATGTATTCATAAAGTTATTAAGTTGTCCTTGTTTTGAACATCTGATATATGTCATTGAATATGTGATTCGATTGTGGAACTATATATTCATGTTGTTCATACTAGATTGTCCTTGGTCATTAAGGTTGTGCTAGACACACACCCTAGACTAATGTGAGTATTGGCTGATGACATGGTTCCACTTGTCATGGGCATGGTGATGTCATTCCAACGTTCACAGACTTGGCTAAAGAGTTTAGCAAGTCGGACTGACCCATATTGATATGCAACGAGTAAGTCGTCATTTGCATGTCTCAATTAATGTAATCCTTAGACCTGAGGTTGTCGCACAATCCGAGTTGTGGATCACTGACTTAGGTTCTGTCAAACGTTGTTCTGTGACAAGGCAGTTATAAAGGCAGAGTACAGGTCGAATGAGAAGCAAGTTGCGTGATGTGGATAATCAAGATGGGATCTTGCCCCTCCGAATGGAGAGATATTCTCTGGTCCCTCTCGAGTGATATGATTCGGGAAGCATGGCCATGCGCAACTCAGTTAAGTGTTAACTGAGTATGTTGACTAAGAGTTAGTCCGATGAATCATATATCATGGACCGAGAAGAGAGTTGAGCTATTAAGGGATGACGATAAATCGCCTATAGTTCGACAAGGTTTATCGTGAGGCAAAAGGACTAAGATGTAAATCACATTGGAAGGTATGTCGTCATGACTCAATGGGACTTGGGAGTCGGCACGTTCTGCTAGGAGCCGCTACCGATTGATCGATTGAGAGTCGGACTCCAATCGTGTCCAAGTCGCCATGAGCCTGCAGGGTCGCACACTTAAGAGCGGGAGCAAATGTATTGGTCGGGTTGGACCCGAACCGGAAATGGACTGGTTTTGTGAGTCGGACTCACAGAGGGAATGGGTCACAAGTGTTGTGAAGCCCACTACCATTCGCTATATAAAGAGGGGCGCAGGTTGCCCAGCGGGCATGTTAGTCCACCCCCATGCGTTGGGAACCCTAGCCCCACTCAGTCCAGCCGTCGCACCGGACCTAGCAGTCCGCCTGTCGGAGCTCCTCCTCGTACGTGTGGATACCGTCAGAGGTGCTGTACGTTCAGCACTTTGACGTTCGTGGGATTGGATCGGCTGGATCGGATCGTGGGACTTCACCGCATCGACGTGCTTCATCGATAATCCGCAGCCGCACGTCTAGTGGTAATCCTCGTGGCCTTCTACCTCGGGTAGATCTTGGAAGTACCGCGTAGGAATTTTTTTTTGTTTATCTCTACGCGTTCCAACGGGAAAAGAGGGAGGAAGAAGACCCCGGGATGACCCAAGGCAAGGAGGAGAGCTCCCGGCGGTGGAGCACCCAAATCCGGCGGCGAGGACCTTGGGGGCGGCGGCGGTCGGGTGGAAGAAGAAAGAGGGCGAGTGGGGGGAAATGAGATTAGATCTCGTTGACCCCTGCTCGCCCTGGAACTTATCCCGCAGAACCACCTCGGGCGGAGCCTCCGGTGGTTTCACCGGAGCCTCCGCCCCCTGCCCAGCGGAGCCTCCGGTGGTTTCACCGGAGCCTCCGCCCCTTGTCCAAATAGCCCACCAATATACGGTCCACTGGGCAGTTTGCACCAGCGGAGCCTCCGGTGGTTTCACCGGAGCCTCCGCCCGACCAAGTTTTCGCGCGCCAAGATCATGAAAACAAGAGCATTCAGAGTGGAATAAGGTTTTGGGCAAAGAAGGCTTGGGTTGGAAATTATTCACTGATATACGAGAGACATTACTCGAGGGGGTTCGCAAGATGCAAGAAAGATTGGAAAAGCCGAACCCACACGAATTGTCAAGGGGGGAGTATGATATGCGTGAAAGAGCCAAAAATACCAAGAGTCGGTGGCCGAAGCCATTATGTTTGAGTGTGTACTTTGGAACCGCGAAGATATATCTTGGGTCCAAAAATACTACTCACAATTAAGCACAATAAGTCACAAATTGACTAGATATGCAATGATGAATTGATTTTCGTATAATAGGAAGAGTGTGTACTCATGAGTTGAGTAACGCTCCCCCTATGTCCATGCCTACATCCACACCTAATAGCAAGCATAACTAAGGTACATATGCAAGGTTTAAAGTGAAGTTGGAAGAATCTATGACATTTAGTTCATTCCTCAAAGCTCGAAATCTTGGTTCATCAAGGACCTTCGTGAAGATATCGGCAAGTTGATCCTTGGTGGGAACATATGAGAGATCAATATCACCTGTCTCAACATGATCCCGAATGAAGTGATGACGGATCTCAATGTGCTTCGTCTTAGAGTGAAGAACGGGGTTGTAGGCGATCTTGATAGCACTCTCATTATCACAGAGAAGAGGCACCTTATCAAAATGAATACCATAATCCTTCAAGGTTTGCCTCATCCAAAGCAATTGGGCACAACAATTTTCCGCGGAGATATACTCGGCCTCGATGGTGGAGAGAGCGATGCAATTCTACTTCTTTGAAGACCAACATACCAAGGAGCGGCCGAGGAATTGGCAACCCCCGGACGTGGACTTCCTATCCGTCTTCTCTCCCGCATAATCCGCATCCGAATATCCAATGAGATGAAAGCTTGAACCCTTGGGGTACCAAAAACCAAAATTTGGGGTATGAACTAGATATCGAAAGATTCGTTTCACAGCTTCCAAATGACTTTGCCTCGGGGAGGCTTGAAACCTTGCACATTTACCTACGCTATACATGATATCCGGTCTAGACGCACAAAGGTAGAGCAAAGAGCCAATCATGGAGCGGTATACCTTTTGATCTACCTCTTTACCGTTGGGGTCGGGTTTCAAGTCGGTGGTTGTGGACATGGGAGTCTTCATAGGCTTGACACCATTCATATTAAATCTCTTGAGCATGTCTTGAGTGTATTTGGCTTGTTTGATGAAGGTTCCTTCATGATATTGATTCACTTCAAAGCCAAGGAAGAAATACAACTCTCCCATTATAGACATCTCAAACCTATCGGTCATAAGATTGCAAAATGTAACACCCGGGGGATTTTCCCCCCAAATAGGATTTGGTTGTTTTTCTTTTTTTTGCATTGCATCACATGCATCATCTGCACCTTGTTTGCAAACCAATTCAAAAACAAAACAAAAATTCAAATCAATTTAAAATTTTCAAACAATGCACCTGTGTTTTTCAAACTCAAATTGTTTTTTCAATATAAGTTGATTGAAATTAATTTTTGCTTGGTTATTTCAAAAACCATTTCTCTATGAAACACTAATTGAAATTAAAATGGCAAATTCAAATCAAATTGACATTTTAATTTTTTTTGAAAATAAAGTTCACAAACCTTGACCGCACTGTTTTGTAATTCAATAAAAATTATTGCATAAAATAAAACCCTAAAAACCTATTTCTTTTCTCTCTTATTCTTTCCTACAAAAAAAAAGTAAACAGACAAAAAAAAAACCCAAAGGGAGAGGCAGGCCAGCCCACCTACCATCCCCACCAAACCCACCTCGCACCACCGAAGCCCACCCCAGCCTTCCCCTACCTCTGTCCGTACAGGGAGCAGGTGGAAAGCACCGCACCCCCATGGTCCCCCTCCTCCTCTCCCTTAAAGCTCCCTGCCCCCCCCCCCCAGAAACCCTAGGCCACTCCCTCTCCTTCCTCCTTGCCGCCGCCATCTCCCTCCTATCCCTTCTTCTCTGATTCCCTGTTCCTTTTTTTCCCTCTCTGAACCTCAAACGGTAAGCCTCAAAAACATCTCTGAAACCTCCGTCGCCGGCGGGTCCACGGTCGTCGCCGCGTCGTGCCGTGCCCGGGAATGGAACCCCCGGGGCAGGGCCTTCCTCCTTGCCACTTCCCCCGGGTCGGGGACGCCCTAGGGAGGCCGCGGGCTGCCTCCTTCGCCGTCGACCACGCAGGGGCCGGGAGCGGCCTCGCCACCTGCAGCTCGACGTCTTGAACCGCACCACGACGCCCTCGACCCCCCCTCCAACCTCTCCTTCGACCCCCTCGGTGAGAAACCGCCTCCGGGCCTCCCCCTTTCTCCCTTCCCTTCTCCCCTTGCTCTGGAAGAGCCGCCGTCGAGCGAGCCGTGGTCGCCGTCCGTCGTTCTCTGTTTCCCGATCGTGTGCAGGTAACTGAATCTGGTTCAGTTTCGACAGTAGGCCAGAGAGGTTACCTCAAAACCGTACGCACCCTGTACCTAACAAAAACCGATTGATAGCCTAGTGGATCTGTTCCCTGTATCTCAGCGAAAGATCAAGGGTTCGATCCCCCCCCCAGCGCAAAGCCACCTCCTTTTTCTCAGCCTTTTTCTTTTTCCTCTCGAATTCCAGAAAAACAGATCTGAACCCTTAATTGTAAAATCAATAACAAATTGAATTTTGCTCCAAATTCAATGATTCAAGTTTCTGTGGATTCATAATCTTGTGATCTTTCTATTAGTAACAAAATTGCAACATGTTTCTGTAATAATTTTTGCACTAAATAATAAAATACATAAAATGCAATAAAAATTTGAAACTTTGGAATTTCATAACTTGAGTTCTGTTCGTCCAATTTGAGCAAACTTGGGCTCTAAAAATTTGTCTTAACAAACTCTACACATTGGTATTTTATTTAGTCACAATTGAATTAATTTTGAACATGTTTTCTTCTGTTTACTAAAAAGGGCAGAATAAAAATGGTTATGGAAAATTGCATAATAAATACAATAATAACCCAAAAATTGTGTTTAATAGCTCAAATTGTTCATTGAAACATTTTATACATGTTCTCAACCTTTTCAATGCAATTTGTTTACTATTTTCCCTAATTAAAAGTGGTGCAATAATTCAATGCTTTAATTAAACCTTTTAAATTGCAAAATTCATAACTTGGGCAATTCAAATCCAATTCCAACATGTAAAATATGTTTTCCATGCAAAATTGAATAAGCTTTCCAAATATAAACTTTGTTTTCTGTTTGAATAATTTAAATTGCTGAAAACAACTATTTCTTAATTAATGCATTTAAAATTGTCAATTTAATAACTTGCTCATCTAAAATCCAAATTCAACAAATGAAATATGTATTCCATCTAAAATTTTGTGTTCTTTCCAAATATAATTTTTGTTACCTGTTTTGAACAATTAAAATGGGTGAAAACAACAAATGCTTGTGTAACTCGTTTAAGAAGCCAAATTTCATAACTTAATAAATAAATTTCCAAACTTGGTAAACACCTTTTAAAATTGAAGCTAATGTTGTTTTCTTATTGTTTTCATCATCCATGCATCATTCTAATCAACTTTCACATGATGGTTATTGGTAGATCATTTAATTCAACATTAATTCATGGGCTTTTCCATATGGAATCCACATTGCATATGGGCCCATTTAAATATGTTTACCATGTCAACTAGTTTATCTTTGATGCATCAATTAATTGTCATGCATCCATATCTTGATCATGCTGGATCTTTTGCCGTAGTAGTAATTGTTGCATCCGGTGTTTGTTCTAGTTTGTTGCTTCTTCACGGATAGGACGTTGAGATGATGTGAGCAACGACAAGTTCTGCGGATGTACCTCTACTTGCTGGATCCCAGGCAAGTATACTCACTTGCTACCTATGGCTGCCTTTCATCACTTGTTACCGATTCTTTCCGTTATCTTTATGCTAGCCTTATGATTCGATGCTTGTGTCTCGATCCTATCATATGTTTTCCTTGCAACCATGATATAGCCTTCCTTCCACTTCCTATTAACTGCTGTTTCTTTACCCCGTTGGCCCTCGTGTCGTAGTTGCATGCTTAGGATTGTTTGTGCTCGAGTCTTGTCGTCATTTATCTTATCACCTGTTTAGTTTGATAGTTGGGTTTCAATTCAATCAACTTCATGTTAATGTTTTGGGTACTAATAATTTGATGATAAGGCACCGGCAGGAGGCCCGGCGTGGTTTTGAGGCCTGCTAGTGTCGAACTTAATTAGGACAAGGGTCTTGTCCTCCGATCCATGATGAGCGCACTAACCGCATGTGGGAAGCGTGTATGGGCGCCCCCCGCAATTCTGATTCGATTCGCATCTCGTCCAAATCGCCACACTTAGTTCGGGCTTTCCATTTGATGCATGCATATGCAGGTGCGAGCCCTTGGCGCCAGGGTGGAACTTTTGTAGTCGACATTTAGGGCGGCGTGGTCTTCCAGTGCTATGAGGGTCCCCCTTTTCTTCGTGGGGGCTCGATTAGCCGCGCACGCACAGCATGTGGTTCTTTGGGCTTGATGCGAAGAAGAGTTGGGTTGTGTTGAGTGTCTCGCTTGGTGGAAGGGCCTTTCCAACTGGCGGGTCATTCTTACGTGTACGGCCAAATTGGTGCATCCCTGCAGGGTTAATCTTCTCGAGAAGCCGTGTTGTCCGCGGTTATGGATGACTTGGTGAAAGTGCTGGCTAACAAGTACTTAGACAATTTACACTTAACGATAATAACTTGACTAGTAATATAGATTACCTCCACCATAAAATGAATGTCACCTTAATCAACAGTGTGAGTTTCCTTGGGTTGCTTCCTTAGTAGGGGGTAACATTGGATGGGTATTGTTTGGTGAGTAGTTATAGTTGGTTTTGTCGCGCTATCTTATCCCTTTCTTTTAGCCGGATGTTGTAGCGCGTCTCTGTAGTTAGTTAGTGCAGCCCGCTGCCGCTTCTTTGCAATAATCCCTTCCTTCCGTTGTACCCAAAGAATTTGTATCTTGTGATGATTGGTTACGCTGGTATCTTGTGAGTATGGTTTATCCACTTGCCAGTACTTAACCGTACTGACCCACGAATCCTTTTCGTGGCTGCATATTCCACATTGCAGTCAACAGGTTTGAAGTCTGACGACGTTAGCTTGGGAATCCCTCCGGCTTGGCCTGGGCAGGGATTGGACGCCATCGGTTATCTTCAGGACTCTTAGTCCAATTTGTATCTTGTCCGTAGTCGGACACTATGTTGTTTCTTCCGCTGTTATTTGGATCTTTGTATTGTATCAGTTGTATCGTTGACTCTTTTGAGTCGTCTTGTATATACCTCCTCTATTGTTGTTGTTGATTATTCGTGAACTGTTGTAATGTTATCACAAGTGGCAACCTGAAATCGGTTATTATGTGGATTTTGTCGGAAATGCTGAAATCTGCATAGTGCCCGATCTCGGGGCGTCACACAAAACTCCTCATTGAACAAGGTGTTAGTAGACCCAAAAATGATGTCATCCACATAGAGTTGGCATATGAACAAGTCACCTCCAACCGTTTTGGTAAAGAGGGTGGGATCGATTAAACCAACATTAAACCCACGATCCACTAGGAACTCTTTAAGGTGCTCATACCACGCACGTGGAGCTTGTTTAAGTCCATAGAGCGCCTTATCGAGTTTATAGACATGATCGGGGTGGTTGGGATCCTTGAAACCCGGAGGTTACTTGACATATACTAACTCATTAATGGGACCATTGAGGAAAGCACTCTTACATCCATTTGTTGTAACTTGAAATTATAATGAGATGCATAAGCAAGTAAGATGCGAATGGATTCAAGACGAGCTACGGGGGCAAAAGTTTCACCGAAGTCAATACCTTCGACTTGAGAAAACCTTGAGCCACCAATCTTGCCTTATTGCGAATGACAATACCATCTTTGTCTTTCTTGTTCTTGAACACCCATTTGGTGCCAATAACATTCTTACAATCCTTGGGTCTTGGCACTAGTTTCCATATTTTGTTGCGCTCGAAGTTATTGAGTTCATCATGCATGGCTTCAAGCCAATCTTGATATTCGAGTGCTTCATAGACCTTCTTGGGTTCAATGAAATAGACAAAAGCATGAGCCTTGCTAAAATCCGCCAATTGCCTCCTAGTGACCACTCTTCCACGAACTTGCCCAATAATCTTGTCCTCCGTGTGACCCGCTCGTTCAAGATTCTCTAGCCTTTTCTTTGCTCTTCGTGCTAGCATCTCCTCCAAAGATTCTTTGGATATAGATTGAGAATCACCTTCTTCATCGGAGACATGTCCATCTTCATTTCGTCCTTGATCAATAATGGGTGACGGATCACCACTAGGTTGAGCACTCTCAACAATGATGGAATCTTGATCATGGTTAAGATGAGTCGCTTGGCCTTGGTCATTAGCTTGGCCTTGATTGCTTGTTTGACCTTGATCATTAGCTTGAGGGCTTAGTGCATCTTGTTGAGTAACTCGATCATCAATGGGTGTAGTCAATAGCTCCACTTGAGTGGGGCATAGTCCTTCTCCCTCTGTCATCCGGTAACCCTCAATGGGAATTATTTCACCAATCCCCATTCTTCTTATGATGATGGGAGGAATTGCATCTGCTACAACACCATGATCTATACGCCCCCCTTGGGAGCCGTTATCCTCATCAAACACCACGTCTATAGCTTCTTCAACTTGTTCGGTGGACTTGTTGTAGACTCTATAGGCGTGAGTGTTTGTGGCATAGCCAACAAAGATACCCTCATAAGATTTGGTCTCAAATTTTGACAACCGTTTACCTTTCTTGCGAATGAAGCACTTGCAACCGAAGACCTTGAAGTAAGATACATCCAGTTTCTTTCCCGTGAGAATCTCATAGGGAGTCTTGTTCAATACCTTGCGAAGATATAACCGGTTGGTAGCATGACATGCGGTGGAGACGGCTTCCGCCCCAAAGTTATAGGGAGAAGAGAACTCCGCAATCATAGTCCTAGCCGCATCCATCAAAGTCCGGTTCTTTCTCTCTGCAACACCATTTTGTTGAGGGGTATAAGGAGTGTAATTTTGATGAGCAATGCCTTCTTCACTAAGAAAACCCTCAACGGTATAGTTTTTGAACTCCGAGCCATTATCACTCCGGATGGCCAATATGGTAGCATTGTTTTGGCGCTCCACTAGAGTGATGAACTCGATGACTCTCTTTTGAGTCTCACTTTTCCTCTTGAAGAAATACACCCAACAATATCTTGAATAATCATCCACAATCACCAAGCAATACTTCTTTCCTCCGAGGCTATCATATGATAGTGGACCAAAGATATCTAAGTGAATGAGCTCGAGAATTCTTGTGGTGGAGATAGTTGTCTTGGTTGGGTGAAGTTCTCCATGTTGCTTCCCAAAGGCACAAGAGATACACACATGATCTTTAGCAAACTTAGCATTGGTTAGTCCTAGAACGTGATTGCCACTTTGGAGGTCATGCAACATTCTCATATTGGTGTGGGCTAACCGGCGATGCCAAAGCCACCCCACATCAACTTTAGCCATTAGGTATGTCGCGGCACACGCGTCTCCTTTAGAGAAGTCCACTACATACATGCCGTTCTCGACAAACCCAACAAAGGCTACTTTAAGAGATGTTTCCCAAGTGACAATCACACTCTCTTTATTAAAGAACGAGGTAAAGCCACAATTCGCAAGTTGAAGAACGGACATCAAGTTATAGCCAAGGGACTCAACAAGGAGAACATTCTCAATTGATAAATCATTTGAGATAGCCACCTTGCCTCGTCCCAATACCTTAAGCTCGGACTTGTCACCAATAGTAACGCAATTGAGATGAGGTAATGGAGGTTCAATATTACTCATTGTGTCATAGCTTCCGGTCATATGTTGGGATGCACCACTATCCACTGTCCATCTACCTGACCTGGAAGCACTTCCCTACAAGAGACCAATTTCTTGATTTAGGTACCCATCCTTCAATGGATCCTCTTTTGTTAGTAACAAGGATCCCAAATAGTCCAATGATAATCATCACCATAAGAAGTACCAACGTATTTAGCGTAAACATGTCCATCTCTAGATTTCATAAGAACATAAGATGGGTTATATTTTCCGGCGAAGTCATTGTGAGTGATGCTCCCCTAGAGGTATCACCACCCACAATGGCGTTGGTATCCTTCTCTTTGGTTACCTCTCCCTCTTTCACAAAGACAACATTTTTTAGAGGGAGAGGTGACACTCTTGGATTTCTTCTTTGACTTGGAAACAAAGCCAAATCCTTCTTTTCCCTTCTATCTCCTTGAGAGCTTATGGCATCATTGAGAATTCTCTCTTTCCCTACAATGTTAGTCGTAGTGCAAGAGGTAGGCATGATAAGAATGCTATTATAGGAAGATATCACTTGTTTATTAGATTGTTGAGCTAGAAGCTTGTTCCGAGACTTGGTGAGTTTGTCATGAATTTCTTTAAGAGACATGAACTCCTTTTCTAGTTTTTCATGATTCGCAACAAGTTCTTCATGGGGTATTCCTAGCTTCAACTCTTCTTCCTCAAAGATTTTAAGTAAAGCAAGAGATTTTTCATTCTCTTTCCTAAGCTTGGTAAGAGATTTTTCATTATCTTTCCTAAGCTTGGAAACACTAATTGCATAGGTCTCTTGTAGACTAGATAGTCTCTCTTCGAGAGAGGCTCTCATGGATCTTTCTTTTTCAAGAGCTTTGACTAGTTCATCGTCGTGATTCTCATGGCTACCACCATGGCTCTCCAAGGTCATGATGATCTCCTCCTTCTCATCTATGAGGGAGTTAGCATCATCAAGTTTCCTTAAGAGAGCCTTTACCTTTTCTTTAGTTTCACCTTCAAGACTACATAACCAAGAGCCTAGATCCTTGGCCTCCTCATCATCAACAATGTTTTCAACACAATCCAATAATGAGGGAGAGATAGTGACAATAGACTTGGAGGTGGAAGATATTACCGCGGTGGCTTTTGCCATGAGACATGTAGGTTGGATCGATGCCTTCTCATTGGGGGATTCAAATAGAGAGACCGATGAAGAGGATGTCGTAGCTATGGCGACGTGGGAAACACCTACGACTTCATCTTCTCCTTCATCTCCAGAGTAGTATGTTTCCAATGTAGGGCCTTCTTGAACATATAGAGCCCTTGGGACTCTTCTAGCGAGGTTCTTGTTTTGTGGAGCTTTGTTCTTGTCCTTGGGAACAAGCTTCCCTTCATTTTCTTCTATTGGCTCAAAGGGACACTCCTTGACAAAGTGGTTTGCACTTCCACAATTATAGCATGTCCTTGGTCGCTCCCCTTTCTTCCTAAAGATCTTGTTCCTTGAAGGTCTAGGAGCACCGGCCTTGTGAGCCTCCCATCTCTTCCAATAACCATGCATTGCAAGAGCGATGTGTTGGAACGCGTAGAGATAAACAAAAACTTTTCCTACGCGATGCTTCCAAGATCTAGCCGAGGTAGAAGGCCACGAGTATTACCACTAGACGCGCAGGTGCGGATTATCGATGCAGCGCGTCGGGGCAGTGCAGTCCCACGATCCGGTCCGGCCGATCCAATCCCTCGAACGTCGAAGTGCTGAACGTACAGCACCTCTGCCGGTATCCACACGTACGAGGAGGAGCTCCGACGGCGGACTGCTAGGTCCGGTGCGGCGGCTGGACTGAGTGGGGCTAGGGTTCCCAACGCATGGGAGAGTGGACTAACGTGCCCGCTGGGCAACCTGCGCCCCTCTTTATATAGCGTATGGTAATGGGCTGCACAACACTTGTGGCCCATTCCCTCTGTGAGTCCGACTCACTAACTCAGTCCATTTCCGGTTCGGGTCCAACCCAACCAATACTTGCTCCCGCTCTTAAGTGTGCGACCCTGCAGGCTCATGGCGACTTGGACACGATTGGAGTCCAACTCCCAATCGATCAATCGGTAGCGGCTCCTAGCAGAACGTGCCGACTCCCAAGTACCATTGAGTCATGACGATATACCTTTCAATGTGATATTCATCTTAGTCCTTTTTGCCTCACGATATACCTTGTCGAGCTATAGGCGATTTATCGTCATCCCTTAAATAGCTCAACTCTCTTCTCGATCCGTGATATGTGATTCATCTGACTAACTCTTAGTCAATCGACACAGTTAACACTTAACTGAGTCGCGCATGGCCATGCTTCCTGAATCATATCACTCGAGAGGGCCCAGAGAATATCTCTCCATTCGGAGGGGCAAAATCCCATCTTGATTATCCACATCACACAGCTTGCTTCTCATTCGACCCGAACTCTGCCTTTATAGTTGCCTTGTCACAGAACAACGTTTGACAGAACCTAAGTCGGTGATCCACAACTCGGATTGTGCGACAACCTCAGGTCTAAGGATTACATTGATTGAGACATGCAAATGACTACTTGATCGTTGCATCTCAATGTGGGTCAGTCCGACTTGCTAAACTCTTTAGCCAAGTCCGTGAACGTTGGAATGGCATCACCATGCCCATGAAAAGTGGAACCGTGTCATCAGCCAACACTCACATTAGTCTAGGGTGTGTGTCCAGCACAACCTAAATGACCAAGGACAATCTAGTATGAACAACATGAATATATAGTTCCACAATCGAATCACATATTCAATGACATATATCAGATGTTCAAAACAAGGACAACTTAATAACTTTATGAATACAGTGGGAATTACATCATACATGATTGCCTCTAGGGCATATTCCCAACACGATGCACTTATGAGCACCTTTGTATGTGTCTTCATTGTCCTCCTAATCATCATCATCCTCATCCACTTCTTCTATTTTGGCCATCGCCTTAGACTTCAAGGTGAGGTTTGGAGACTTTCCCCCTCCTCTTGAGCGAGCGAGAGCGTCATCCGCACTCTTGTGAGATAGAGATATTGCTATGAACCCACTAAGAACACCAATGGAGTTGAGGGAATTGTAGTCGGATCTTGTTCGAATGCTTGTGGCAAGGTTCTTCTCAAAAGTAGTTATTGCCTTGACAAACTTCCTCTTGGTCCACTCATCGGAGATTTCCTCTTTTCCAAAATCCCTTGATTGATTTCCAAGGGTGACAACTCTTCTATATAGCTCCTCGGGACTTTCGTCTTCAAGCATAACAAAGTTCTCGGACTTGTCAAGAGAAACATCGTACTTGGATGATTGGATGCTAGCATTGCCTTGGAACAAGGTGTCAAGTTTATCCCAAGCCTCCTTGGCGGTCTTGATACCGCGGATGTGTTCAAGATGTTCTCTTGGGAGAGACTTTTGGATAGTGACAAGAGTGGTCTTGTTGAGTTGAAATTCCACATCTTCTCTTGGAGTCAAGTTGCTTGGATCATGAGGGTGAAATCCATGGAGGATGCTTCTCCGCAAGGCGGTGCAAGATCTGAAATATGAGACTCCATATCGAACTTCCAAGATGAAAATCCATTAGTGTTAAGCATGGGAGGAACTCCAACATTAACCATGTGTGGCATTGTGGCAATGGGATGGATGGTATCATAATTGGGAGGTGGTGGAACTTTAGAGTGAGACCCCGAACCGTTAGCCGATTGAGACTTGGAGCCTTCGGAGCTCCCACCGCTCTTTGCCTTTTTATCGGCTTTTGCTTTGGCTTTCGCCTTAGCTAAAGCAATGTTAGCTTCTATTTCGGCGATGTCCAGAAGGGACTCTTCATCCGAGCTAACATAATTGGCGGTGATAGGTGGTTCCTCGGACTCCTTGGTTTTCCCCATCAAGGCCTCCATCATTTTCTTTATGCTAGAAACCTCCGAACTAACACTAGAGCTAACCTTGGACAATTCGGTTTTGATGGTTCCAACCGTTTCTTGTAGGTTAGATATAGTGTCGGCCATTTTGGCGATTTCCGCATTAGAACTTTTGGGGGCATTTTCATTTACCATTATACTCTTGGGCGGTTAAGCCCTTAGTAAGAGCCGAGGCTCTGATACCAACTGAAAGTGCACTATGGTCAACTAGAGGGGGGGTGAATAGGTTGACTACCAAATTTTCTTTTCTTTTCCTTTTAGTAGGGCTAAGCAAGATAAGATAAGGTTCTCTAGATGTGCGTCTAGGTGAGAAACCTATGTGGACAAGATAATATGCGCAACGGAAGTAAAACGAAAGGTAGCAAGATAAACCACAAGTGTAAACAAGGAGACAAGGATATGATTCCCGTAGTTCCTTCTCAATGAGAAGTACGTCTGCGTTGGAGAGGTGGGGAGCCACCTAGGCACTCCTAAATAGCACGGTTGTGCACACCTTATTCTCCTTGAGCTTCTTCGGTGAGGGAGATTCTCGTTTCCACTATGAGGTCGACTTGGAGGCGTTGACCAAACCTTTACATGAGCTCGAGGTCACTCCACAAGATGGATGGAGGCTCTCGAGGAATCCGAAGCTTCTTACAACAAGGTGGAAGCTACAAGCACAAGATCTACTAAGGTTTCTAGGCCTCAAGTAGGATTGTAGATCTACTAGGTTGTGATGGATGGAATTGAAATTCCTTTGGTGGAAGTGTGGATCTAGGTCTCCTCTAGCTCTCAACAAAGTATGGGAGTGAGTGGGTGGACGGAGAGGGAGATCTAGGTGGGTGAAGCTTTCATTAATGGCTAGAAGAGAGAGAGTGAAAAGCTTAGCATTTATGAGGAAGGGGAAGGGGTATTTATACCCCTTCCCACAAGTGGCCGTTGTGCAGTCCCAGTTGCACTGGAGGCTCCGGTGGTTTCACCGTAGGCTCCGGTGGCCTTCTTCTGTGCGCGTCCGCGCAGCCTATATCTGATATTTTGTTTAGGCCAAGGGGCGGAGGCTCCGGTGGATTTGGCGGAGGCTCCGCCCACCGGAGCTGCACCGGAGGTTCCGGTGGAGCCTCCGCCCTTATCCAACCGAACGCGGTTTTGGCGGAGCCACCACCGGAGGCACACCAGAAGCCCAGCCCCTAGCGTGCCAGTTTGAGAGGGCGGACCCTCCGGTGGATACACCGGAACCTCCGCCCACCGGACCCGCACCGGAGGCTCCGCTCGTATCGAACATAACGCAATTTTGGCGGAGCCAACACCGGAGGCGCACCGGAGGCCAATCCCTTAAAGGGCCAGGTGGAGGTGGCGGAGGCTCCGGTGGGTTCACCGGAGGTTCCGCCCACCGGACCCCCACCGGAGGCTCCGCCCTGGCCTTCGCTCGTATGCACCAGAGGGAGGTTTGGGCGGACCCAGCACCGGACCCGCACTGGAGGCTGGGGCGGAGGTTCCGGTGGTTTCACCGGAGCCTCCGTTCCATACAAAAACTGCCTTCTCGGTTTTGTCTCTTCTAGCTCTTTTCATTTCAAGCAGGTTTGTAGCCCATAGAATTTGTATTCATGATGAACCTGGGCATTTTCATATATCAAGTAAACATTAGTCCAATAGGTATGTTGTCATATAATTACCAAAACAGACGATGATATTTCAGCCACACCCGAGGTACTAAGGCACTGCATGTAGCGCGCCGGTGCGGACGCATTCACGAAAACCAGTCGTTGCCCGGTAGCAGTGTGAGGGTCCACCCGCTGATGGCCATCCTCAGCACGGGAAGGCTTCCCGGTAGCAGCTTCTCCTACCCACAAGTTGACAGCCGCGACAGAGTAGCTCTGCCCGCAGAAGGTGACGACGCCACGGGTGTAACCGCATGCGCCCCGTGCTCCTCGTGCTCAATGCCGCCAACGAGAACATCCGTGGGTGTAACCCCTGCTACAAACCTCACATCATCCGTGTCATCATAGATAGGAGCACACGCATCACTTTCATAAGCAATATCAACAAACTCCTTACGGGCTAATTTAAAAGAAGAGGCCACCATAGGAAATAAGACAACACCGGGTGTAAACGTCTTTTGGTGCCCCCCAGCCGAACCACCCCCAGAAGATGTGCTTGGGGCTACCGTTGTGGACTTCTCGGTCTCCTTACACATATTACCCCCATTCTTCTGAACATCCATTTCCTTATGATTATCATTTCCATTGTCTTTGTCATCTTGATCATCTTTCTTGTCCACAGCCATCACATCATCCACATCCCCATTTTTATTCTCAACAAAGAATTTCAAATCGTAGAATCCATCCCTGATGAAAACCGCCCACTTGTCTGGAACCAACGAATAGTCCATACAACCACCAAAATTCTCAAAACCCCATGCCTTCTTTTCTATTTCATGTCCACTTTCAAAGTTTTCCCAAATAGAGAGTCTAAGCTCCAAAGGATAAAAAAATCCCCTCTATAAATAGGAGGAATATCAGAAACATGAATCCAAATCTCCGGAAGCAACCAAAGAGGTTTCATCTCGACAACCCATGACTCCACAATGATAACACAATTACTGTTAGACACGCGACAAGCACCAAATTTTTTCATCCTCTCTAACTCGGTCTTTGATGGAAAGGATACTTTGAAGACGTTTCCTCCAACTTTCAGCACTTCCCACCTAAACCCCTCCGATGGTACCAACCTCTGAAGTTGTCAAGCAATTTGTTCCACGGATAACTCAACCCCCGAGACAGATAATTTAGCAAGACGAGCTGAATCGATTTTTTGCCAATATGTTGCTGTCAGAATAGCCTCGTAAAAAGTGAGGCACTCGTGAATAAAACCATGTGTGACCACCTGCTTCTTGGCCACGGACAATAATGGGCACTCCTCAGGAACATGGCCCGAATCCTCACAATATTCGGGCACCTCAATAGGAAAATCTACACTCCGATGTTCCGGTGCGCCACACTGGTAGCATTTAGATTTTTTGCTTTCTTTGCCCCTTCATGGAAACCATCAGAAACCAAAGCCTCCTTGCTCCCTTTAGGATCCATAACCATAGGTTGCACCTTTGGCACATAAACAGGAACCAAAAGAGAAGAGCTAGGTGCCGCAGCCCTATTGTTCTACCCGACAGCCGAATTTACACACATATGTGCCTGCCCGACATCCAAATCACACGCGCCGATGCCGGCCTGATCTTGCACCCCGAAAGACTGCGGATTCTGCCCCATCGTCACTGATGACCCACAAGTATAGGGGATCGCAACAGTCTTCGAGGAAAATAAAACCCAAATTTATTGATTCGGCACAAGGGGAGCCAAAGAATATTTATAAGTCTTAACAACTGAGTTGTCAATTCAGCTGCACCTAAAAGTATACTTGCTCGCAACAATTTATCAGTGGTAACAGTTTTATAGCAGCAGTAGTAATAAAATAACAACATGAGTAAAATAGTAACAGCAGTAGCAATTGTGGGAAACAACAGGATGAAAGTACCGTAGGCATAGGGAATGGATGAACGAGCGTTGCATGGATAATATAGTTCATATAATAATCAAAACATGGGCATTGCAGATAATAATAATAATATAGTATCCAAGTTCTAGGCAAACCATAGGCATGTGTTCTAATATAGTCATACGTGCTCGTAATGAGAAACTTGCACAACATCTTTTGTCCTACCAGCCCGTTTTCAGCAGGGCCTCAAAGGAAACTACTGGTAATTAAGGTGCTCCTTTTAATAAAGCACTGGAGCAAAGCATTAACACTCTGTGAACACACGTGATCCTCACATCACAACCATCCCCTACGGTTGTCCCAATTTCTGTCACTTTGGGACCTCGGGTTCCGGACAATGACATGTGTAAACAACTTACAGATATGATCAAGAAACATAATTATACTCATGAAACAATAACATGTTCAGATCTGAGATCATGGCACTCGGGTCTTAGTGACAAGAATCAAGCGTAAAAAGTTGCAACAACGATAGAAAACACTAACGATGGATACTAGGCACTATGCCCTAACAATTTGGCATTATTACATGATCGATCTCATCCAATCCCTTCCATCCCTCTCAGCCTACAGCGGTGTTTACTCATACATGCACGGAGGAATCATAGATGGTTGATGGAGAAGTGATGGCGGTGACGATGGCGATGATCTCCTTCGAATTTCCGTCCCGGCAGGGCGCCAGAACAGGAACTTCTGATCCCCGAATTGAGTTTTGAGGTGGCGGCAGCGCTCTATGGTGTTTCTATGGAATATATGACAAACCCCCTGATGTTTTAGGGTTACGAGGGATATGTAGTCGAAAGGGGAGCCCGAGGGGTGTGCCTGGGGGCCCCACCACCTGGTGGCGCGGCCTAGGGGGCGCCCATGAGTGGTGTGGCTCCCTCCTTTCCCCCTCCGGGTCTCCTTCTGGCTCCGGGGGTCTTCGGGTGAAATAAGATATCTGGGATCTTTTCTCGGCAATTTCCCGAAAGTGGATTTTTCTGCACAAAAACAAGACACCAAGGTAATTCTGCTGAAAACAGCGTTAGTCCGTGTTAGTTGTATCCAAAACTCACAAGTTTAGAGGCAAACAATAGCAAAAGTGTTTGGAAAAGGAGATACTTTTTGGACGTATCAACCCCCCCCCCAAGCTTAGCTTATTGCTTGTCTTCAAGCAATTCAGTGACAACTAAGTGCGATAAAAGGACTTTTACGAACACATTTGTTTCATATGATGTAAATATACTCACTATATGACCAAGTGCGTAGGAAATTCATAATAAGAAATATGCAAAATAAAAGTCACCTAGCAGTTATGCAAACCATGAAGAGATACCAACAAACTAATAATAAACAACATGAAATATATCCATCTGCAGGATTGCAATGCTCATAATAGAGTATGATAGAGTGTACCTGCTTTCCCTTAATAATGGAGCAAAACATAAATGCTAGGGCACCTATGAAGTTCAAATGAAGATTAGAAGTAAAGATATCAAAGATACAAGCATCAAAGTTATACCATAATTAGCTGTGTTCTGGGATAAGCACATTACACTAAGAATGACAGTCATGCTCTCAATAAGGTGCATAAAGTGAGAAGGTGAAGACTCAGCCTAAAAGTAAAATAAAGACCCTTCGCAAAGGGAAGCATGGATTAACTTATGTGCTAGAGCTTTTTATTTTATAAACAGAGGTATTGAAAAAAAATAGAGAGGCGTATGCTTATGTCAATGAATGGTAAACAGACAATACAGTACGTCACAAGCTAACTAGACCTTGCAAGAGAGGCTCCCATTGAAGGACGCATCTGGTATAGAAGGTCATCCCTCTTATCTTTTGTTTACGCAATTATGCTTTGACTCATAAATCAGGGGCAAAAATAGTAGAGAGAATTTATAGTAACCAATTTTGAGGTTGGGCACCCCGCTGCCAGCTCTGCTATCATTTGGATAAGCGGATGAAGCCACTAGTCCAGGTGTGCAAAGTCCAATCAACAAGTGAGATAAATATTCTCTATTTACGTCCTCATAAGTTAAAACAGGTGGATAAAATAGGATTTTTTTTAAGGTTTTAAAGGTAGCACATGAGAAATTTACTTGGAGTGGCGTTAAATACCACATATAGGTAGGTATGGTGGACACATTTGGAAAACTTTGGTTTTTGGGAGTTGGATGCATAAGTAGAACTCATACTCAGTATAGGTGAAGGCTACCAATAGACGGGGATCGACAATCAAGAGAGCAACAACTGTCGTAATCATGCTTGCGACAAAACAAAATTAACGGGAGCATAAAAATGATACAAATACTCTGAGGCAAAATAAATCATCGCGTCTTAATTGACTTTTTGTTTTCAGTCATATGCATGAGTGAGCATGTGCCAAGTCGATTCAAGCAAAACAATCAGAGAGAGATACCACAATGTCATACCCTTATATAAATAAAACAATGCAAGCAAACATTTATACGACATGCTATCTAATATTAATAAGTTGGAACTAAACATGAGAGAACATGAACTACTAAGCATCAATTAAATAACATACACCTTACACGAACAAACTAAGCATGTCCACATGGATGCGTATATGTACAAAAATAAAAACAAATAGAGTTCATACCAGCCTCTCGCCACAACTTGAATTGTCGTAAATCATCATTATTGCTCTTCACTCGTGTGGATTGAATAATATAGAATGATAACCAAGCTCCGACAGAGACACGGAAGACCGATGAACTCTACAACAAACTTTAGAAAAGAAAAGAAGAACAATAAATATTTTTGGTTTTTGAATTAAAACAAGAACATAAAGAAATAAGCAAACAAAGAAAAATATTTTTTGATTTTTGAATATTAAACCGAAACGAGAAGGTAAAGCAAACCAACAAAAGAAACTAAAGAAGCAAATAAAGAGAAACAACAGAAATATTTTTGGTTTTTTTTGTGTTTTGGAAAGCAAGAACAAAACAATAAAAACAAAAAGAAGTGAAAGAAACGAAAGAAACGAAAACATGGATATACAACGAACCGACAGAAACATTATATATAGATGAGTGTGATGTCGGCATACCTCCCCCCAAGCTTAGGCTTTTGGCCTAAGTGGAGATCAATCCTAAGCGGTCCATGAGGTGGCGCCCCCATAGTTTGTCGAGGATGAGCCATCCTCCTGATATATGCTCGAGGAAGCCCCGATGTACTGCGCAGTGTAGTCCTCGGAAGGCGCATTCCGCCTCATTTGCTTCCTATGAAACTCAATCAAGCGCAGCTGCTTGTCTAGCTCTCCCTTCGGGCGCGACCATGGCATCCTGTCAACTTTGAACAAAATAGGCTGCGGCAAAGTAACTTCCCTCTCATCTCCGTCAGTAAATAAAAATCTATATACTAAATGTTCAACAGTAGAGTTGGCAGTAATAAAATGATGATCCTTCATGGCAACAAGATCAAGTATATAAGAAGTTATCAATTCATCATGGGGACCAATAGGAAGGTCTAGAGCAGTTACTATACGTGTAGGAATAATGCCCCCATAAATGGGTCCTTTAGCAGCTAGGCGGCAAGCAATGAGAGAACTAAGGTTATACTTATCGCTACGGTTAAGCGCAGCAGCAAGAAAAGCAAGATGATAGTTTGAAATATTGCTAGTTTTCTCCCTACCAAGGATACTAGTAGCAAGATAGTAAGTAAAATATCTAATAGCAGGAAGTTGAATATTCCTTATCTTGTCGCGCTGAGCTGAGCGGTCATCATCATTGGTAACTCCTCGATAGAGCACCATCAAATCAGCGGGCCTCTCCTGAATCCTACACGCTGTCCCAGAGGCGTTGATACCTATAATGCCGCAAAAAATCTCCAAAGACGGGGAAAAAAGGCTACCATATATCTTAAATGCAACAGTTGGAGCATATTGTGAGTTATGGAATCTAAAAATCTCAACAATAGTTTTTGTAAGAATAGAATATTGGGGACCTTCACCATTCATGTAGTTGGTTAACCCAACCCTTTCAATCAACATCAAGAAGTCATCAAGTATACCTGCACCTCTCAAGAATGTATAGCAAGGGAAACTAGATGGATTAGCAATTCCATCGTCTCCCGCATCATCGATGCTTGGTGCAATAAGGTCATCATTGTAGGATGGTCTCAATAGAGTAGACGAACGTTAGGGCCTTGTCCTCCTAGGGGCATCACTTCTAAAAATCTCTCCAAAGTTGAAGTTGTCCATTTCTGAAAGTTTTGACAATCATCACAAAAATTGGTTTCAAGCAACTATATGGTGGAAACTACTATAGAGACTTATAGGAGAGCTAAACATGCATCAAAACTATATTATTTCAACTTAAATCAAACATGAAAACTCACATAAGCTTTCACCTACAGTACCAAAATATTCAAGAAACACTCCCCCAAATAAAATTCTACTTGGATAATTGGAGGAGTTACATACCGGAAAGCAAATGCACCAAATTTCAGCAACAAAGGTGGGCTGAGCAAAGAGATAGCAAAATCTCGAGGAAGAACATCAAGAACTCGGGTTCCAAGAAATGTTTTGAGTTTGGGGTGAGAGAGAGGAATCTTTGGCAGGGGAGAGAGTAAGTGGAGGGCCAGGGGGCCCCACACCATGTGCTTGCGCCACTAGAGGGCTGGCCGCGCCACCCTGTGGTGTGCCTGACTGGTGGGTCCCCTAGGGTCTACCGGGTGCCTCTCTGCCTCATTTTCGACGTAAAATTTATTATAATTTTTCTAGAATTTTTCGAGAAACTTTATTTTCGAGGTATTTTCAGAATTTAATAAATAATTAAAAACCAGAAAAACAAATGTGAAAAGGTGAAAAAAAAACCAAAACCAGATCTACAGAGGTTCTAAGACACTCCAATGGGCAAATAACCAAAGGAAACAAAGGTGGGAGTGGTGAAAACAAAATTATGGGTGGTGAAAACATGCATAACCATAGTAATCAAGATTAAACATGACTATGGATGATGGAAAACATAATTATACTAAAGTAGCATGGTGGCAACATGGTGAAAACATAATGGGGAAGGTGAAAACATAGTGAAAACATTGTCTTCTTCATGTTACCTCAACCTTGATAGACATAGTCCCAACCATAATAATTTCATATTCTTTTGGTGGCATTGAAATGGGACAATAAAATTATCCAATCTTCATCGTCTCAATATTTTCAATTGAATTTAGACCATATCTCCTATCAATCTTCTTGGGAAAATAAACTATGTGCTCTTTATCATTAACATAAAAGTTACTTTTCCTTGATTGCAATCAATAACAGCCCCTGCAGTGTTAAGAAAAGGTCTTCCAAGAATAGTAGACATATTATCATCTTCAGGCATTTCCAACACAACAAAGTTAATTAATATCAAACAATTAGTACTCACTTGAACATGAATATTCTCACATATACCAACAGGGATAGAAGTAGATTTATTAGCCATTTGCAAAGATATCTCAGTGCGTATCAATTTTTCTAGAGAGAGCCTCTTATAGAGAGAAAAAGGCATAATACTAACTTCTGCTCCCAAGTCACATAAAGCGGTTCTAACATAATTATTTTTAATAGAACATGGGATAGTAGGAATACCCGGATCTCCAACCTTCTTTGGAACTTTGCCATTGAAAGAGTAATTAGCAAGCATAGTTGAAATTTCCTCATTAGAAATTTTCCTTTTGTTAGAGACAATATCTTTAATATATTTAGAATAAGGAGGCAGTTTAATAGCGTCAGTCAAAGCGATTTGCAAAAACAAATGTTTCATCCACTCACAGAATTTATTATAATGTTCTTCTTCCTTTGATTTATGTTTCTTATTAGGAAAAAGCATTTCTTTTTGTACCCAAGGTTCTTTTTCATTACCATGTTTATTAGCAATGAAATCCCCCTTAGTAAAGTTCGTAGTTTTAGTTTGCTTTTCAGGTTCAGCAATAGTTTTTATTTATCAGAAGCATCACTTTTATCATTACCACTTTTAGTTTCAGCATCAGAGATAGATATACTATTAGGATCTTTAGCAGGTTCGGGAGATTCTACAACAGTTTTATGTCTCTTCTTCTTTTTCTTAGAAGGAAAACTATTATTTTTAGGTTGCTGAGAATCTTGTTCAATTCATTTAGGATGACCCTCAGGATACAAGGGGTCCTAAGTAGAAACACCACTTCTAGTAATTATATCGCAAACATGTTTTTCTCTAGAAGCATTAGCTAGTATATATTTTTGCACTTTAGTGAGTTGATCAATTTGAGTTTGAACCATATGAAAATGTTTAACAAGCATTTTAACATCATTAGAGGTTCTCTCAATAATACCATGCAAATTATCAATAGCTCTAGAGTTTTTCATAAGATGATTTTGCACTCTCATATTAAAGTTGTCTTTCTTAACAACATAATTATCAAATTCATCTAAGCATTAATTAGGTGGTTTAGAATAGGTAATATCTCTATTATCAAAGTATTGGAGAGAGTGTACCTCAACTGTTGATGGATGAGGAATTGGCTTACATAATTCTTCTATAGGTGGTAGATTCTTCACATCTTCAGATTTAATACCCCTCTCTTTAAGATATTTCTTGGCTTCCATCATCACTTCATCATTTAATTCAATCATCCCTCTCTTCTTGGGTGTTGGTATAGGTGTTGTCTCTAGTAGGTGTAGGCTCTGGTATAGTCCAATCATCATGATTTTTGGCTATTTTAGCCAGTAATTCCTCAGCTTCTTCTAGAGTTCTTTTCCTGAAAACACAACCAGCACAAATATCCAGGTATGTCTTATATTCAACAGTTAGTCCATTATAAAATATATCTAGGAGCTCATTTTTAGGTAATGGATTGTCAGGGCTAGCTCTTATTAAAGAACAAAACCTTGACCAAGATTCAGGCATTTTGTCTCCTTCAATTTTCTTAAAGTTAAAGATATTCTGCAAGCAGCATGCTGAGCACTAGCAGGAAAATATTTTTGAAAGAAAGCATTAACCAAACCCATAGGACTATCAATAGATCCATGTGAAAAATTGTTAAACCAAGTTTTAGCTTCATCTTTCAATGAGAAAGGGAAGATCTTGGTAACAAAATAAGTACGTAACTTAGTATCATCAAAAAAATAAACTACTCAAAGATGAAAGCTCATTCATATGTTCCATAGCACTTTTACTTTCAGTACCACAAAAAGGTTCTTTCTCAACAATAGATATGAAAGATAAATCAAGAGAGAAATCATAATCCTTATGTTTAATGTATATGGGAGATGCAGCAAACTTAGCATGAGGTGAAGATTTATATTTAACAACATGTCTTGCAAGAAGACTCTTAAGAGCACTTGAACCGGTAGTAGCTTGAGCTTTCTTAATAAAGTCATCATTAAGTTCAATGTAGGTTTCATCAAGATCATCAATAGACTCAGGTGAATTAACAGGTGTACCAACATTTTCAACAGGAATTTTCAGTGTTCTCAATTTGTTTAGCTCTTGCAATTGTAGCATCTAGGAAAGGACCTAGTGAACCAGTATCATCAAGCATAGTAGAAGCATCATCAAAAGTATCGGAAGCATTTTCAGACTCGGCCGAAGTAAAAGTGTGTGTAGCATGTGGTGGTGTAAGAAGCTTACTCATAACAGAAGGTGAATCAAGAGCAACAGAGGTGTTCATAGTTGTACCTCTCCTTGTAGTGGATGGTAATATAGGAACTTTTCCATCATGAGTCTTACCCATCATGAAAGGCTTGCAGCAAAAAATATGACGTTCGAGTGAGCAAATAAATAAAGCTATGCTCCCCGGGAACGATGCCAGAAAATAGTCTTGATGACCCACAAGTATAGGGATCGCAACAGTCTTCGAGGAAAGTAAAACCCAAATTTATGGATTCGACACAAGGGAAGCCAAATAATATTTATAAGCCTTAACAACTGAGTTGTCAATTCAGCTGCACCTGAAAGTAGACTTGCTCGCAACAATTTATCAGTGGTAACAGTTTTATAGCAGCAGTAGTAATAAAACAACAGCAGGAGTAAAATAGTAACGACAGTAGCAATTGCGGGAAACAGCAGGATGAAAGTATTGTAGGCATAGGGAATGGATGAACGGGCGTTGCATGGATAAGATAGTTCAAGTAATAATCAAAACATGGGCATTGCAGATAATACTAATAAAGGATCCAAGTTATAGGCAAACCATAGGCATGTGCTCTAATATATTCATACGTGTTCGCAATGAGAAATTTGCACAACATCTTTTGTCCTACTAGCCCGTTTGCAGTGGGGCCTCAAGGGAAACTAGTGGTAATTAAGTGGCTCCTTTTAATAAAGCACCGGAGCAAAGCATTAACACTCCGTGAACACACGTGATCCTCACATCACAACCATCCCCTTCGGTTGTCCCAATTTCTGTCACTTTGGGGCCTTGGGTTACGGACAATGACATGTGTAAACAACTTGCATATATGAGCAAGAAACATAATTATACACATGAAACAATAACATGTTCAGATCTGAGATCATTGCACTCGGCCCCTATTGACAAGCATTAAGCATAACAAGTTGCAACAACGGTAGAAAACACTAACAATGGATACTAGACACTATGCCCTAACAATCTGGCATTATTACATGATCGATCTCATCCAATCCTTTCCACCCCTCTCAGTCTACAGCGGTTTTTACTCACACATGGACGGATGAATCATCGATGATTGATGGAGAAGTGATGGCGGTGACGATGGCGATGATCTCCTTCGAATCCCCGTCCCGATAGGGCGCCAGAACAAAACTCTTGATCCCCGAATTGAGTTTCAAGGTGGCGGCGGCGCTCTGTGGTGTTTCTCTGGAATATATGACGAACCCCCAGATGTTTTAGGGTTACGGGGGATATGTAGTCGAAAGGGGATACCGAGGGGGTGCTGTGGGCCCCCACACCACCTGATGGCGCGGACTAGGGGGCGCGCCCAGGGGTGGTGTGGCCCCCTCCTTTCCCCCTTCGGGTCTCCTTCTGGCTTCGGGGGTCTTCGGGTGAAATAAGGTCTTTTCTGAGCAATTTCCCGAAAGTTGATTTTTCTGCACAAAAACAAGACACCAAGGTAATTCTTCTGAAAACATCATTAGTCCGTGTTAGTTGTATCCAAAACTCACAAGTTTAGAGGCAAACAATAGCAAAAGTGTCCGGAAAAGGAGATACGTTTTGGACGTATCAGTCACCTGTGCACGCATCACTTCTTTGACTGGCGCAACACCGCTGCCACCGTCTCCTCCTGAACCCTCAGTGTCCCATTGCCCGCCGGCGGGTTGTTGACACGGCTTCCGCCACGACCGTGGTAAGAACCCGTGTAATATCGGCCATGGTTGTACCCACATGCTCCATATGGGTGATAGTATCCTCCTCCGGTGTTCCCATACCCACCATTGTTACCGAAACCAGAGCTAGCGTCGAAGTTACCAAACCCTCCTCCATTGTTACTATTGAAACCATTGTTTCTCTGCTGAAAATCTCCCTAGTTAGCTGCAACGCTTGGTCCTCCATGATGATAACCACCGTAACCACGCCCCGCGAGTCCGCCTCGGAACAGCGCAGCATGGTCATCACGACCATCTCCCTGCCCCCGTTCGCCTCCATTGTTCACCATGGAGGGTGGACAAACGATCGGCACCGTGAACCAACTACAAATAAGCGAAAACCCTAACCCCCTGTGGTTACGATGTACGTAACCAGTAGGAGATCGATCTAGAGGGCCCGCATGGCCCATGGGTTTTGCATTAGAAACTTTGTAAGTCAAAAAGTCTATTCTTTTTAATTGGCCCGTTTGGCCCTTAGACCTGACAGCGATAGAATTCGAAAGCTGGATCACATCCGATCCGAGAATCTCGTTGGTCTTCTTCCCCAACGCCGGTACATCATCGGACGCCCACCGGACACACCGAAAGCCACAAAGGCTACGTGTGCGTCGACGTCATCTTTGCACAAGAATCCAGTCAGCTGGATCAAAAATTTCCAACAAGAATGTGGACGGAGACAATGGGGTCGAACAAATTACCTCCGCCCCATTATGCACCACATTTGCAGCGATCTTCGCGTGGGAAGACAGCGATCTCTCACCACCGGAAAGAAGAGGATAACAAACCTCCTTACCTACAATAATCGCCATACCGGGTAGACAACCTATTTCATTTTGCACAAACTTTAATTGATTTATTCATAGCATGTGCTCTTCTCTTCTGGTTCTCAACAAATTATGGTATACCAAAGATTTTAGCTCTGTATTGCTAGGAAAGAACCATGGCCGACGATTCAGGTGGAAGATTCACGGTTCTCAATTTCAGAGTTCTCTCTATCTCACATCAAAACCATAGGGAAACAGAACACTACCTGCAACGGCCACATTGCCGAGTGCATTTTATTGTGCACTCTAACAAATAGATGACTTTGCTGAATGTCGTGATCAAAATATTCAATAAAACAAACACTTGGCTGATGCACAGTTTGCCGAGTTTTTTTTTGCCAAGGCACTCGGCAACGTCCTAAACAAGTGTCCATTTTAGCCTTGGTTGGAGTCAAGCTGGTTGGATCAAGAGGATGAAAGGACACTTCTCCACAAGTCATTGCAAGAGGTTGAGAGACGAGATGCCATTTCAAAGTTTCACATAGAAAATTTGTTAGTGTTAAGCATGAGAGGTGGTCCAACATTAAGAACGTGTGGCATAGAAGAAACGGGTGAACCGTGTAATAATTGAATTAGAAAATCTCTAGGAGACACCACATTGACGTAGGGGCACATGCGAAAACCCTAGCCGCCGCACGGGCGAAACCCTAGCCGCCGCCCCCACACCCCCTCCTTCCCTTCCACCTGCCGTTGCCGGAGGAAGCCACCAAGGGCACAACCCTCCGCGTGGTGGACGGCGGCCGGCGGGTCCTCGGCTCCTCAGCACAAACGCGACGGGAGGCCTCCAACCAGATGCGTCGGTCGGCCCTGGAAGGCTGGCGCGGACGCGTAGCATGGACACCGGGGCGACGGCCCTGGTTCTTCTGGCGGTGGCTAGTGGCTGGGTCTGCATGGGCAGCCGGCGCTGGCTGGGGTGGTTCTGGGTGGCGCCGCCGATGGGATCTGGGGTGGCTCGGCCATGGTGCGGCGGCCGCGGAGACCTCGACGGCCGGTGTCCCTCTCGCCTCTTCGTCACGCAAGCCTGCAGCGCCCCTCGAGCGGCTCCGTCGACGGCCTTGAGCAGGGAGGTCACGCAGGATGGCGGGCGCGGGTCTGGTGGCGGTTGGCGGAGGTGTGTCCGCGTGCTAGGCTCCGGTGGTGGCACGACCTGCTGCTAGGCGGCGGGGTTTGTCACTTGAGCTTGGCGGCGGACTACACAGGCGGCTCGGCGTTTTGGAGGCGGCGCTGCCATCGGCTTGGCTCCCGGGCGGCGTGGCCTCCTCTGTCTTTGGCGGCGGGAGGCGGTGGTGCTAGGGACCGTCGGCGGCAGGGCTCCCGGTGGCGGCGGATGCGGAATCCAGGAGATCTTTCCCCTCCCGCAAACGTACCTGCTGGGAGTCGCTTCGCAGCGTCGGGGCTGCGAGACATCAGAATAAAGGAGGTGGTCCTTGGGTTTCCCATCGCGCGAAGATGAAGATCCTGATGTAGGTTCTCTTTTATCAAGCCGGGGTGTCGACCCGAAAGGCTCCATCGGCGAACTCCCATGGGCGACGCCTAGAGATTGCTGGATCGGTGGAATTCGGTCACAATGCTCAGTCATCGAAGGTGAGATTGGAGGACTAGCAACGGTGTTCGGAGTCTTTACATCGATGGGGAACTGGCTTGGAGTTACAAGATTCGTGGCAGCCGTATGTAAGAGGGGGCGACAGCATGCGTGAAGTCCAAAGTCCTACCTTTCAGAGTGAAAACCCAAGGTCTGGCCTTAATTGGTTGTGCCTGGCACAGGTCTTGTTGGAGCCATTGTTTTGAGAGCGAGGATTATCTTCAGGGTGAAAACCCAAGGTCTGGCCTTAATTGGTTGTGCCTAGCACCGTTCTTCTTGGAGACGTTGTTTCCGAAGAGATGGACATCAGCTGTTGTTTCGGTGGTGGTTGTGCGGATACCGCGAGGACTGTAACTCTGTAGCGGGACTTTTCTTTTTATTTCTTCTTTTTATTGTCTTTCGGTTGTGTCCATCCGTAATGACTATGGTTATTACGTTGTTGTAGAGGCCGGGTGTAATTTGTATCTCCGCGATATTAATATACTTCCCTTTATCAAAAGAAAAAAAACGAGACACCATATTCCGCTGGCCCTCAAACGGGCGATAAGAGGCGGGCAAATGCGGTTTGAGACTTGTTTCGGGCTGCGGCCGAACAGATACGTCAAAGCCGAGTGGGCTTTCCCGTATCTGTTTGGCCGCAGCTGAAAACAATCCTCAAACCGTAAAAACAATGTTGCACAATTCAAAAGAAATTCCGACAATTAACAACAATAATTCGACAATTAAACATACTCCATCTGTATCAAAATATCAGATGTTTTAGCGTTTTCTAGACAAAACAAACTAGACATGTTTTAATATGTACATTCATATGCATCTTACACTAAAACATGTCTAAGTACGTGTTGTCTAAGAAACGCTAAAACATTTTACATTTCGATACGGATGTAGTGATTTCTACATTTACATGACAAATAAGATAGTTTTAACTATCCAAACAACAAAATAGCTCAGTTTTGCATCAAAAGAACCACATGAAAGTGGTGAAACCATCATGAACAATTAACACTCATCACCATGGATGTTGTCACCATCACCACAACCACCGGAAAACCTACGCACGGCTTGGGCTTCGACCTCTTGCTACACTTTGTCGATTGCGATGCTTCGAACACCTCCTCCTCACGTTCATCCACCTCGTCCTTTTCTTCACCGCCACCATGTACCCGTCCGTTCATGTCGTTGTATCCATAAGAGCCGACCGGTGCTTCTTCAATGTTCACCGTGTTCTTGTCGAGGAGGTTCGTATATTCAGTTTGCACGACATGGAGACCCGAGCTACAAATAGGGCCACCAAATTCTTAACTCAACCCAATGACAGAAATTGAAAAGGTGGCAAAAAAGGATCGGACGTACCTCGCAGGCATTCCATGGAACACCGGTCGGGCGTCGGTGGTGCTAGTCGGAGAAATCGTGGCGGACTTGTTGGTTTGAGGCGCCCGCTTGCGTTTCACCTCCTCCACCTTCGCCTTCTTCACCGGCGGCACCGCCTCGGTGTCACCGAGATTGATGGTGACGGCGGCGGTTGTGCGAGTGCTTCCTTTGGCGGCGGCTCCGGACATGGTGCTGGGAGCGGGAGCGTCGCCATGGGCAATGAAGGACCCCAACCGTTTGCAGGGAACGATGCTGGAGGATGCCTCCGACGCGGGCGCGACATGGCCGGTGCGGAGATCCGCGGTGGTGTCGCGCCCGGTCGATTTGGCTAACCCTACCTCGACGCTGAAGAGCGTCGGGTCAGAGTTGTCCATGGAGGCGCTACAGGGCCTCGGTGAGGTCGGCCGGAGCGGGGGAGTGAAGATCAAGACGACGTCGCCCGCAGCCACCGCCACCCAAGAAGCCGAAGACAGAGGTGAAGATAGAGGCGCCATCTTCAACCTACGCCGAGTTTCTCGCGTGGCAGCAGACACACGCCACCGCCGACGACCCCGAGGGCCTCGGCGCAGCCTTCGAGGCCTCCTACAACACTGTCCCCAGCCTGCCGGAATACGAGGCGTGTGCTTGGTCGTGCAAGCAGCACCTCGAGATCACCGACGCGCCGCTGATCGCCCTCATCGACGACGTGGAGGATGACGAGAACGGCAGCGGCTTCGCCCCCGCCGCCAACAACCGTGAGGAGGATCTGAGCAACAGGCCCCCGGCGGCGGCTACGGCGTGGAGGAAGACTACCTGTGTTCTCGCAGTACCGCTAGAGCACGACGTCTTTAGTTTAATTTCAGCTGAAATTTCGTTCAAAATATGTGATATATCCTAAATTTTTTTTGAATGAAGTCGAGTTTTAGTTTGAATTCAAAGAATTTGGAAAAACACTTGGGGGACAGACTCCGAACGCCTAGTTTCTTCGCCGATCTTTTTTTTTGAGAGCAACCACATATTTCATTAATAGAAAATCAAGTTACAATGAGCAACACATATGGAAACTAAAAGACAAACCGGGATAAAATGATTATTCTGAATTTGCAAATAAAACCCTAAAAGATCGAGAAATACAAAACGACCCTTAGGGTTTACTGCAACCACCGTAGCGAGCGGCCGTCGTTTTCCTCTGACGGCGTCGAGACGAACACCAAAAGAAACTCCGAGCCTCCACCATTGCAAGATCCGAGAAAGCACCATCGCCAACGAGGCTTTGTGAGTCGATGAACAGGCCCGCTGCACGCAGCAAGGCACATGTCGATGTGGCACGTCGACCGGGGGACGTCCCCGTGCTGTCTTGGACCAAGATATGTCGCCTCCGATCGACAAAGTCGGAGAGGAACGACAGATCCACCACCTCCGGACCATCATCCGCGCTCCAGAAGAACCATCTCGCCCCGGCCGCCAGCGCCGTCGTGAATAACCACGAACGCCAGCGACACACCGAGAAACTGATCTCGCCAGATCTGAAGAACGGCGAGAAAACCAAGCTGCTGATCTGAAGGACCAAGCAGCACACTTTGCCATCAACTCTGAGACGCCGTCCTGAAGATCGCCGCCGGTATGGGAGTGGAGTTGAGACAGATTTATTTGTCCGGACGCCGCTCCCACCACCCCAACGACGCCCCAAGAAAGCAGTAGGCTAACCCTAACTACAGATCGACGCCGAAGCACCATGGTCCCCACCTCCTCGCGTCGCCGGAGTGGCCAACGGAGGAGGCAGGGACCGGCGGCGGCCGGTGTAGTCGGAGCCTGATGGGTCGCTCCTAGATCGCCTTTCCCTAGGAGCGAAACGGTTCCGTATCAGTTGGTATATCTTCTTGATGGAGAATAGTAAAGTTGATTGGAACTATTGAATAATTTAACACGTTGATAGTTTCTTCGCCGATCTGGACGGCCTTTGAGGGGCCGAGGGGAGATGCCAATGAGAGGTGATTGTTATGTTACCACTCTGTTTATACGAGCGACAATTTCAGGCAAGGAATCAAGAGCTGAAGAACAGATTTATGATTAGCACACGGAGAAACACAACCAGGTTACTTTACTCTGCTACGAAGAACTCAGTTCTTGCAAATTATTAAGCTAAACACGATTCGACAGAAACAAAAGAATAACAGAGGCTACGCAGCGAGGCGAGGTGACGCCACGGAGACCGCCTGCAGCTAGTCCACGAAGGTGACACGGTTGGACAGAAGTCAACTACTAAGAATTCAGGTCTTGCAAATTATTAAGCTAAACAGGGTTGGACAGAAAGAAAAGAATAACGGAGGTCGGAGGCGAGGTGACGCCACGGAGCCTGCCTGCAGCTAGCTAGTCCACGAAGGTGCCGTCTCGCCTGCGCACCTCCACCTTGAGCTCGTGGTCCTCGCCATCGCTCCCGCGCAGCGCCCGGAAGAAGCAGGTGTCGCCGACGGTGAGGCGGTTGTCGACGCAGAACTGGTGCCACCCGTACCTGAGGCCCGTGCGGATGTTGCTCCTGCCACCCGTCCGGACGTTGTGCTTGAGGTGCACGGGCCACGACTGCCCCCCGCGCATCCGCAGCACCACCTTGCTCCTCTTCTCGTACTCGTGCGCCATCTGGAAATACGCCGGCACGTTCTAGATACGGTCCGACCAGCGGCGGATGGAAATAAGTCTAGGTAGCACGAGGAGACAGAGGTACATAAATGGAAGTAGAGGCAGAGCTAGCCATGAACGCACTCACCAGGTACTGCTTATTCCTCTCGCCCAAGTGGCACTGCCTCAGCAAGACGGTGAACTGAGACGTCGGCGCGTCGTCGACGTCCATCTCTGCTGCCGAGCTCATCCGCCTGCTGCTGCCGCCACTGTCGATGCTGCTCTGTCTGCCACTGTCGGTGCTGCTCTCACTGCCTGGGGGAGAAATGTGAGACTCTTCTTCTTCTTTGACAGTTGCAAGCTGCAACGAAGGAACGTCGTCGTGCTGGTAGTGCCTGCGGCACATGCTTCCGTCGAACACCTTCACGGTGAGCGCCGCGTCGCCGTCGTAGCTGAAGACGACGAACTGCCCGAGCTGCAGGTCGTGAGCGCGGGCGAACGGCTCCCAGCCGCGCCCGAGGTGGACGTGCCCGTCGCCGTCGAACACCACCTCCACGACCCACACCCGACGTCCTCCGCCGGCCTCCCGCAGCTTCACTTCACGGGGAGCACGCCCGTCGAGCACCTCCGCAAACTTGCCAGGCAGCCTCTGCGGCCAGGATCAAACACCAAAGCTTAGAAAACGTAAAAAGATGAGAAGAAACATCCTTAAGTTAGAGATTGTGCGACTAAGATCTGTGTACCAGTCTCTCCCTGGAAATTTGGTGTATGGGCAGGAAGAACTCGAAATCGGAGAGGTCCATCTTAGCAAAACCGGCTTGTTCTTGCTCTTGCTCCTCTCCCGCCTCTCCTCTCACATGTGCAACATTGGATCCCGGCCGCAGCATGGACTCCTGGCTCTACCCAGTAGGCCAGTACCCACACACCTCCCTACCAGAGGACATGTAAGAAGAAAGGGACCGCGCAATAATCTCGTTACCATATCTGTTTTGTTTTCATGGAAATGGGTAGCATCTATCTTTTGCATTGCTACACTACTTCAAGAAACCTAACAGCCAATACGTGTCGACCTCCAGGGGTGCCCGTTCTTTTTTTGTTTCAACGATAGTGGGATGCCGTGCAATGGGAGCTAGAGCTTAGCGGGACATCTATATGGGATATATTTTTCGGTTTTACTAAATCTCAGTCGACTGAGATTTTATTTTCTTAAGTCTCAGTCACTTTTGGGAAAAGTACAACCGTAGTACAAAAAAAAGTGTAATTGCACTTTTCAGGACAGAAAAGTGCAACGGGTTCGGTTGCACTTTTCTGCTTTAAACTATAGTTGCACTTTTCTAAATTGACTAAAACTTAATAAAAAATCAGTCGAGTGAGACATAGGCAATCCCCTTATTACCCCTTGCAAATTGTAAAAATGACCAGTTACTGACTTTAGCGGCTGCTTACCACAAAATATTGTGTTCACCAACTTTTTTCCCTGTGAACGGAAAACTTCTCTCGCTCCCTGTTTTTCTCTTGGTGGGAAGATCCTATTTTATTTTGCACAACATCATGCACTTGAATTGATTTATTCATAGCATGTGCTCTTCTCTTCTGCCCTCTGGTTTTGAAAAAATTATGGTATAGCAAAGATTTCAGCTCCTGCATTGCTAGGAAAGGACTAGGATCGACGTTTCAGATCGAAGGTTCACGACTTCTCACTTCTAAAGTTCTCTTTATTTCATAGAAAATCCATAGGGAAATACTATAACACCGCCACGTTGCCGAAAGTCACTCAATTTCCGAGTGCCTTTTACCGGACACTCCAGAAACATCTGACTTTACTAAATGCCGTGATAAAATACTCGTCAACGAAAGAACACTATACGGGGTTTGCCGGGTGTTTTTTTGGCAAGGCACTCGGCAAACAAAAAATGCTCAAGACAACGTATTGGAGACAATGACATGTCCATTTTATTAAGCGTGGTAAAGAACAGACGACGATAAGATTGACATGAAAAAACACTTGGCAAACAAGTAAAATAAAATATAATTTTAAATTTTGAATGGATTTTTAATTTATTTTTTACCTACAAATTATTACATTTTTCTAGAGTCCTTTAATAGAGAAAAAAATATCTAAAATTCTCATAAATTAAATTTTGGCATGTAACCATATTTTGGATTGTGAGGTTAGGATAAATAGAAAATTTTAATATAGAAATTTAGAATGGTACTTACTTCATGATAATATGGCCAGTTTTCATTTTCTAAGGTACACAAATGGGTTTTTGCGTGAAGAAAGTGTATATGGTGTTATATATGGCACCTCTCTAATTTTCACACGACATAAACCACATTGGATGACCAATTTCCAATTATTAATACATTTCTTCCTTTCTAGCTACTTTCACCTATTTAAGTGAATTTCGATAGATCTCTCCATATAATTCAAATTTGAACTATAAGTGTGCCCTTAAAAATCATTTTAAGGTACACAAGTAAAAATTAATGCAATAAAAAAAGGCATTGAAAGATTCGAGCACCTGCTATGAATAGTTTTGTCGACTTTTTTGCCGCATTTTAAAATAAAAAATATAATCAATTCCTTTTATGTGCATTAGTGGCTAGGAAGAATAATAAACATGGATTTTTACATATTATATAGTAAACCTTCACAAATTGGTCTATCATATACGGACATAAACGTCATTCAAACCAAATAACCAAGGTCATTGCCATCCCCATGGCATATTTCATGATAGTGTGACTATATTTGGCACATAAGTTCTTCTTGTCATGCTAAACAATAGTGTCAAAATAAGTTTTCAACTTTTTGTTACAAAGAAAATGTTTTTTCACTTTTCTAACTAGGAAAAATGGACCTTTTATGTGAAGCAAGTGGATACAATATGGTGTGAAATGGCACCTCTCCCCTTTTCACAAAAAACAGATCATATTGGATGGACAATTTCAGACTATAAAGATTTTCTCGTGTTCTAGCTACTTCGCCATTTAGATGAATTTTAGTTGATCTCTAAGGGCATCTCCGCAGCGCCAAACGGCGCTAAACTGGAACCTGGGGGGGGGCAGGGCTCCCAGTCGCCCCCCAGCCCAACAGTCGGCCCAAAATAATTCGGAAAATAAATTCGACGCACTTTTATTGATTCGACGCAATTTTCATACAGTTCGACTGAAATTTAAACTAAACATTGGGAAAAACTTAAAAACTACGATCGCCCCGGCCTCGCGGCGACTACTCTAGGCGTCGTCCTCTTCCTCGTCGTCCTCCTCGCAGTCGCCGTAGGCCGACCGGTTGGAGGGGCCAGCTTCGTGGTCGTGCTCGGCGAAGGGCGGCGGGGCGCTCGCCGACGGGTTCGCCACCGTGGCGAGCCAGCGCCGCTCCGCCCTGCCTTGCATCCGCAGCCGGTGCAGCTGCGCCTGCTCGGAGGGCTGGCGGTTGCGCCGCTCGCTCTGCAGCACCACCCGGCGCCGGTCGCTCTCGTACTAGGCGACTAGCGCGTGGTGTGATCTTTTTGTTATTATTTTAACTATGTTTGAGTAATTGTTCCGGTTCTAGGTTGAGGTATAATCTAGTACGCAATATTAGACTTTGTGGCATAATCTAATATTTATCTTCTCTCTTTTTGTGATGTATTTAAATCACATAAAAACGAGTCGTAAATCACATAAGTATATGGACTTTTTATTTTAGTGTACTTTGCTAGTTATTATATAATGAATGGGAGAATATATATTTTACATATACTTACTGACATTTTCTAATAAACTGTATAGAAAAGAGACTAAGAGAGTGATTAATTTCTTCTCTTCTCGTACTCGTGCGCCATCTGGAAATACGCCGGTACGTTCTAGGTACGATCCGGCCACCGGCGGATAGAAATCAGTCAGTCTAGATAGCACGAGAATGGGGGACAGGTACATAAATCCAAGAAGAGCTAGATGAACGCACTCACCAGGTACTGCTTATTCCTCTCGCCCAAATGGCACTGCCTCAGCAGGACGGTGAACTGGGACGTCGGCGCGTCGTCGACGTCCATCTCTGCTGCCGAGCTGATCCTCTTGCTGCTGCCGCCACTGTTCACGCTGTTCTTGCTGCTGCTGCCACTGTCGATGCTGCTCTGGCTGCCACTGTCGGTGCTGCTCTCAGTGCCTGGGGGAGAAATGTGAGACTCTTCTTCTTCTTTGGCAGTTGCAAGTTGCAACGAAGGAACGTCGTCGTGCTGGTAGTGCCTGCGGCACATGCTTCCGTCGAACACCTTCACGGTGAGCGCCGCGTCGCCGTCGTAGCTAAAGACGACGAACTGCCCGAGCTGCAGGTCGTGAGCGCGGGCGAACGGCTCCCATCCGCGCCCGAGGTGCACGTGCCCGTCGCCGTCGAACACCACCTCCACGACCCACACCCGACGTCCTCCGCCGGCCTCCCGCAGCTTCACTTCACGGGGAGCACGCCCGTCGAGCACCTCCGCAAACTTGCCAGGCAGCCTCTGCGGCCAGGATCAAACACCAAAGCTTAGAAAACGTAAAAAGATGAGAAGAAACATCCTTAAGTTAGAGATTGTGCGACTAAGATCTGTGTACCAGTCTCTCCCTGGAAATTTGGTGTATGGGCAGGAAGAACTCGAAATCGGAGAGGTCCATCTTAGCAAAACCGGCTTGTTCTTGCTCTTGCTCCTCTCCCGCCTCTCCTCTCACATGTGCAACATTGGATCCCGGCCGCAGCATGGACTCCTGGCTCTACCCAGTAGGCCAGTACCCACACACCTCCCTACCAGAGGACATGTAAGAAGAAAGGGACCGCGCAATAATCGCGTTACCGTATCTGTTTTGTTTTCATGGAAATAGGTAGCATCCATCTTTTGCATTGCTACACTACTTCAAGAAACCTAACAGCCAATACGTGTCGACCTCCAGGGGTACCCTTTCTTTTTTTTGGTTCAACGATAGTGGTGGTTGGATGCAGTGCAATGGCTAGAGCTTACCGGGCATCTATATGGGATATATTTTTCGGTTTTACTAAATCTCAGTCGACTGAGATTTTATTTTCTTAAGTCTCAGTCACTTTTGGGAAAAGTACAACCGTAGTACAAAAAAAAGTGTAATTGCACTTTTCAGGACAGAAAAGTGCAACGGGTTCGGTTGCACCCTTGCAAATTCTAAAAATGACCAGTTACTGTAGTTAGCGGCTGCTTACCACAAAATATTGTGTTCACCAACTTTTTTCCCTATGAACTCTGCTGCGCTCCCTGTTTTTTCTCTTGGTGGACAGAGCCTATTTTATTTTGCAGAACAGCATGCACTTGAATTGAATTATGCATCATGTGCACTTCTCTTCTGGTTTACCTATGATTGTAGCTCCTGCATTGCTAGAAAAGACCATGATCGACTTTTCAGATGGAAGATCCACGGCTTCTCACTTCTAAAATTTTCTTTGTTTCATAGAAAATCCATAGGGAAATAGAATATTGCCACATTGCCGAGTGTCATGCAATTTCCGAGGGCCTTTTACCGGACAGGCGAGAAACATGCATGCGTACTTTGCTAAATGTCGTGATAAAATACTCGTCAAAAGAAGAACACTACGAATATATCGTGCCGTGCCGTGCCGTGCCGGCCCACGTGCCTCAAATCGAGGAGCGGCCCGGGCACTACCGTGCTCGTGCCGTGCCGCGGCCCATTTAAATCGTGCCGTGTCGTGCCCGTGCCGTGCCAAAAAAGCCGTGCTTCGGGTCAGCCCGTTTGGCCCGGCCCGTTTGGCCAGCTATAGGAGGGGGAGCTAGGGATTTGGATTGGGCAGTTGCATCAGAAGGACAACTGAAGGATGGCATGCTTTGCCTTAGCTTACCATGCGTGTAACTGGATGTTTGCTTCATCTAATTTTGTGTGAACTTCGTTGTTGGCAATTGGCAATGCGACTTGCGACGTCCTAGTGATTCTACCAAGAGCTGAAGAACAGTTTCAGCATTTCCACGCGGGGAAGCACAGCCAGGCAGGGGTACTCTCTAGTTACTCTGCTATTAGCATCAGCACTCTACCAAGAATTCTCGTCTTACAATTATTACGCAAGGCACGGATCAACTGAAAGAAAAGAGGAACCCCATGTCATCGTGAACTTGAAACATGATGGTGCATTGATGCCGGCCGATGACCACGGACGAGGTGACGCCACGGAGCCGGCCAGGATGATGCAGCGGATGCCTGCAGCTAGCAAGCTAGTCCGCGAAGGTGCCGTCTCGCCTGAGCACCTCCACCTTGAGCGCGTAGTCCTCGCCGTCGCTCCCGCGCAGCGCCCGGAAGAAGCAGGTGTCGCCGACGCCGAGGCGGTTGTCGACGCAGAATTGGTGCCACCCGTACTTGAGCGACGTGCGCATGGAGCCATCCGGCTGGCCGGTGCGCTTCACGGTCACGGGCCACGACTTCCCGCCGCGCATCCGCAGCACCACATTCCTCATGCCCGTGTACCCGTTCGCGGTCTGGAACTCCAGCGGCACGTTCTGCGTTGTCACGATCCGGCCAGCGGCGGACGGAAGGAATTATTAACACGAACTAAGGATCTGTGGCGAGTAATCGTGGAGGTGAACGAGCACGAACGCACTCACCAAGTACTGGTTCTGCTTCACGCCCAAGTTGCATTGCCTCAGCGTGACGGTGAACTGCGCCGACGGCGCGTCGTCAATGATGCCCATCTCCATCTCCTCCGAGCTTCTGTTCTTGCCGCCGCTCTCGATGCCCATCTCCTCCGACTCCGAGCCGCTCTTCTTGCTGCCGCTCTCGATGCTGTTCTTGCTGCCGCTCTCGCTGTCGCTCTCACTACCTGCAGAAACGCAAAAGTATTATTCCTTGATTCTTACTACTACAAGTTACAACTCATCGTGGCACCAAGACAGAGAAGAGCAAGAAGATCGAAGCGCGTACTGTCGTCGTCCTCGTCGTCCTCGTCCTGGTAATAGTGCCTGCGGCACATGCTTCCGTCGAACACCTTGACGGTGAGCACGGCGTCGTCATCGTAGGTGAAGGCCAGGAAGTGCCCGAGCTGCAGGCCGTGAACGTCGGCGAACTGCTTCCAGCCGCGCCCGAGGTGCATGTGGCCGTCTCCGTCGAAAACCACCTCCACGTCCCACGGGCTGCGACGCCCATCGCCTGCCTCACGCAGCTTCACTTCACGGGGCTCACGCCCGTCCAGCAACTTGGCAAACTTGTCAGGCAGCCTCTGCAGCAAGGATCGAACAGAGTTTAGACTGCAGACATCAAAGTGAAGAAAACCGAAAAGATATCATGCGACTACCATTACCAGTTTCTCCGAGGATTTTTGGAGTACGATCACGAAGAACTCGAAATCTGACTGGTCCGGGAGGGCAGCCGTCTCCTCTTCCATCGTAGCAAAAGTGCAAAGCAAAACCCACTTGGCCTTCTTCCTCTTGCGCTTCCGAGCTGCCTCTTCCCTCAAATGTGCAGCGATAACATTAAGTTTCTTCTTCTGCAGGTTGCTCCGCGTGGTTCCTGACTCCACCCACTCGTTCACTGAGAAGTATAAATGTAAGAAAGGGACCTCAGTTACCACATCTGGTTTCTTTCCTTGTAAGTAGTATCATCCATTTTTTGCCTTCTGAAGAAAATCACAGCCCGGACGTGTCGACCTGCAGCGTTGCGTTCTGACGTGTCGGTTTTGGATTTGGAGTAGCAACCGCAACCCCGTTAACAGCTAAATACCCACAGGTTGGAGTTTGGTAGAATGCATGCACGGACATAAGAACTCATCCTTCATCTTGTATTTCAGTTAACAGGAGCAGAAGGTTTTGTGCTCATCGATTCGTTTGTCCAGAAAGGCCGCCGGCTCTTCCATCTTAGCAAAACCGTCTCGTTCTTGCGCTTCTTCCTGCCCTGACTCTCTCCTCTCACATGTGCAGCAAAGTGACAGTCACATCTCCTTATCAGAAGTAGACATGTAAGCAAAGGGCAGGAATAATCACGTACCATATGCGGTTTGTTTTCGTGGAAAAAGGAAGCATCCATTTTTGCGTTGCTCCACTACTTCAAGAACATAAAAACCAATACGTGTCGACCTCGAGTGGTAACTTGTGAAGTTTAGCGCATACCAGCCCTTGCTTATTTTGGTTCAACCATAGTGGTGGGAAGCGTACGTAGCGGGGGCATATTCTGCTGCGATATATTTTTTCCCCGTGCATTGTAAAAGTGAACCAGCTATACCACGAAAAAACGTGTTGAAGATTTTTTCCCCTATGCACAGAAAATTGTCGTGAGAGGCAGGTGTTCCCTCGCGCGCGCACAAACACACCTTGGTAGCTCGCGCGTCGTTTCCTCTTTTTTCTTTTTTTCTCCCTATCTTATCTTGTACGTACTGTATGTAAAACAGACTCAAACGAACGTACCTACTCCTCGCTCGATGGTACAGAATCGATCGCGTTCATCACATCAAACCTACGCATCTCGTCTCAACCTAGCTTCCGTCTTACGAGCCTCGTATACTCGTGTGCCTACATCCTGATCAAAGCCTCGCGTACCCCCTTTTTTTTTCCCATTCCCTTAGCGGCCCACGACTTGTTAATTTAACCCGTTACAAAACGACCATCCAGGAAGCTGGATTTTGAGGACGGCGCACCTTTATTCATTCACAATGGGGCCGGCTCTTTTTTCTCGCTACTCAAAACTTAATTTCATCGCACAAAACTTAATTTTTGTTTCTGGATTCTCCAGACCCAGACCGCAAACAAAGGCCGTTTACTTACTTGTCGCCGACGTTTGACCCATTTACCACGACCAGGAGCTAGCCCTGCTCCTCAACTTCATCGATCGCTCCAGTTCAAAGCGAGCGTTTCATGGGCGTGACTTGTTTTTTCCCCCTTCTTCGCCAGCAACGAGTCACGTACTAGTATCTACGTGCACCTACCCTATATATATATATGCATGTACACACTAGCTACTCATGAGAGCAAGTACAATAAGCTTATGTAAGCGGGCTATAAGGATTAGAATAATATTTTTGTGGTGACATGGAAGAGAGAGAAGAGGAGAGAGAAGTGGAGTGGGCTCTCATGCAAGAGCTAGCTGTAGCACGTGCTCCTAGGCACCTTGTGAGAGTGAGAGGTGGGCCATGTATCAATAAAGTAACCCATTTTCATAGCTCACTATTGTACGTATTGACTGTATAGTTGGCTATAGGTGACATGGCAATTTCTTATAGCCCGCTGCTGACTCTACTATTGAACTTGCTCTCACGAGTTTATTTCTTTTCACCTAGCTAGCTACTCCGTACTACCTAATTAGAATATTTAAACCTGGTAGTATTACCGAATCTAGCAAGTGAAGATTTTCTAGACTTGTTCTTTTCTTCTTTCTTTCTTTCTTTCTTTCTTTAATTTACCAGATCTATCAGCTCCATCCCTTGCCATACGTCGATCACCCGTGATCTCGCGCCCGTGTTCCCTGTTGCCGCCGGAGCTCCTGCTCGTGATCCCCGCAGATCGTCATCGTCGGCCTCGTCCATCACAGCATCGCAATGGAAGGGTGAACTCAAACAACAATACTGGCGCTGCCTTGGCCTCCTACCATCTCCTCCGCTCTAGAGCCCAGCGGAGTAGCCAACCTCCATAAGACGATGCCATCCTACCTCCGCAAACTTGGTTTCCACTTTTTAGTTTAGTTTTTGACCAGTGTCTTCTTCAAGATGGTGAGGCGGCGGCTACATCTTGAATTCAGAATAAGACCCTTCCCGTCCTATCTTCGAGATGTGAACTTTTCCTTCCACCGACCTTTAGGCGACATAGAACATGACAATAAACAATGCACACGAAATAATGGCCGTCAACGATGAACCGATGATATATAACCGTCTTATAAGTGCGAAAATAAAGATTGTGAAACAAACATGATATGAAATTACATGTAGTATAACTACTCCCTCGAAGTAAAAATAGCGATATCTACTAAAGTACCATTTTTTTATTTTAACAAAAACAAAATAATGCAAAGTAGTAATAATACTTTGTAGTCCTACACTCGGTCCTCGGTCCAGGTGCAAGAAATCACGCACCACCCTTAACATGATGGAGGAAGCAATGAAGTGTCGCATTAAATAATATATTTGTGTTGGTGGTCACACTGGAAAAGGTATCTAATAAAATAATATCAAGTAAAATGCACATGAATTAAGACTTGTATTCCCTTCTCGACACGAAATAACATGTATAGTATTCAATCAAAAACATTGTTTCCCATAAATCTCCCACCTCTCTCAAACCGGAGGTGTTGCCCCGCTACCATCAGGGACCTCGCTGAAGGGTGTACCAACGAGGGAGCCGAACGATGGAGGGAGATATGATGGGTGGGTGAGGTATGTCACCACCATAAAAGAAATAAATCAGTGAGGCCTAGATGGATGGTCAGAGGTCAGTGGGTGAAGGTCCGAGTAGGGTGATGTGGTAAGGTGGAACTGTTGCGACGCCGACCACATGCATAGGGAAGGGGGGCATGCGGTTAGGTCGGCGAAGAGGCCATAGCTTACAGTTTTGGCTTTCCCAAAACAATTTCGCGGCCGATCAACCCAAGCACACGTTTACAAACACCCTTTTAGCATTCCCCCCCCCCCCCCCCCATAATTTGAGGTACAAAACATTTTTTTGTTTTGGTATTTTTCCGCTCGTTTTTGCTTTGGCATTTTCAACCTATTTTCGGGACCTATAGAACACTATTTAGGGGTCCTGGCCTCCCGAGAAAATTCTAGCTACCGCTGTCACCAAGCGCACAGTTATGGAGATGCGATTTTGGCATTTTCTCGTCCATTTTTGGGTTATAGCATACATTCTTGTTTTAGCGTATTCTCGAGGCCTCCAACACTAAGCACACAATTACGTAGATGTCATTTTAGCATTTTCTCGCTAGTTTTTTTTCGGGCTATAGCACATTATTTTAGTTTTGGCGGTTTCCCGCCCCTTTTGGGGGCTATAGAACACTATTTATTGTGCCGCGAGAAAACTCTCGCTGCCACGAACCCCAAGCACATGGTTAAGTTGACTCCGTTGGATTTTCTCGCCCTTTTATGGTGCTAGAGTATATATTTTTTAGGGTGTTTCCCTGCTTGTTTTTGTTTTGGTATTTCCCATGCGTTCTCAAGGGGTTATATCACACTATCTTTGGGGTTTCGAGAAAATTATCATGGTCGTTGAGTACAGAAATATGGCCACAAAGACATCACTTCGGCATTTTCCCGCTCATTTTCAGGGTTATAACACACTATTTTTCATTTTGATGTTCCTGCTCATTTTTATTTTGGATATATACACACCATTTCAGGAGTCATAAGACAACTCTTGAGAACTCGGTGATCATAGGAAAATGATTACGGAGACATCATTTTGGCATTTCCCCACCCATTGTTGTGGGATATAGCTCACTACTTTGCCTTCCTAGGACGATTTTGCAGGTCCGAAATATCTCGTTAAATAGTTAATAGGTGTTTTCTACCACATAGTTTCCCTTAAGATGGGGAGGGGGGATGTTTCGTCGCGAATTTACATTTCACAAGAATCTACAGGTGGGAGACATATATTTCATATCATTTCATGCATCGATTTTTTGTGGCGGTGCATTACCTATCAGTTCATGTGTCGTCAGCGCGAGTTATTATTTCAATGCATCAAATGGTACCATAAAGCCATTCATTTCATGTGTAATTATTTGTGATATATTTCATGTGACCAGGGATGGAGCCACGCATATATTAGTCTTGGAGCGAGGGGCTAAAGCATGTTGGAGGGGCCGAAATTCTTAGGTAGTAACCCGCCCCCAAAGTATTGATTACGGGAAGACAAAGATAAGGGAAGCTAGGTGGTATGATGACACTAGGAACGTAGCCTTTCAATTCCTTGACAATGCGATAGGTCGGAGGCCATTGGTTCTGGCAGCGGTGAGGTAACAAGCTACCGGATCCGGCGTAGCTAGCAAGGCTGCTGGTGACGGAATCTCCCTGCATTGAGACACGAGAACATTAGGGGAGTGGTAGCAAAGTAGAAGAACAACTTATGAATACTCTTACTCCCTCGGTAGTCAGGCTGGGCATAAAACCCGAGACCCGGACTCCGAACCGAACCCGAAAAACTCGAGCACATATTCGGGTGTCAATTTCAGAAACCCAAATTTTATTAGTAAAACTCGGGTTAGCACTTCCGGAACCCGAATATCCCGTTTAACCCAAAGTATATAGTAATTCTTAGGCCATCCCGGTGATGAAATCCCGCACAGCTCAGCTGGCCAAAAGCCCATCTGTGTACGGTGTACCTCATGCCCAACTGCGCCTACATCCCTCAATCGCTCAAGGTCAACCCTAACTCCCTCACACAAACTCACGAAGAGGCTGGCCGCCACCTCTAACACAGCCGGACGCCTCCCGCCGCCCCATGCATCCTTCCGACCGCCTTCCTCGTCGGCGTGTTGTGGTGCAACGTCGTGCCGAGCCAGTCATCTCCCTTGACAACAAGCTATGTTGCATCGCCGGTCGCCGCCCTCGACTGCATATTGTGGTGTAGTGCCACACCACGCCGGCTCTCTCCCTCAACTACATTCACTGATGCAGCGGCAAGCTAATCCATCAGTCTAACTGTCATCTTCTGGTAGCTACGCTCCGACGTCTCGAAGGATTTTCGTTTTCTGCTTTCCCTATTCGGGTAAATCGGGAAAAACCCGACCCGAACCCGAACTATCGGGTACCCAAATTGTCGGGTTCCAGATATTTTGACAAAAATTCGGGTGTCATTTTTCAAAACTTGAAGTATCCGACCCGAATTTTCGGGTAACCCGAACGCCCAGCCTGACTCGGTAGTGCATCCGAGCAGACATGGAGCAATATAGTTGTTATCTATCATGTCATTTTGGCATTTTGTTGCCTCGTTATAATGCTATGCAATGCCTACTATTTTACGTGTAATCCCATTGTTTTAATTTTATGCATGACATTAAAGCGTAAGACCCATAATTTCATGTGTCTTCTGGTCACTACACCTTATTGTGGCCCTTCGGTCAAAGATAGTCATTATTAAAGAATAAGACCCATCATTTCCTCTATCTTCTTGTCGTCGAGCATTGTTGTTCTATGCTAGGAGAGAACTATTGCCTAGGATTTATTGGGTCACACATTACTAATTTATGCATAAAATGATAGCTATTACATACAGTGAAACGGTAGGTCAATGTATTTTTCTATTATGTGTTTACTTTTTCATACGAGCCCCGGTCGAGGTGATTCCGGCAGCATTGGAAACTTCTTATGAACTTAGGTTTCACATTAATTTCATTTTCCCATATCACCATTTCGCGGCCTTATATCCATACATTGTAGAAAAAAGTGGATCCGCAAAAAGAGCGTCTAGGCCCTTCAATGGGCCCCGTCGTCTGTCTTTTGGGTCCTTATTTAATGCAACGATATAGTTATTACATATCATTTCATGAGTCGTTTCATTGTTGGGCCTTATTATTTATGCATTACCTACTATTTCACATAGTGGCTCGTCGTTGCCTGTCATTATTTTATCGTGAAATTATAGGAAAGACATGCATAGTTACTACTCCCTCCGTCCGTGAAGACTGTATTTCTAGCATTCAATTTTTTCCAGGAATAGTGTACGTCTACACTCCCAATACACATTGCTATTACTCCATAATTAATTCAAGTAGCAACTTGGGGTATATCTATTGGGTGCATGCACCCGTGAGTGGCTTGGGTCCGTGCCTTAATTACTGCATGCATGCAACATTCACTTAATGTGATTCTCTCAATGGTTGCATGCGCCATGCGTCAGCCATTTTTGTGCTTTAATTAGGCTATGGAGCAAAGTCTGCTCTTTCCTTGATTCATGTGTAAATCCCTAAACGAACGACGGAGGGAGTATTAACCTACCATTTCATGTAGCGGCTCATCACCGCACGCTATTACTTTTAGTTTGTCATCTCCTCGTTGTGGCAGTGTGTTAGGATACCTATATATCCGGAGAATTCACCGCCAATCTCTTATTTCGTCAACGGTAACTTTCAAGGTGTTCACTTTCTGTACTACTCCGATTTTGGGAGTAGGGTACAAGTTTAATGTCCGATGAATTCTTGGTAAATCGTTAGTGTGGGACGCAATGAAAGCTTTCCAAACTATGTATCTAGAAAGGCATTACCTACTTTGTAAGCATAAAATCAAGCTTTCTAGAACACATAAAATATCATTTTTACATACTAATAATTATAATACACATTAAACGATATGTAATACTCCCTCTGTTTTTGTATACAAGGCCACTACCAAATATACAATGTTGCTTCTTAAAAGGCCACTAACACTAATCGAGGTAAAATTAATGAATTTTTCCTCATATAGAGCAAAGCAATCGATGATGTTAATTACCAAAAGAGGTGTATGCATGACTGGATGATTGAGGTAGGTGCATGCACATAGGATTCCCTATGTGAGGTATATGTGGCTCTTGTGGGCCTGACAGGCCGAGAGAGGTCAAGTGGGACCATGCAACAGAGATATGTTTATGTGGCTCTAGATGAGTGAGAGAGGTGTATGCGGCTCCGAATGACCGAGAGAGGTGTGCGCGGATCCAGACGGTTTAGTAGGTGTATACATGAGCAAATTTCCAATATATGAGTTTGAGGGACATGATAGTATAGGTGTACATGGGACCAATAGGATAAATATATTTATCACCTATCATTTCATGTTCCATTTCATTGCTACATTAATATTACATGCATTGTTGATTATTTCACGCGTTGCGGGGATTACTCTTTTATGCATAAAATGGAAGAACAATACCGGTCGTTTCATGTTCCCATTTGTCTTCACATGTTAGTAGGGCTCCATTTATTCCCAATGCTATCTTTCATATGTGTCGTTTCGTGCTTGGAGACAACTATTTTCTATGATTTTATGTGTCGTACAATTGTCACATTTTTATTACTCTATGCATGAGATAATAGCAACTACCAATCATGAAATGGTAGGTCAATGTATATTTTCCCGGGCCCTGTTTTTGTTTTTTAGTTTTATCTCCCATTTTTTTATTTCGGAGTTCTTACTAAAAAAAATTCCCACCAGTTTTTGATTTGGCAGTTTTCCCACATTTTTGAATGATTGGCAGTGTTCACGCTTGTCGTTTTTGGTTCTTGGATTTTCCCAGATAGTAGTTTTTTGGCCTATTTTTTGGTTTTCCATTTTGGCTCATTTTTTAGGGAGTTTTTCACTCTTCTTTTATTTACAATTCCCCTACTTTTTATTTTAGAATTTTTCACTTATTTTTTTCTTTGGCACCGTTCCTGCATGTCTTAGATTTGGTAGTTTTCCCGCTTGTTGGAAGGATTAGAAGTTTTGCCAACTCTATTTTTCTTTGCAATTTTTCCACCAGTTTTTAGCGCACACACATTTTTGATTCTCTCGTCTAATTTTCTCTACCGGTGATAATTTATGTAGGAATTATCTAGTTTGTAAACATAAAATACCAAATTCATCAACATAAATAAAAGACCTTTTTAAAGTTGGAAATTTCTATATACACCGGTTGTGGGTCTTTAATCCCATCCGCCAGCAGAATCTACTGGCAAAACACATTTCTATTAACTATCATATGAATCAAAGGACGGCGAGTTTCAGTGGTACAAGAGGCTATAAGATCTGGTTGACGATAGTGATGAGCCATAGTCGCCGGTCACGGGGAAGAGTAAATCTCTTGTACCATAACAATTGTCCAATATTTTTTTTATCGATAGCTCATATATTTCTTACTCTTTATAATACCTATTATTGTGTATTGTCTTCCGTTTATTTATTTTGATGTGTATCATGAGCTTTCAGAAACAAGGCCGAACGTTACTCCTTGGTATAAATTATACCATTTCGAATTTAGGGCCACCCCTGACAATGAAGATTTAGGTTCTATCTAGTTTGGATTGGAAGCATAAAATATCAATTCCTTCAAAATGAATAAAGTCTTCGCAGTTTACCGGTAAATTTTCCCTATGTTTTCACGACACATACTTTTTTTAGTTTTCCCACCCAAGAATAAGACACGTAGTGATTATCTAAATAATACACTATTATCTAGTTATTAAGACCGAAACATCAAGTCTTTCAACATCCACAAAATATCAATCTACATGCATAAAATCATTACAATGCCCTTGTAATTATGGTGCGCATCCTTATTTTATGTATGGAATGAAAGCTATTACCAATAATGGGTTAGTCACTGCAAATTTCCGTCTGTCATAACTTCTTACGAGCTCCACGATTTCAATGGTGTTTGAAAATTCGTCGAGTGTGCCCAGGTGATCCTAGAGGATGTCAGAGCAAAGATCCCCGACGACTGTGACGAGCCATGGTTGCCGTATAGGAATAAGAAGAAGAAATATTCTAGACGATTACAAATTATGTAATATTTTCTATATCGACAGTTCGTAACTCTGCTTACTCTAGACCGATATATATTCTTGTGTATTTTCTCATATTTACTTTATCTAAACATGCCAATATTTTACCTAAACGACCAATAGTCAGAATAATAATGCGCACTGAGACTCGCAAAGTGGATGATGATTGAGACCCACGCCGGATAGCCTGACTGGCGTCGCTGCAGAGAGGCGCCTCTCTGCGCCAAATCCACGCGGACCTGACTTTCCGTACTGTCCCATTGCGGCTTTATTAGCCGTCCCGTCACCGCAGCGCATCTCCACACACGCACACGCTCTCTCGCCGCTCCTTTACTCTCCCTAACAAAAAAAAATCGCACACACACAATCCCCACCGCCGGCGACATGGTGCGACATGGACCAAGATGACTGCCGCGCGATGTGGGCGGAGGCCCGCGTGGGGGGGGGGGGGTTCGTGATGGCGGAGGACGACGTAGCGATCGCAGAGGGCAATGGCGACTGCGGCCCGGACGTCGCGGTGGCGCCGGAGAAGTAGGATGGCGGCTAGGCGGCCGCGACGACAGAGGAGCGCGGCCAAGCGCAGGTCGTGATGCAGGAGGGGCCGGCTCCGCAGGCCGGCATTACCCTCCAGGAGGCGCTGGCGATCTTCTACCTCGACCAGCAGCTCGCTCCTTTCGAGGAAGAGCACTTCATGGCAGTTCGCCGACGAACGCATAGACGATGCCCTAACCGGGCATATGAGAGAGCATGGCGACCTCGTCGGGATGAACCACGCCATAATGGAGAGCCTCTAGGATGCGCGGCTCCGCCGCAACGAGGAGGAGGAGGATACCTACTCCGATTGGGAGTTCTCGTAGGACGAGGAGGATCATGACGCGGCCGCCAACTCTGATGGGGAGTTCTACCCGGCCGAGGACGTCGATGGCAACGCCGGTGGGGTGCCCCCTCCCCGTAGACGACATGGAGACGGCGGCCCCCGCCAACAGGCAGGCGGACCTGTAGGAGGCTGCGTCGTCGTCGAGGACGTAGAGATGGCCCCACGACCCCCTACATAGTCATCTCCTCCGACGAGGAGTAGAGTAGAACCACTATTAGTGTAGCACTAGTTTCGCCGCGGATAGGACGACCGATGACGATATAATTATTTTGCTAGTAATATTGTAAATTGTAGATGTTAAAACGATACTAAGTAGGTAATAATATTGTATAAGTATTTTTTTTTCAGATTTATTTGCGAGTTAACTGTCGACGTCCTCCTTGACAACGACGCTAGCGAGGTGTTCCAGCCAGGACGGGCTGATACGATGAAGCGGAAGATGAACGAGGAGTGTCGGCCCGAGAAAAAGACGTGGAGGTCCTCAAGGAGTACGCCGACCCCGATTATGTCCACGTGATTCAAATATGACGATGAGGCGAGAAGCCACATCCACACATAATTTGATTGCTCCGAAATAGATGAGGATGAGGGTGTCAGAATACGATGGCCGTGACCTTAAGGGTTTTTCTACGAACACTCGTACCCAGTGATTGACCGCTTGAACTCCAATCCTACCCTCCTCCCGGGAGCCCGCCTTGACGTTGTTTATAAGCTCCACCATCGGCACCCGCCCTACTTAAATCGAGGGTTAACCAACCCGGAGTTACACATGCACGGTCATCGTCTTCCTTACTGATTAGTACCGCCAACCATAATCAGCCCGACCGAGGCGAAAATATAAATATTAGTTTGATTTAGTCTACACTATTGAGAAACAAATAGTATGGATTAGCTGAAAATCGCGGGAGCCGAGCGTGACATGTCACCGCACCTCCTACCTAGTCAATATGCAACCTTACAACACATGTATCTCTAACTCATCGAACCCACCGTTTTTGGCTAGATCATTTGACCACTACCCATGTAAGTCGGTCTCTGGAGACTCGACTCGCTACATCTTCCTCACATATGATCATGCCTTGCTAGTTGACGGGGTTGAAATTTGTTTGAAGAAATCCATCAACAAGTTTCTTAGGGCGCTCCCTCTGGATGGGTGTAGTTTTGGAGGGAGAATTAATGCAATCGCAAATCGAATCGTTTGAATCAATATAGATAAAAACGAGCCACATCACTCCCAAACCCCCCTCCTAGAAACCCTAGCCGCCGCCCCCACCCCTTCCTTCTCGTCCACCCACCGCCCTCGGAGGAAACCACCGGGGGCACACCCCTCTGCATGGTGGACGACGGCCGGTGGGCCCTCGCCAGATCAGCACAAACACGACGGGAGGTCTCCGACCAGATGCGTGTGTCGGCCCTGGACGGCTGGCGCGGACGGAGGATCAGACGACACTGCCCCTGGTTCTCCAGGAGGTGGCTCGTGGCTAGGTCTGCGTGGGCGGACGACACTAGCCAGGCGGCGGTGCTGACGGTGTGGCAGTTGATTCCTCGGAACATCGGATTTATGGAGCAGCCTGACTGCGACATGCAGCGGGTCTCGGGCTGGTTGGCTCGTCAGCAAAGACGGGAGGCCGCGCGCGAGGGATTCAGATCCTTGTGTCCGGATCTGACGGTCGCGGCGGCGGCTGTAGTTGTATGGGCGGCGACAGCGGCTGCCACGGCGGTGGGTGCTCCCTGTAGCGCCCGGAATCGGGGCGGCGAACCCTCTTCTTTGATAGTGGCGGCTTCCAAGGTCATGTGGGCGACTCGAGGGCCGGATCTCAAGATGGTGACGGCTTTTCCGAGGCTTGCGGCGGTATGGGACGTCCCCGCCATTAACAGACCGGGTTCGATGCGGCTTCACGGATGACATATGCGTCTATTTCGGAGATGTCAAGCAATATTTGTCCCCGGCTGGTGAAGCCTCCGACGGATGCCGAATCGCACCCAGTGGCGGGAGGCAGACGGTATAAGACGTATGTTTTCCGTTGTCTTCTCCAGAGGTATCTGGTTATTGTGGCGTCGGTAGCCGGATAATTGGAGGATGGTACCGACGGGATAGAGGCCAACTTTAAGCACTCCGGTGGAAACACAAGATCTCTGATCAGGCTATGTCGACGCACGTATGTGTCGTATCCTTGCTGAAGGTGGTGGACTCAAACTTGAGGGATGATAATCTAAAGTTCAACCTTGTGTTGACTTATCACCATTGGCGCACGTGCGGTGTTTCCTTTTTGAAGGAGTAGCCTAGGAGTTGTGTACTCGTTTTCTTTACTCTTGTATCATAAGGCTAGTGGCTATCTGATGGAGTTACTGTCACGAGGCATGCGGTTTCGTGTTTTCTTATCGGGTCGATTCTTCGACCACTGGATTTTATATTTTGAACTCTTCTTTAAAAATCCGGTTGTGTGCATCATTTCGATGCAGAGGCTGGGGCATAGCTCCCATTTCTAAAAAAAATAGAGAAAAACGGGTGTGCATTTCTACTAGTGGGACAAACATGTCGTTTATTGGGCCGAAGGAAGCGCATGCGGTCTCATCGAGGCACGTTAGGGTAGACTTCCAATCGAGTTCTCCCTCACTTTTTCGATTCCTCTCCTAGAGCCGCCGCGGTGACCATCGTCGGACGCACATCACCTTACTAGGACTCCTATTATCCTATGGGCACCGACCACGAACCACAATATATGTATAGATTAATTATAATGTAATGTAATTTAGATGTAAGCTAAATAGTTAATCAGCAAAATGTTTGTACCGAAAAATATGGCTAGGCGTGCTTGGAGCCTGGGACCGTGGCCGCTCATGCAATTACGCACACGACTACCGTAATTATTTTGGTGGCGTGAGTTTCCAAGAAACGAACATGGTAATTAATTCGGTGGCGCACGTTTCCAAGAAACGAACACGACGAGGAGGCCAGATGGATCGGCAAGGAGTTATTTCCAGCCGGCGAGAGCCCAGGACCTGCCTCGACGCGGATTGCCACACAGACAAATCCAGCCGTCCAAATCTCTAGGGATCGATCCAACGGAGATCGTTTGCTCAGCCGAAACACACACAAAACACACGCAACAGAGAAGAGGAAAGAAAATCCCAAACACACCCAACATTCTCTCTCACTCTCGAGTCTCTTCCTCTCCCTCTGCCCGCCGCCCCGTACAGGTGGCCCTCGCCGGCGCTCCCCCACCGTTCGGCTCCTCCCTCCTCATTCGCAGCAGCCTAACCTTCAATTCCATGGCGGAGGAAAGGGATCTACTCTAGCGCTACCTGACGGCGGCGCTTTTGCCCGCAGATCCATCTGCTACTGCTAGGGCGGCGGCACAACGACGACACCACCCGCAGCTGCTGTCGCCGGAGACCACGCCCCCGTCCTGATTCGAGGCGGCCCGTGCAGAATTTCGGCGATGGAGATGAAGGAATTCCGCAGATTGGAGCAAGGCTCTTGCTTTCCTGCAGGCCGGCCGGTGACCTCGATCCCCTTAGCACCCACGCCTCCCCTTCTGGCCCGTCCATCCACGACCTCCCTCGCCCACCGTCGGCATGCTCAACGCAAGGTACGAGTTTGTGCCCTCTCGGAATCCTCTTCTCCTACCCACACCCTCTCAATCTGAATTGAAAATAAAATACGTTCTTTGCCACAGGAGAACAAATTGCTGGACAAGTTCCAGGAGGAGGTCTCCACAAGTCGTTGGATGCACGTGTGCAGGCTGCGGACGCCGTAGACAACCTCTGCACGCCGACGAGTCCGGCAGATGCAAGCACGAGGAGATCCATGAGGCGGCTCCAACCCCTGGGGCTCCGGCTCCTCCGGCCGGAGAAATGCAGCCGGTGAGACCTCTCTCTCATCCCTCCTCGTCTTCACAGTCAGTCTCGTGTTTCACGACAAACCCATCTTGCTATCCCGGTTGTAGGAACAATCCATCTTGCACTGTTTTACAATTGGATCCCGTGTGTTGCAGCTTCCTGTAAGTTCACAAGGTGTTCTACACTTTTTTCCTGCATTTAGCTTTGTTCAGATTCGAAATTTCAGAATTGCCTCCTTGCCTGGATCATCTAGCTTCAGATAGTGATGTATGTTTTTCAAATTAGTACGTATTAGCAAGGTTACTTTCATGTCCATATGTACCAGTGAAAACATGACTACCAGTATTAGCAAGGTTACTTATTTGTCTGTATTACCAGAGGGTCATGTATGTCCGTGTGCCACTGGTTCTTGTAGGTTCACTACGTGTTATTCATCTTTTCCTGAAGTAACTATGTTCAAATTCGAAATTCCAGAATTGCTTCCTTGTCTACATCTCCTAGCTTCTACGAGTAGTAGTGATGTAAATGTTTCGTGCATATGCTTGAATGTTGTTAATCAAGTGCGTAGGTATTAGCAAGGTTCTTCTCATGTCCAGGACCAAACTTCTATATGGATTAAAACTTGTGGACCTTTATATACCGATTCAACTACTAGCTTCTAGAAGCTGGACTTCTTATAAGTAATCATCAGTTAATCACGGTGGTGTGTTGTTTTATTTGTCAATCACTCACCCACTCATATGATTTTGGCAGCAACCAACACACGTGTTCACTAGGTAGTAAAAGGTTTGACTTGATAGAATGAATCCCTTGCTTATTTTCTATGTATGCATACTTTCCGGTCATAACTTTTACTTGTCGACATATTGTTTTGATGCAAGCAGCTGAATATATGTTGGATGTACCTTATAAGTTGGAATTATGTAATCATGCCTAAAAAGTCTATACATATATATTAATATTCTGTAAAATTTGATAATGCTTGAACAAAGTTATATCACGTCTATAGCCTCCTAAATTTATGTGATAGACATGCTTGAAAAGATTCCGGCATATAGTTTTTAAACATTTTAGATTTCTTGTGTAATCTGAGCACATCCCATGCTTGAATTTTTCACTCTAGGATTTTTCAATGTGCTGCGTACGGTCTATGTAATCCTTTTCATCTTCAGAACCAACCATTGCTTGTGCATTAACCGTTAAGTATTGTTCGTACTTCAAATTGTCTTCCTGCATGCAGGTAGTTACACGAGAAAACAATGATGGGGGTGACCAATGACGCGCACGGCTGTTGGTGCTGCATAACAGCAAGGGGGTGCCAGGCACTGCTGTGTCGCTGAGTAGACCTCCGTCCGTGGATAACCTTGCCCCAGCATGCATGTCCATCGAGCATGGCGTCCAGACAAGGTAAGTTCATCCTTTCCGCCTTGCCTGCTGGTTTACCTATGTTTGCTTGTTGCACATGGTTGTCATTGCTGTCCGTGTGTGTTCCTCCGGACGGAATTATGTCCTTGTCTTGGTGTGTTCTCGGGCGTGTGTGTTTTGGCTACTCGTGCCCATTCCGTTATCTCCATTTTAAACTGCAGCATGGTCATATATGTTTTGACCCTTTCTCCGATCGGCCAGGTGTTACTTTTACGGGCAGGTCTGCAGGTCTTGTGTGCCAAACCATGTCTAGTCTCATCTGTAGAGTAACATGATTCAAAATTTGGAGCTGACCTCTCTGAACCTATCGAGTTGGACATTTTCTTCAAATTATTACTCCCTCCATACCAAACCATAAGATGTTTTACCGTTTCCTAGACAACATGTATCTATACATGTTTTAGTGTGCAGATTCATTTGTATCTTGCACTAAAACATGTCTAGGTATGTTTTGTCTAGAAAACGCTAAAACATCTTACATAGGTACGAAGGGAGTAGTTTTCTGTCTGGTTACTCTTGCTGTAATATGTGGTTTAAACTGTTTCGGTACAAATACCATGATATGCATTCATCATTTCCTATACTATGCTGTGTTGCCTTATCATTTATTGCTGGCACGATAGCATGTTCGTGCTCACACTTAACGTCCACATTATGTGTGCTAATTTGATCATAGAAATGTCTTGGGTCTATACTGCATTTACATTGTTTCTCTATTGGTCTCTCTAATTTATTTGTGAGTGGTGTTTATTTTTTTCACGGGGACATACAATACTTAATATCCTTGCACACCATTTAATCTGTACTCGCAAAAAGTAAATGTTTCAAACTGTAGCTATGTTAGGGAATTCTCTCCGTGGGAATTAATTTTTTCTGTGGGGAGAGAGATACAAAAAAAAACTTCTGTATTTGGTTGCTAAAACATACTCCCTCCGTTCCATATTAGATGACTCTCGTATGGATGTATCTAGACATATTTTAACACTAGATACATCAAGTTGAGAGTCATCTAATATGGAACGGAGGGAGTACTAGTCAAGTAGCTACCTTACTTTCATTGGAGTTATGCTTATAAGTTTAGTAGTTGTAGACTTGTAGTATTCTCTGATCTGGTATTTACCTTAATCAAACTCATGTATTTTGAGTGTGTTGGTACAATAGTGCTTGCTGCCTTGTCTGCTTATGCCCGTGATATGCCTCTAATTATAGCTAACTGCTCATGCCTAATAGTTGCTATGGACTAGGACGGCGTTTTGGCCGTGCTGCCTAAGAATTGATTTGGTGGTAGGCTGATGTGTGCCTGTGCAGAATTTGGGGCATATAATTCGAGGTTGCATATATAATTTGTAGGCACATGCCTATTTTGTAGAAATTGTGCTTTCTTTTAAGTGATAATTTGGTAACAGTCGATTCCTATATCTCTATGGATAATAACACTCGTTTGTCTCTGTCAAGGTAGTGCACACTGCCTTCATTGTCCCTTTTTTGTGCCTCTTATCCTCGACATTAATCATTGTTTTCTGATAGCATGTCAGAACTTGGACCAACCTTTCTTTGGTCATGTATGTTGAACATAGGAAGCAAAGTTTGTAGGAAGTAATGATTATGTGCCTCATTAATCGATTTTTTATTGGATTTATGTACATCAGCTGTTCACCAATCCTTTAGATATCAGATGCTTGCGCTCTGCTATAAATCTTGAATGTTATTGCTTATTGCTATTTTTTGTTTGCTGCTGTTGAGAGTTAATCGTATGCCCTATTGCTGATAATTAGTGCTATTAATTTATTGAATTTTGATGCCACTAGGGAGAGATCAGGCCAGCGAAGTGGCATGTTCATGGAGACCGACGTGGGTTCTCCACAGATGCTGTCTCTGCCCTGGTAGAGAGCGGCAAGGAGGAGCTCATGCTGCTTCTCTGGCACAACAAGGTCATCGCCACCTGTAACTACCGGAGAAAGTCTGTCTTCCTCCCAGTTATCTAGGCATCCTGCCGAAACTTTGCTTAGTGGCTTGTTATATATCTTGAAAATAGCAATGCAAGTGAAAATAATAATATTTGAAAACGCTTGCTCTTGCGAATGTATGTTGTGATAGTGACTTTATTGTCCAGTATCTATACATGCCCATTGCATGCGTATATCTTTAGTTTTGTTTTTACATAGTTTTCCATGTAGGTGTATCATGTTTATTATGATCTTTAGCTTTTTCATCTCGGACTTCATTTACTATCAAGTCAGTGATTAGTTGTAGTAGAGTACTACTAAGGCTGCCACACTGATGAGATTTTGATAATCACATATTCTTACTTGCTTTTCTATCTTAGACATTCTTTACTCATGTTACTAAATAATGCAAGCAACATTTATAACTTGAAGATTCTATTACTTGTCCCCTTCAATTTGACTTTGGGGGCCTGTTATGAACCGATGGTATGTTCATCCATCATTTGCAGGGTAGCAGGGGAAAAGTGGAGCTGGAGTTGGCCGGGAGGGAGCTTTGGCTGCCGCATCCGAGGTGACCCCGATGATCTTGCTGCGAGGGAGCCTTTGCCGCCGCATCCGGTGGGACCCCGTTGTTCTGGCTTCGGTGGTGTTGCTGTTGTGATGGTCATGGCCTTCTGCACCTCGCGCATGTTTGTGGGCACGTCCGGCCCTCGGCTTCTACTACTTTCGCCCTTGATGCTGTGGGATGGCGGCAAGCGGTGGCCTTCCTCTATGTCTTCGTGGCTTAGGTGAGTTCCTTCTTCAGCAAGACCGATACAATTGATTGGTCTGCGCGTTTACCCTTCTTTCCTCTGTGATATGATGGCTAGATTATTGTGTGCTCTAGCCATTGAGACGACGATCTACTAATTTAGGACTCAGTGTCGTGGTTGTATTGTTAGGACTTGGTTCGCTTTGTTATTCTGTGATCATCTCGAATGGCAGAGTTGTATTTGTGGTCGATGAGAGTAAGAAAATTAATTGAGAGCTTAAGATTGAGCAAAAAAGTGTACTTCTGTAAGTTGAATCAGCTGGTGGTACATATCAGCTCTCTAATTATAGCTTATGAAAACTATCAGTGTCTCTGGTACGCCCGAATTTTTTTGCAAGATAGATATTATCCGAGATACTTTTTAAACAGAAAACTGAGCCTATATGAAAACTACATGTGCCTAACACAAAATCTTTTTTCCCCGCTCGACTCAACTAGTGCCGAATGCACTAAGTGTTTGCCAGCTTGATTTAGTTGATTGGTTTTGTATGAATAAAGCATAAGTCTCAGCCTGTTTCATTCCATTGAAGCCATTATTCCGAGTTTTTTTTTTGTCTCAAGTGCATTTTATCTTGCACTGCAGCATTCCTTGTATTCCTGTGTTTATACAGTGGCGGAATAAAGGCAGCTGCCCAGGCTACGAGCCGGCCGGCTTAGTGCAATTTTTTTGGCTATTAACGAAAATATTAGCATCCTAAGCTCCTATCAGTTGCTTGTCTGGGCTTCATAATTTCTTGGATCCACTAATGTGTTTATATATTGAATCAGCTCCAGTAAACAAGTACCTAATTGAGCTAAGCAGAGCGGCCTCTCACACTTGTCTTGGTGCTATTTTTGATACATGCTTCATGTAGATGTTCACTTGGTATTGTCACCAGTGATGAAGTGTAGACTGTAATAATTGCTTAAAATCCGGAGCACCTTTGTACTAGTCTGTTATGGAAATTAAGTGCTAAATTGTGACGGACGAATACGAACATCCTGTAGTGTATGTAGTGATCATCTTCTGTATCCATAGCAGTAATTACCCAAACAATCTGGCGACGCCGACCCTATATTTGAACATTGTTATCTCTGCACCATAAGGAAATGAATTTGTATGCAATCGATGATATTGGCAATGAACATTGTCATCTTGGGAATTTCCACAAGTTCTCTGGAAAATAAAAGTATTGGTATATATAAATGAGGAATTACAGCTTAGAGGTGTTCAACCTTCTCCTACAACTCATTTACTCTGCACTTTCCACATCTGTGTTAATAGTTTTCCTGTTAATCCTCTACAGTTTGCATCGCGAACAACAAGTTGGCGTTGACAGCAGTCGGGTAGTGTTGCCAGTGGCGAGACGGAGGAAAGACATCCTCCTAGTTGCAGCCATTATCTCTATGGATTGGATGGCGTACTACTCGCTGTGGTGAAGAAGCCATGTGATGTGCCGATTGCATTCATGCGTTGTTGTTGTTGCTCCTCGTTAATTCCTGGCTGGTGAGAGATGTGCCGGATGAGTAGGCAGGGAGTGGGGGTCCACCTTGTCCAAGCTGCTCGCTACAAGGCTCACCGCCGTTGATCTCGACACTCAAAGGTTGATCTATGCCTTCTTTGCTCGCGTTCGAACCATGCTCGCATTCTATCTTGACATCCAGTTTCATCCTGACTCAGTAACCGATCTGGCAGGAAGGGCCTCACTGATCTGTACGATGACCGGCAGATGCGGCGCACTGCTGATGTTGTCGTCCTGATGCTCATTCAGGCCGTGGACCGACATCACTATCAGCAACTATGCCGTCGAGGTAATTCTACTCCCTCCACACATGATTGTTTGATCTTGTTGTTGCTGAGTTTTGTGAATGGTGTTCTTGTTCCATGCAAGGAATTGACTATGAAAGACCAATTGTTCAATCCTGCAATGTCATGCGAACCACTGGTTTTGTAGTCTCGTCGTCGTGCTTTCCGGGGGAGTTCATGAGAGCTGTGTCTCGTTTCCATATGTTTCTGCATTTAGTATCAGATTTGGGAATCATACCGGTCAAGTAGCTTAAATGGAGCTATCTTCCAAACATGAACTTTGTGAGTTAATGAATTACCTCGCTAAGATGTTAGCTTGTTTATCATGTAGCCGCCTCCCTCTAAGCATGATTTGCGCTATAATTACTGTTTCACAATTAAACTGCCATTTTTTGAGGATTGCTTCTGATTGGCTATAACTGCTACTAGAGGTTACTGTTGTGGTTAATCTCTGTGCTGGTTTTGCTTGGCTGAGTTTCCTATAAATCTGCCTAGGATCTGGAGTATTACTATCTAATAGAACACCTACTGGCTGGATGTTTCTCAATTTTCGTCAAGTTGTTATTCGTAATTTTAATCCGAGGCGTGACTAGACAACCTAGTGGCTGTACTACTAATTTGTTTTAGTTCTACCGAATTGAGTTCCTCTGTTCTAGCAATCTTTTCATGGAGATCCTGTAGTTGTTTAGCTTGCTCCATGTCGATGAAATCTGTTACCGTGTTAAGATGATCTTTCTGTCCGTTGTGTTGATGTTCCTTTTGTCTCGCTTTCTCGTGGTTATTTTTTGTTGTTTGGTTTACAATCGGATGAGCTACATAGCACTAACGCTGGATACGTATGTGCAAACGTACTGCAGCTAGCTGCTGACTGTCTAGCTATCTCCTCAGCGGTTGCTGGACGGGTACGCCGAGCTGCTTGAACCCTGGGGCCAGGCAAACCATGCATGGGCAGGCCACCTTCCTGTGTGATGGATAACATTACATGTGGTTTGCCGCGGATGGTGCCCTCTTCTCCATGGCTTGGGCCTATTGCTGCTGCTTTCTTCCCAAAGCTGATGGTGGTAGAAGGAGCTTATTTTCTTGTTGTTTTAGTGGAGGAGGATTGTTGTTGTCGTGGCTAGTCCTGCTTGTGTCTGCTGAAGAAGATTCCTGTCATTTCTAGTCTATATAGGATGGGTTAAGCTTGTACCAGCTCAAGTGCAGATTCACAAGCTTTACAGCTATCTATCAATGTATGGTATGAAGATGCTGGTGTTGTTTTTTGTTGAACGGGCATGTATAGATGTTGGTAGGTAATAAACTAATACTGTACTAATATTTTTGTCAGGCCAACAGTTTAAAGTATTTGGCTACATGTATCAGAAAATTTATTCAGTTCAGTCTGCTATTCTGACGAAGAACCTGATTTGTAACAACATATACATCCAATATTCGTATGCATGTACAAAGGTGGTTAACAAGTAGTACACGCCAAAAGTACGGTGTTGAATTCCTAACAGAGCCGAGATGTCATCTTCCTCTTGCCGGCACCCGTAATAAGTAACAAGAACAGGAATTTTAGAAAACAAAAAATATATATGATTGGTGGGAGGTAGGGTTCAACCGGGTCTAGGACGTAGGTTGTATGGGAAGGAGGGAGTTGGACGTGGCCAGTCTCGCGGTCGCCGGTGGCTCGGCGCCGTCATGCGAGAGGAAGGTGGCGGCGCAACGGAGCAGGAGGCGGCTAGGGTTAGGGTTCCGGCTTCTCCGGGAGCTGGGCAATAGAAAATAGTCTTATTGCTTGATTTCTCACGGGAGTCTTTACATTGCTTATATAACGAAAATAAGATAACTTATTGGCTAAGTCCCTAACTAAACCTGCCCCGTGGCCCTCCTCCGGGTATATGTTACCCCAGTCATAAGTCATAACAATGGTCATGTACTCCTATTTTTGTGAGGGAAGGAAACAAAACATATATGCACCCGTACACCTGTTGACGTTTCTTTGTCTGCTTCTTGAGTGCAACCCGTTCTCCTCGTAATTTATTGCAACAAAGTATTCCTTTTTTAGAGGAGGCTTAATGATCGTGCTGCTACCATGCGCCGGTTCAACCTCCCGCAATTATTACCGACACAATTGATTGCCTTGAATTGGATTGGATGGAGGCGTCTCCCTCGCGATGAGGAAAAGATAGAAAATAGCCACATCATCAATCTGCGCCATCTTCCATCCCAGCCATCCGTCTGCCTCGACATGCAACGGTAGCGATTAGCATCTTCATCCCGCGGCATCACACCTCTGTTCCCTATGACCTTGTTCTCTATAAGTATGAGCACGCTGTCGCGGGAGCCGCGGGCGTTATGCGCGACTTGCGCCTTGGGCTTGGCGAGGCGCAGGGCAGGGCAGGGGAGGGCGTCATCACCGTGCACTCAATCGGAAGTTGGAGTGCTCATCGTCAGTCGTCGTTTTGTTCTTTGGCCGGCGACGGCGAGTCTGATCCAGCAGCAGCAGGAGGTAAACATGTCTTCCTCTGCGCATGGCATGTTTGTCTGTTGCTCTCGTGCAGGTGTTGGAGTGCAGTGGGTAGTTTGTTCTTTGGACTTGGGTTGTTCTTGAATGGATGAATCCGCCTGAGGTGATTTGGTTGGCGGAACGTGACCATCCTGTTGGTCAATTCGTCCGGCCATGTAGTATTTACCGATGGAACAGTCCATTTATGAGATGGTGTAGATTTGTTTTGTTTGGATCTTGTTCTTGTGTAGTGATTACAAGGTATGGCATGGATCCCACCAGCCAGCTAAACAACTACAGGATAGATGATTAGGAAAGGAGTAGGCCCCAATGGATGGGCATGTCTCTGCTTCTTTCTTTTTCTTGGTTGCTTCATTCGTCGATATGGAAGGCGCGCGCTGATACAAGACGCAACGCAAGCATGACGTACGTACATGAGCGTGTTGGTTCCATCGTAGCAAACCATCTCGTGACAGCTACGTGTCCAATCCAATTACAAGACGCAAACACGATGTACATGCGCAGCGCCAAATCCGCGTTTGGGCTTTTTTCTTCTTTTTTTTTGAGAATAGCTCGCGAGCGTGCGCCTGATGCATCGTTTCCGCGCGTTTGGACCATCGACGCGACGCGAGACAATTACTACTCCACGCGCCTGAAAGAAAAAAAGAGGAACCGCGGACGCATTGATGCCGGCCGATGACCACGGATCCGGCCGATGCTAGTCCACGAATGTGCCGTCTCGCCTGCGCACCTCCACCTTGAGCTCGTGGTCCTCGCCGTCGCTCCCGCGCAGCGCCCGGAAGAAGCAGGTGTCGCCGACGGTGAGGCGGTTGTCGACGCAGAACTGGTGCCACCCGTACCTGAGGCCCGTGCGGATGTTGCTCCTGCCACCCGTCCGGACGTTGTGCTTGAGGTGCACGGGCCACGACTTCCCCCCGCGCATCCGCAGCACCACCTTGCTCCTCTTCTCGTACTCGTGCGCCATCTGGAAATACGCCGGCACGTTCTAGGTACGGTCCGGCCACCGGCGGATATAAATCAGTCAGTCTAGATAGCACCAGACTGGGTGACAAGTACATAAATCCAAGTAGAGCTAGACGAACGCACTCACCAGGTACTGCTTATTCCTCTCGCCCAAGTGGCACTGCCTCAGCAAGACGGTGAACTGAGACGTCGGCGCGTCGTCGACGTCCATCTCTGCTGCCGAGTTGATCCGCCTGCTGCTGCCGCCACTGTCGACGCTGTTCTTGCTGCTGCTGCCACTGTCGATGCTGTTCTGGCTACCACTATCCGTGCTGCTCTCACTGCCTGGGGGAGAAATATGAGACTCTTCTTCTTCTTTAACAGTTGCAAGTTGCAACGAAGGAACGTCGTCGTGGTGGTAGTGCCTGCGGCACATGCTTCCGTCGAACACCTTCACGCTGAGCGCCGCGTCGCCGTCGTAGCTGAAGACGACGAACTGCCCGAGCTGCAGGTCGTGAGCGCGGGCGAAAGGCTCCCAGCCGCGCCCGAGGTGCACGTGCCCGTCGCCGTCGAACACCACCTCCACGACCCACACCCGACGCCCTCCGCCGGCCTCCCGCAGCCTCACTTCACGGGGAGCACGCCCGTCGAGCACCTCCGCAAACTTGTCAGGCAGCCTCTGCGGCCAGGATCAAACATCAAAACTTAGAAAACGTAAAAAGATGAGATGAAACATTAAGTTAGAGATTGTGCGACTAAGATCTGTGAACCAGTTTCTCCCTGGAAATTTGGTGTATGGGCAGGAAGAACTCGAAATCGGAGAGGTCCATCGTAGCAAAACCTTCTTGTTCTTGCTCTTGCTGCTCTCCCGCCTCTCCTCTCACATGTGCAACATAGGATCCCGCAGCATGGACTCCTGGCTCTACCCAGTACCCACACACCTCCTTATCAGAGGACATGTAAGAAGAAAGGGACCGCGCAATAATCACGTTACCGTATCTGGTTTGTTTTCATGGAAATAGGTAGCATCCATCTTTTGCATTGCTACACTACTTCAAGAAACCTAACAGCCAATACGTGTCGACCTCCAGGGGTGCCCGTTCTTTTTTTGGTTCAATGATAGTGGTAGGAAAATACTATCAGCAATAGGAAAAATAATACCAGCATCAAGAAGTTGTTGTCCTGATGCTCGTTCAGGACGTGGATGATAACTTCTTCCTTAAGAAGGACCGACATCACTATCAGCAACTATGCCGTCGAGGTAATTCTACTCCCTCCACACATGATTGTTTGATCTTGTTGCTGAGTTTTGTGAATGGTATTCTTGTTCCATGCAAGGAATTGACTATGAAAAACCAATTGTTCAATCCTGCAATGTCATGCGAACCACTGGTTTTGTAGTATCGTCGTCGTGCTTTCCGGGGGAGTTCATGAGAGCTGTGTCTCGTTTCCATATGTTTCTGCATTTAGTATCAGATTTGGGAATCATACCGGTCAAGTAGCTTAAATGGAGCTATCTTCCAAACATGAAATTTGTGAGTTGATGAATTACCGCGTTAAGATTTTAGCTTGTTTATCATGTAGCCGCCTCCCTCTAAGCATGATTGGCGCTATAATTACTGTTTCACAATTAAACTGCCATTTTTTGAGGATTCCTTCTGATTTGCTATAACTGCTACTAGAGGTTACTGTTGTGGTTAATCTCTGTGCTAGTTTTGCCTGGCTGAGTTTCCTATAAATCTGCCTAGGATCTGGGAGTATTACTATCTAATAGAACAACTACTGGATGAATGTTTCTCAATTTTGGTCAAGTTGTTATTCGTAATTTTGATCCAAGGCGTGACTAGAAAACCTAATGGCTGTACTATTAATTTTTTTTTTAGTTCTACCGAATTGAGTTCCTCTGTTCTAGCAATCTTTTCATGGAGATCCTGTAGTTGTTTAGCTTGCTCTATGTCGATGAAATCTCTTACCGCGTTAAGATGATCTTTCTGTCCGCTCACTGGTAGAAAATAGGCCTTCGGTACGCCCCCATTAGTCCCCAAAATAATGGACCCGCGACCATAGGGGTCTTTAGTCACGGTTCGGGACGAGACCCGCGACCAATAGTCTGGGCCCAGCGCGCTCGGCCCACAGCTGGCGGAGGGGAGGGGCTTTAGTCCCGGTTGGCCAGACCAACGGGGACTAATAGGTCCTCGGGCCGGCCCCACGGCCTTTAGCCGCGGTTGTCCAGGTGAACCGGGACTAAAGGCCCATCCCTATATATAGGACTCACCTCGCTGCACTTGGCCACATTTGCTCACAATATTCACAAGGGGGTGGTGGGTATGCTTTTGGTTCCTACTATGCACACAAGGTGTTCGATGAAATGCCCCATAGCATGAAACACACTTGAGCGTTTTCATTTATTTTACCTCCGTGATCGCGGTTAGCAACTTGAACCTTTCATGATTTGTATTATTTCCAGCTAGCTAGTTAGTTTAACAGATGCATGATGGTTAATTATATACTTTATATAATAATAATGCAGATGAATCGGCAATGGATGTACGGTAACCGACTCTCCGGTGAGTTCACTACGGGTTTGAAAGATTTCCTCGTAGTGGCAAATGCGAACAAACAGCGAGGTTTTATTATGTGTCCATGTGCTGAATGTAAGAATGAGAAGGGTCACTCCTCCTCAAGAGTCGTTCACATGCACCTGCTTCGGCACGGTTTCATGCCAAGCTATAATTGTTGGACCAAGCATGGAGAAAGAGGGGTTAGAATGGAAGAAGATGAAGAAGAGGATGATATCGATTTCAACTATCATGACCTTTTCGGTGATACTTTCATGGAGGATGATGCTGAAGGTGGGGAAGGGTTTGGTGAAGGTGAAGAAGAGGCACATGATGAGCCCGCTGATGATCTTGGTCGGACCATTGCTGATGCACGGAGACGCTGCGAAACTGACAAGGAGAGGGAGAATTTGGATCGCATGTTAGAGGATCACACGAAGTCACTGTACCCAGGATGCGACAATAGTCTGAAAAAGCTGGGCTGCACACTGGATTTGCTGAAATGGAAGGCACGGGAAGGTGTAGCTGACTCATCATTTGAAAATTTGCTGAAAATTTTGAAGAATATGTTTCCGAAGAATAACGAGTTGCCCACCAGTACGTACGAAGCAAAGAAGGTTGTGTGCCCTCTAGGTTTAGAGATTCTGAAGATACATGCATGCATTAACGACTGCGTCCTCTACCGCGGTGCATACGAGGATTTGAATGAATGCCCTGTATGCACTGCATTGCGTTATAAGATCAGAGGCGATGACCCTGGTGACGATGTTGAGGGCGAGAAACCCAGGAAGAGGGTTCCCGCCAAGGTGATGTGGTATGCTCCTATAATACCTCGGTTGAAACGCCTGTTCAGGAACAAAGATCATGCCAAGTTGTTGCGATGGCACAAAGAGGACCGTAAGTCCGACGGGGAGTTGAGACACCCCGCTGATGGAACGCAATGGAGAAAGATCGACAGAGAGTTCAAAGATTTTGCAGCTGACGCAAGGAACATAAGATTTGGTCTAAGTACTGATGGTATGAATCCTTTTGGCGAGCAGAGCTCCAGCCATAGCACCTGGCCGGTGACTCTATGCATCTACAACCTTCCTCCTTGGTTGTGCATGAAGCGGAAGTTCATTATGATGCCAGTGCTCATCCAAGGTCCGAAGCAACCCGGCAACGACATCGATGTGTACCTAAGGCCATTAGTTGATGAACTTTTACAATTGTGGGGCAAACCTGGTGTACCTGTGTGGGATGAGCACAAAGAAGAGGAATTTAACCTACGAGCGTTGCTTTTTGTAACCATCAACGATTGGCCTGCTCTCAGTAACCTTTCTGGACAGTCAAATAAGGGATACAAAGCATGCACGCACTGCTTACATGAGACTGAAAATGTATTTTTGGATAACTGTAGGAAGAAGGTGTACCTGGGTCATCGTCGATTTCTTCCCCGAAATCATAACGTAAGAAAGAAAGGCAAGCATTTCAACGGCAAGGCAGATCACCGGCCGAAGCCTGCGGAACGTACTGGAGATGAGATATTTGATATGGTCAAGGATTTGAATGTCATCTTTGGAAAGGGTCCTGGCGGACAATCAGTTCCGCAGGGAGTTGACGGGCACGTACCCATGTGGAAAAAGAAATCGATATTTTGGGAGCTACAGTATTGGAAAGTCCTAGATGTCCGCTCTGCAATCGACGTGATGCATGTTACGAAGAATGTTTGCGTGAACCTGCTAAGCTTCTTGGGCGTGTATGGGAAGACAAAGGATACAAAGGAAGCACAGCGGGATCAACAACTTTTGAAAGACCCAGATGACCGGCATCCGGAATGGTTTCAAGGTCGTGCCAGCTACGCTCTTACGAAAGAAGAGAAGGTCATTTTTTTTGAATGCCTGAGCAGTATGAAGGTCCCGTCTGGCTTCTCGTCGAATATAAAGGGAATAATAAACATGGCGGACAAAAAGTTCCAAAACCTGAAGTCTCACGACTGCCACGTGATTATGACGCAATTGCTTCCGATTGCTTTGAGGGGCCTCCTACAGGAAAATGTTCGAGTAGCCATTGTGAAGCTGTGTGCATTCCTCAATGCAATCTCTCAGAAGGTAATCAGTCCAGAAGATCTACCACGGTTACAGAACGATGTGGTCCAATGTCTTGTCAGTTTTGAGTTGCTGTTTCCACCATCCTTCTTCGATATTATGACGCACCTCCTGGTCCACCTAGTCGAAGAGATTTCCATTCTCGGTCCTGTATTTCTACACAATATGTTCCCCTTCGAGAGGTTTATGGGAGTATTAAAGAAATATGTTCGTAATCGTGCTAGGCCAGAAGGAAGCATCGTAAAGGGCTATGGAAATGAGGAGGTAATTGAGTTCTGTATTGACTATGTTCCTGACCTTAAGCCGATTGGTATTCCTCAATCGCGGCACGAGGGGAGACTAAGTGGAAGAGGCACGATCGGAAGGAAATCAACGATATGTATGGACGGTCATTCTATGACTGAAGCACACTGCACAGTTCTGCAAAATTCGAGCTTGGTGGCTCCGTACTTCGAGCAACACAAGAATATTTTACGCTCGAACAACCCGGGGAAGCCTGAATCATGGATTAGAAAGGCCCACATGGAGACTTTCGGCAGTTGGTTGCGAAAACATTTAATGAATGACAATGATGTTGAAGATCAGCTGTACATGTTGGCCAAGACACCATCTTCGACTATCACGACTTTCCAAGGGTACGAGATTAATGGGAATACATTTTACACGATCTCCCAAGATAAAAAGAGCACCAACCAAAACAGTGGTGTCCGCTTTGATGCAGCAACCGAGATTGGGCAAAAGGTCACATATTATGGTTACATAGAGGAGATATGGGAACTTGACTACGGACCCTATTTTAAGGTCCCTTTGTTCCGGTGCAAATGGTTCAAGCTAACAGGAGGTGGGGTAAAGGTGGACGAGCAATACGGAATGACAATGGTGGATTTCGACAATCTTGGTTACCTTGACGAACCATTCGTCCTAGCCAAAGATGTCGCTCAGGTTTTCTATTTGAAGGACATGAGTAGCAAACCGAGGAAACGGAAAGATAAGAAAACGATCAGTGCATCATGCGATGATCCAAAGCGTCACATTGTTCTTTCAGGGAAAAGAAACATCGTGGGAGTGGAGGACAAGACAGACATGTCAGAAGATTATAATATGTTTGGTGAAATTCCGCCCTTCAAAGTGAACTCTGACCCAAGCATTAAGTTAAATGATGAGGATGCTCCATGGATACGTCCAAATCGTAAGAAAGCGGGGACACAAGGGAAGAATTGATGTGTAATAATTTATTGTACCAAACTCTGTTGAATGGATCATGTTTAATGGATCATTTTGAATTATATTATCTCTAACTAATTTATTGTACCAAACTTTTACTAAAAACAGAAAACAGACGCGCTAGCGCGCCGCAGTGTCGCCGGAATGCAAATTCTTTTATTAAAAAGAGAAAACAGACGAACACTAGCTACTCCTCGCCGTCGTCGTCGGGGAACTCGTCGGTGACCTCCTCCGGGTCATCATCGTCGCCGAACTCGTCCGTGACCTCCTCGTCGTCGTCGGAGGTGCATGATGGTATGTCCGAGATAGGCCCCCACCTCGGATCGTCGGAGGCCCAGACTTCGCCGGCGCGGTCGGCCCGACGAAGCTCCTGCAGCGCCCTCGTCCTCGCCTCCCGAGCGGCATCTAACGCGAGGTGGCGTTCGAGGCGGCGCTCCGCCCGCTGACCCGCGCGGGTCTGCCAGAGCTCCTCGTCGGCGCTCTCCTCCCCCGGGTTGTTCCGGTAATACTCGCGGACGACGCGGTCTTCCCTGGCGTCGACTAGGCCCTGAAACGCGCGGTGGCGGAGGTGGAGGTGGTCGGCGGCAGTGATGATCTGCGGCTTCGGCGCCCTGGCCTCCGCTTCCCAGACGGTGTGGCAGTCGTTGAAGTTCATCAGCGACCGCGGGCGGTTGAGGCGCCAGGCCGCCGCGTCCCAGGCGCGGGCTGCCTCCGCCGCCGTCGCAAAGGTGCCGAGGGGGATGCGGTCGTCCCCCCAGCGGATATCTGCGCTGAACATTCCGTTCTGCCGTGCTCGGACGCCGCGGAAGCCGGTGGTGCTGTTCCTCCTCGGAGGCATGGTGGAAGCGCGACGGTGCATGGAGAGGAGAAGACGCGCTCGAGGCGCGACAGTTTATACCGCGCCCTCCTGGCCACGCGTCACAAACTACCGCGCCACGCGTCGCAACTCCCGCGCCACGCGTCACAATTCCCGCGCCACGCGCCACCCTAACACAACCAAGCAAATAGTTGCACATTACTACCCGAGCTCAAAGTGAACACTGACCCAAGCATGGATGGATGTGTTAAAGGGGGGGGTGTAGAACAAAACAATCGGTATCACCATCATACAGCCCTACCGTGGCTACTCAGTGCAATATGCATACCAAATGCACGGTAGGACGTATGATGGCGAATCCGGATGTTTTGTATTTGCTCGATGAACTGACCGGTGTATGAAGGTGGGCTATATATAGGGTCCTCTGGCTCACAAAGTGTTGTGCTAGGGTTTTGATCCAACGGTTAAGAAACCACCTCATCCACGGCTCACAACAACTCGAAAGAAACACACCGTAGCCCTGATCGAACGGCTCACAACAGCTCAAAAGAAACACACCCCGGATCCAACGACTCACAAGCGCTTTAAAGAAACACACGTTCCATGTGATTCTATCTGATTGGTCCAAACGAAACCCTAACCCATTTAGTCCCGGTTGGTGTCCCCAACCGGGACTAAAGGGATGTTTTCTTCTCGCTATATATATGTGCATTGCCACACCATTGGCATAAACACATACAAACTCACCACTCTCTCATGGCTTCTACCGTACCCACTCTAACATTCAACCAGGCCGAGGCACTTTCCGCCTCGAACTACCCCTGCCCGCCCGGCTACAGTGTTCCCGCCGGTTGGATGCTGAGCGCCGGAGGAGTGCCGGTCCCTCCTCTTCCTCAAGGTGTGGCACGTCGGGCGGCCATCACGAACCATTACTACCACGAGCTCACGCCGGAGCAGCGGAGAGATCTCAGCTGGCATCCCGATAACCAACATACTTGGGATGCCTTCTTCATCAATCGGCGTGAGAGGGCGCTCGCCAGGTATGAGGAGGACGGCCTGCCTCCTGGGAACTTTCACGAGGCCGGTCGTCGGCTATGGTGGTCCGGCCGGACTCTACAGAGTGTCATGGACTACATCAGGGCCGGCGATAACCCCCGCCTGCGCTACCCTCAGGCCCAGTCCTGGGCTCTGAATTTTCTCATGTCGTAGGCCTAGGCAGGAGTATGACTAGCAGCAGATATCAGATCATGCATGCATCTATGCTCTCCGTTTAGGTTTAGATCTACTCTTGCCATTATGTACTGCCTTTTTTATCTATGGGAATTTTTAAGATTGGAAAAAGAATTAGTTCTATTTTTCTGAATTTTCTGATATATTATTTGTATTTTTAAGATTGGAAAAAGAATTAGTTTTATTTTTCTGAATTTTCTGATATATTATTTGTATTTTTAAGGTTGCACGCATCTATTATTTCTATTCGAATAACCACCTTTAGTCGCGGTTCGTGTCACGAACCGGGACTAAAGGCTCGTTCTGCGCGGGAACGAGAAAGCCGCGAAATTTTTCACCATTAGTCCCGGTTCGTGACACCAACCGGGACTAAAGGCCCGCGGATGGTACCCCAGGGGACCTTTAGTCCCGGTTCGTGACACCACCCGGGACTAAAGGCTGGAACTATATATGTGATGCCTTCCTGCCCCAAAATTTTCTAAGTCACAAACCCTCTTCTTCCCTCGCGCCGGCGCCTGCTCGTCTTTCTGCCCCGTCGCCGTCGCCCGCGCAGAGGACCGCGCCGTCTCCATCGCCGTCGCCGTCGTCGAGCCCTTCTCTCCACCGCCTCCACCCTGCTCCGCCCCCGTCCCGTCGCCGTCTCTCCGGTAGGTTCCCCGCGGGCCGTCGCCGTCGCCCTAGATCCAACGCGCGAACGCCATCGAACGGAGACCACGAATCACGCGCGAACGCGCCGCCCTCGAACGGCGACCACGAACTGAGAACGCGCCGCCCTCGCGCTCGCTACCGCGGCCAGATTCGCCGCCGGCGAGACAACAGTGGCCGTGGCCTCGTCCCCATCTCCGTCCCCTCCCCCGTGGCGAGCACCACAGTGGCCTCCTCCCCATCTCCGTTCCCTCCCCCGTGGCCGGAATCGTCGGAATCGCCGGAGACCCGAGAGCCTGAACTGCCACCGCCGGCCACCGTATGACGCCAGGGGTGACGTCATCATGACGTCACCTGGCCACGTGTTGACGAGTTTTTTTTAATGACGTCATCATGACACGTGGGGCCCACTGTATATGGAATTACAGAACATAATTAAATCTTCTAAATTAAATAACTTTTAATTTATAATTCCAAAAATTATGGAAAAATATGCAAAATGTTCACAAAAATGTAAGCTATCTGTTTATATCATTATCATTCATGTTTGACAAAGTTTAAAATGAGACCATATTTGAATTTGAGTTAAATTCATTAAAATAATGAAAGTAAGTTTTAATTCAATAAATTCAGAATATTAAGTATAATATACCAAAATGACCAGAAAAGCAAATGCAACCTAGCTATGGGGTTCTCCAAGTCATTTGAGCGACCCTACCAATCTGTTTTCCCTCTTTCTACGACAATATTTGCTAAGTCTCCTATATACTTAATTAATTTTTACTACATGCATGTCTGCAGGAGTGACATATGGCAGACAATAGAGACCTGACGGCGGAACAGGTGGCTGAAGGTTATATATTAGATATCATAGCCGGAGGAGGAACAGACATTGACGATGATGTAATCTCTTCTTATCTGAACCTTGAGGATCAAGAAGGTGAAGGAGGAACAGACATTGTCGATGATCAAGGAGGTGAAGAAGGAACAGACATTGTCGATGATCAAGGAGGTGAAGGAATGGACATTGATGACGGAGGTCAACCGTCGACAAACGACGATCTCCAATTGCAAAGAACAACCACCTCCGGCGAGGTATATATTTTAGCCCTCGGTCTTATTTTAGCCCTCGGTCCAATTGCAAAGACTAACGCGCGCGACTCTCTTTCTTATTTTAGCCCTCGGTCGGATCTAGTATGACAAAGCGTGGCAAATCCAAGGCGATGAAAGATTCCGAAATATATACCATCGAATCAGTCAGTCAAATCAGCAAGCCCCTACAGCACACCACAAAGTTTATCAACCAATGCGGAGTCATTGTTAGAGACATCGTCCCGATCACCGTCCAGGAATGGAAGGAGCCAAAGAAAGCACGTGTTGGTTTCACTTATGTCGACAAGAGAACGAAAAAGATTATGTTTAGAAAGCTTATTGCACATTTCATTCTACCTCCGGAATACAACAAAAAAGATGAATTCGGTCAGGACGTTCCGGGTGGACGTGAGAGGAGGAGGATAGTCAAAGAGTTCGCTCTTCAGAAGATGGCCGAAGCATTCCGGAACTTGAAGAAAAAATTGTTCCGTGAATATGTCAGCCAGGGCAAGACTCCGATTTTCACTGGACAATATGAGAAACTGAGAGATGATTGGACAGAATTTGTGACGCAACATAAATCGGAGCATTTCAAGGAAATGTCGGCAAAAAATAAGGCTAATGCGAAAAAGAAACAGTACCATCATGTTATGGGGCCAGGAGGATACCGCGTTTCGGCGCCTAAGTGGCAGGCAATGGAGGACGGCCTAAGGGCAAGAGGAATCCGTCTAGGTACAGAGGGATGGGACGAAAGAGCCAAAATGTGGTGGTACGGGCATGGGGGATCGCTAGACCCGAAGACAGGGGAGTGTGTTCACCGGCAGAAAAAGTTTGCTCCCACAAAAGAACTTGTTGACGCAATGACCAAAGCTCAACAGGGCAAGATCACGTTCAACAGAGAGAGAGACCAACTGACAGTTGCCCTCGGAAATCCTGAACACGGAGGACATATACGAGGCAAAGGCAGAATGCCGTGGAAAGTAGGGTTTTCCCAGGAGGGTGACCCGTACTGTTACAGAAGCCGTAGGAGAGGTACGGACCGGGCTGCAGATGAACTGGCGAATCTTGCAATGGAAGTTTCTGACCTGAAGAAGGTCGTGGCGGGAATACTTGAGAAAGAAAAAGCGTCGGCTGCAGGGCCGCATCAAGAACATGCAACGGATCTCGGAAGCCAGCAGCGGAGAAGCAGCGTGGCTTCCACGGAGGCCCCGACTGCAGGTGCTAATGCACCGATGATCGAGAGTCGTGCACCGGAGCCTCACTACCCCGTGGATGACGTAAAGGAGATGAAAGAATGTGATCTGCATTATCCCGTGGGGAACATTTCCATGAAGGTGGCTACCGGCAGTGCTTTACCCTATACACCTGGAGCACTCCATCACAACAACCCCATTCCATATGGCTATGCTCGTGTCACGGTGGAAGACATAGTCCAAGCGTTTGAGGACCTGGAGATTGACATAGCTACACCCGAAGGGGAGAGAAGACTTGGAGATGTCAAGCGCCAGTTCATTCTATGGAAAAAGAAGTACATAGTGTTTCCAGGCGAGACGCCAAGGCTAACAAGTCCACCCCCCTACGATGGTGCAGGTGCTGGTGGTGGTGGTGGTGCTAGTGCTGGTTCACCTACGCCTCCTTCACGCCATTCGACGCCGTCCCCCGATCTTCCTCCTCCGGCGGTTAAGCAGCCGTCGCCCACGATTCCTCCTCCGGAGGAAAAGCAGACGTCTCCCACTATTCCTCCTCCGGAGGAAAAGCAGACGTCGTCGCCCCCCATTCCTCCTCCGGAGGATAAGCGGACGTCGCCCCCCATTCCTCCTCCGGAGGATAAGCAGACGTCGCCCCCCATTCCTCCTCCAGCGAAGAAACAGAAGCAGGCGGCCAGCAAGGGAACCCGCTCTTGGTCTATTAACCCGGACCCTTATGTACCTAAGACCACACGGGTACCGGAGCCATCACTGAAGCCTCTCACCCCAAGGCCTTGGGAACTTAGTGATGCTGAAACCAAATTGGTCGTGAAGGCTGACGTTGAGAAATGGAAGGGCAAACTGAAGGCGCTAAAGGAGCCTGAGCCCAAGGAAGTATTCCCTCCGATTGTAGACTATTGGGCTACGGATTTTTTATCGACAGTGTCCCAATCCGTGAAGAATTTGCCTAAAGACTATGATATTGAACTTCGTAAGCAAGCAGGAATATTGGAGGAGGAGAAAAAAAAAGCAAAAATGATACAAAGCGGGAAACAAGTTGCCCAGCTCGGGATGCAGAGTAAACAATCGATATCCCCCCTCATAGTGAAAGCCGCTCCGGAACATGACCCCGAGGTCATAAATGCTGTGACAGCAATGGGATTGACTGTAGCTACTGCCATGCAAAATGCGTCCGAGGCCGGTATGTCTCTTCGTGCCTTTTTAGACATGGACGATATGCCAGTGGCTGATGTAGCATTAAAATATGTGAAGAAAGGGCCTCTCGTCGAGCCTGCGAAGGAAAAGGATCTACCACCACTAATGCAAAGTCTGCTACGTTGGTACAAAGATTTCATAACATTTACCGACAAAGAATATGTGTATGTGGATTATACAGAGGAGCATCACACCAAAAAGTACTCTGTAACAGTTGAGTTGAGTGAATTGTTCCAGCTGTTCAATATGCGTGAGCTCGACAAATCTATCCTGAGTTGCTACGTTCTGTAAGTGATTTATTTCTACCTCATCTCGTTCTTCATTTGCCTACACTATATATATATATATATATATATATATATATATATATATATATATATTGTCCTAACTATATTGTTCCGTACGCTATTATGCAGATTGAAGATTTGGGAATGCAAAGTAAGACTCATCCATGATGTTGGGTTCATTGACCCACAAATCATTAATGGAACTATGTTAGAACGTCACCCCATAGACGTGGAGAAAGACTTGTACAATTTTTTTAAAAAGCATGAATCCAAAAGATATATTCTATTTCCTTACCATTTTGGGTGAGTGTTTCTCTCATGTTCTCATTCTCTTTTGTTTACTCCATGCATGGTATGTCCAATCGATAAATTATGCATGACTCTGCATCTAATGTGTCCGCAGGTACCACTGGATTCTGCTAAAAATTGATCTTCACAAGTCCATAGTTTTCATCATTGACTCTATGAATTCAAATACAGATCTTTGGGTCGACATGAGAAAAATGATGCAAAAGTAATTATTTTTCAATCATTTGCGCTCTATATCGATCGGTCTCTTTTGTTCATTTTCTAAGCTAATAACTCCCTTGTTCATTTAATTTTATTTGCATTGTAGAGTTTGGAGACGGCTCTCACTTCAACATGTCGGTGAATTCAAAGATGCGCTAAAATTTAAAAATGTGGTCAAAGGTGTGGATAAGCAGCCACCGGGGACCGGTCTATGTGGATACTATGTCTGTGAGAACATACGGAAAGAAATATCTGAGAGGAAGAAGGACGAGGAAACGCGGAAGGGTCTCAATAACTTGCGGAGGGCGCTTACTCCAGAAGCTCGCTTCCGACCAATTCAAGAGGAAATAGCAGGATTTTTCCTTAGGCATGTCATCCAGAAGAAAGGAGAGTTCCATGCGTCCACCGACGATGACTTTTATACGCATGTATAAGCCCTAAGTACTTTGAAACTTGTGCGAATTTGTGTATGCTCGTCCATCTTAATTGTGTAATATGGAAACTTGTTCGAGGTTGTATATATGGTCACCCGATATTGAATATATATTATATATTCCTATTGAATTCTCCTTGTTTGATATTTCATATATATATATATATATATATGCATGAATATGTGTACTGAAATTAAAACAAAACAAATTAAAAAGGAAACAGGTTTAGGGGGCCTAAAACCCTAAACCTGCGCAGGTTTTCAGTCCCGGTTAACCACAAGAACCGGGACTAAAGGTCCTCCGCCGCAACGGACCCCTAGCGCCCACGTGGACGGGGTTTTAGTCCCGGTCCGTAAGTGGCGGGACTATAGGGGGGGCATTTAGTCGCGCATAGCTAGTCCCGGTTGCCCGGACGGGATTAATGGTCCTGGCGAACCGGGACTGTAGGCCTATTTTCTACCAGTGGCTGTGTTGATGTTCCTTTTGTCTCGCTTTCTCATGGTTATTTTTTGTTGTTTGGTTTACAATCGGATGAGCTACATAGCACTAACGCTGGATATGTATGTGCAAACGTACTGCAGCCAGCTGCTGACTGTCTAGCTATCTCCTCAGCGGTTGCTGCACGAGTACGCCGAGCTGCCTGGACCCTGGGGCCAGGCAAACCATGCATGGGCAGGCCACCTTCCTGTGTGATGAATAACATTACATGTGGTTTGCCGCGGATGGTGCCCTCTCGTCCATGGCTTGGGCCTATCTGTAACTTGCTGCTGCTTTCTTCCCAAAGCTGATGGTGGTAGAAGGAGCTTATTTTCTTGTTGTTTTAGTAGAGGAGGAATATTGTTGCCGTGGCCTAGTCCTGCTTGTGTCTACTGAAGAAGATTCCTGTTATTTCTAGTCTATATAGGATGGGTTAAGCTTGTACCAGCTCAAGTGCAGATTCTCGAGCTTTACAACTATCTATCAATGTATGGTATGAAGATGCTGGTGTTGTTTTTTGTTGAACGGGCATGTATAGATGTTGGTAAGTAATAAATTAATACTGTACTAATATTTTTGCCAGGCGAACAGAATTAAAAGTATTTGGCTACATGTATCAGAAAATTTATCCAGTTCAGTCTGCTATTAGAACCTGATTTGTAACAACATATACATCCAATATTCGTGGGGTCATTTATCGAATTGCCCATAGCGGACCACTTGTACTCAGTTTTACCCCTAGAGCTGAATCGATCTCAGTTTTGCCCCTAGTCTGTGCGCAACTACTATGGAGAGGCTGGAACGGTAAGTTTGGAGTCGACTCCGTTTCGCGAAGTGGGACCGAGGAGTCAGACTCCGTTTCGCGAAGTGGGTCCGAGTGGGACTGCCAAGTTCGTTGAAACCATCCGGAGCTTACAGGTGGGACCGCGCAATTAGTTGACTACGCTGAATAGTCCACACCCGAGTTTCCCGCCACCACCGTCGTGCGCTGCCGCCCAATTTAGTTGACCCGCCGTCGTGCGCTGCCGCTCACGCCGCCGCCACCGCCGCACCATCCCCTGCTGCGCCACGAGCACCTGCGGCACCACCACCACCACCACCACCACCGCTGGGTTCGGCTTGGGGGCGAAAAGGCGGGGCAGCCCACGCTGGCCAGAGCTGTCAGCGACGCGTGGAAAAACCGTGGGCCCCCGGGTCGTTCAAAGTCTGCCGGAGTAACGGCACGCGCGTCGCAGTAAATGACCCGGCAGGGCTACAAAAGGCCCCTCACCGCTCGCCGCTCTCCCCATTCTCGCCGTTCATCTCCTCGCCCTCACCGCACAAACTCTCATCGCCCTCGCCGCACTTCACCAGACACCCCGAGACGATGCCTCGCCGACTCCGTGCATGGCGCAACTCGCCGTTGTACTGCCGACCCACGGCCGCGACGCGGGGCCACAATGACGGCGAGGAGAACGAGCAGCCGGCGCCGGAGGAGGCAGCGCCCGAGCAGCAGCTGCCGCAGGAGGAGGCGGGGCCCGAGCAGTAGCAGCCGCCGGAGGAGGCGGCGCCCGAGCAGGAGCCGCCGCAGGAGGAGGCGGCGCCCGAGCAGGAGCCGCCGCAGGAGGCGCCGCGCTGGAGGAGGCTCAGGCGGATGCAGCCTATCTGGCCCGAGCAGCACGCCACCGTCTACTCGTTCGAAACATGGCGGAACGAGGAGGCGTTCCACACGGTCCGCTCCTGGCTAAAGGAGGCGGAGGCAACGGCCGAGGCTGCCGCTGTTCGTGCATCCCTGGAGACCCACCAGAGGGAGCAGGCGGAGCGCCAGGTCTACCGGGAGCTCGCCGCAACCGCGGCGTCGGATGACCAGCAGGCGGTCGTCGCGCTGTACGAGAGCGACCGGCGCAAGGCTGCCCTGCAGAGCGAGAGGCGGGACCGCCGCCATCCCTCCGAGCAGGCGCAGCTGCACCGGCTGCGGATCCGAGGCAGAGCGGAGCGGCATGCGATCGCTACGCTGGCGAACCCATCGCCCTTAGCCAAGAACGACCACGAGGCGGGGCCCTCCAGCATGCTGGCCTACGACGACAGCGATGAGGACGACGAGGAAGAGGAGTAGAGGACGACGTCTAGGAGGAGGGCGATGACTAGGCCTCTCGGGCAACCGTAGTTAATTTTTTTTTAAGTTTTTTCAATGTTTTTAGTTAAATTATGCCGTCTAGCTTTCTGTAAAACTATCGTCGAATCTATGAATTTTAGCCTAATTCAACGAGTTCGCGTTTTTTAATTAATTTTGAGTATTTCTGAACGCAATCACGAGCCAGAATGTAGATTAAAAGCGAAAAGAATGTTTGAATAATGTTGTATATATGATGCATGTTGAACTAAGTCATTCCAAAATTTTGGGCAAATGTGCTTCAAATGAGGTCTGAAGCTAGGGTAAATCACATATAACAACGTTGTGCGTTGGATTCATGTCATTTTGATTTGTTTTGAATTATTTATGCTCATTTGCAACAATCGCTCAATTCTCGTGAGAAATGTGCTTGAAATGAGGTCCGAAGCAAGGATAAATACCCCCGTTTATAATTTCATGAAAAATTCGACCTTGCCAAAATTAACCAAATAAATTTGAGGACCAACTATATCACATATAACAACGTTGTGCGTTTGATTCATGTCATTTTGAATGTGTTTGAATTATTTATGCTCATTTGCAACCATCGCTCAATTCTCGTGAGAAATGTGCTTGAAATGAGGTCCGAAGCAAAGGGTAAATACCCCCGTTTATAATTTCATGAAAAATTCGACCTTGCCAAAATTAACCAAATAAATTTGAGGAGCAACTATATCACATATAACAACGTTGTGTGTTGGATTCATGTCATTCTGATTTGTTTTGAATTTTTTATGCTCATTTGCAACCATCGCTCAATTCTCGTGAGAAATGTGCTTCAAATGAGGTCCGAAGCTAGGGTAAATACCCCCGTTTATAATTTCATGAAAAATTCGACCTTGCCAAAATTATCCATAGAAATTTGAGGATCAACTATATCACATATAACAACGTTGTGTGTTGGATTCATGTCATTTTGATTTGTTTTGAATTTTTTATGCTCATTTGCAACCATCGCTCAATTCTCGTGAGAAATGTGCTTCAAATGAGGTCCGAAGCAAGGGTAAATACCCCCGTTTATAATTTCATGAAAAATTCGACCTTGCCAAAATTATCCATAGAAATTTGAGGATCAACTATATCACATATAACAACGTTGTGTGTTGGATTCATGTCATTTTGATTTGTTTTGAATTTTTTATGCTCATTTGCAACCATCGCTCAATTCTCGTTTGAAATGTGCTTCAAATGAGGTCCGAAGCTAGGGTAAATACCCCCATTTGTGCTTCAATATTTTTTGGCATATTTTATAAATCAACCAAATGAATTTCCTAGACATCTATTCTACATGTATAGTGTAAATCTGAAGTTTCATTATGTTTTGAATAATTCTTCTATTTTTTATTTTTTATTTAAATAACATGGTTTAATAGAAACATCATATGTAAAACTGATAAAAATCATCTCTGTAGTAAATCTGAAGTTTCATTATATTTTTTATTTAAATAACATGGTTTATAATACTTAACAGCAAAGAAATCATATGTAGAACCATCGATCCCTGTGGCCAACGTACCAACCAATCAGAGCGCAGAACGAACGTCTCGCGGATCGCTGTGGCTGCGAGCGCATCCGTCCGATGCACGATTCCTTCTAGAAGGCGTCGATCCAACAGCCCAGGTCGAATCTCTGTGTTTCCTTCTAGAAGCTTTTCGGCTGGTCAAACATAGGGTTGACCAAGCTTGAAATGAGCATAAATAATTCAAAAAAAATCGAAAAAATATATTGGCGACGCACATAGTAGTGTTATGTCATATAGTAACGAGAGAAAAATATAAACCTGTCTTATAAAGAATGGAACGAAAAAACCTTGTGTAACATATGATATCTTGAACAGTCTAGTAGAGAGTTCAAGATAATGAGATGAGTTTCAAACCTTTTGAACTCAAATAAGGTCAAAATCTCACCAAAGCTTCATTTTGGTGTGACTAAGAAAGATCCAAAGTTATTTTCCAATTTTGATGTTTTAAACTTGTTTTATTTACGATTTTCGATTAAAACCATTATTATTCAAAAGAAAATAAATAATACGAATATTCATCCAATAAATTTTTGGGCTTCGGAATTGCATTATATAGGTCTAATACAAGTCTAGTAAAAATATAAATAGGATTTATAAACATTAGAACGAAATCCATCACTAAAATGAGATTCCTCGAATACAAGACTAGAGATTTCAAATAATAAGAGGTGGAAACATTGTGAATCTTCCGAAGAGGTGGGTTCTACCTTTTTGTTTGTGTTCCTATGGGCTATACTAGCACAACCAAGCAAATAGTTCCACATTGCTACCACCTTTCGACGCTGTTACCGCGTGTTTCCGTATAAGTCCGGTATTTCTCCAGCGGGGCTAGGGTTTCACCGGGAGGCTACGGAGCGTCTGGATCCCAACACAAGCTAGGGGGTGCCATACCATGTTAGTATAGGTGTGTTGTGTGCTTTGTATTTCCAAGATTGCTCTCTGGGGTGTGACCCGGCTTCACCGGCATCCACTTCTCTCTCGTAGGCGATTACAGGGTGAAACTCCCGTATCGGACCAAACACCGTGAATCTTCCGAAGAGGTGGGTTCTACCTTTTTGTTCTGTGTTCCTATGGGCTATCCTAGCACAACCAAGCAAATAGTTCCACATTGCTACCCCCTTTCGACGCTGTTACCGCGTGTTTCCGTATAAGTCCGGTATTTCTCGAGCGGGGCTAGGGTTTCACCGGGAGGCTACGGAGCGTCTGGATCCCAACACAAGCTAGGGGGTTCCATACCATGTTAGTATAGGTGTGTTGTGTGCTTTGTATGTCCAAGATTGCTCTCTGGGGTGTGACCCGGCTTCACCGGCATCCACTTCTCTCTCGTAGGCGATTACAGGGTGAAACTCCCGTATCGGACCAAACACCGTGAATCTTCCGAAGAGGTGGGTTCTACCTTTTTGTTTTGTGTTCCTATGGGCTATCCTACCACAACCAAGCAAATAGTTCCACATTGCTACCCCCTTTCGACGCTGTTACCGCGTGTTTCCGTATAAGTCCGGTATTTCTCCAGCGGGGCTAGGGTTTCACCGGGAGGGGGGCTACGGAGCGTCTGGATCCCAACACAAGCTAGGGGGTGCCATACCATGTTAGTATAGGTGTGTTGTGTGCTTTGTATGTCCAAGATCGCTCTCTGGGGTGTGACCCGGCTTCACCGGCATCCACTTCTCTCTCGTAGGCGATTACAGGGTGAAACTCCCGTATCGGACCAAACACCGTGAATCTTCCGAAGAGGTGGGTTCTACCTTTTTGTTCTGTGTTCCTATGGGCTATCCTAGCACAACCAAGCAAATAGTTCCACATTGCTACCCCCTTTCGACGCTGTTACCGCGTGTTTCCGTATAAGTCCGGTATTTCTCCAGCGGGGCTAGGGTTTCACCGGGAGGGGGGCTACGGAGCGTCTGGATCCCAACACAAGCTAGGGGGTGCCATACCATGTTAGTATAGGTGTGTTGTGTGCTTTGTATGTCCAAGATTGCTTTCCCGCACAGAGAAGCGCTCGTCTCAGCGTCTGCAGGCCGTTGCCGCCGTAGTTTGCATGCATGGACTCGATCTGCACCGTTCCTTACGGTCAAACGATCGAAAATGAAGCGGTGCATGGACTGGGTGTTTTGTCTCAATGTAACGGCCCCGTTCACCAGCCCGGTGCATGCACGCCTCGTTTTTTCAGAGTAAACAACGTGGCAGAAGAAGAAAATAGTTAACGTCGCGTCGCATTTGCAGCAGCCCTGCACGCCTTGTTTCAGAAACACGAGTCGCGTCGCATTAGCAGCGACGCAGCCCTCCACGCCTGGTTTAAGAAACACGAGTCGCGTCGCATTTGCAGCGACGCAGCCCTCCACGCCTAGTTTTCACAAGATACGCATCAATGCATATGCAGCGAGGCAGGATTTGGCGTGAGACTTTGGACTTTCTTCTCTTCACCTCTTTAATACACGCATGCAACGTCGAATCACTTCGACTGACGAATGCACACGCGCTCGTACTCCGTATCAATAGCTGTCCGGCCTACGCCTACGCCTATGCCTGTTCTACACCGCTTTGACCATGCATCTACCCAAATAAATTCAAGGTTTTCACACAGTTTGCTTCATCTATCCAAATAAATTCACGTCTAATCGTGTCTTTAAATATTCCTTCAGTCGTCCTCCATATTCTCATCCCTCTCCAGCCATTTGCCCTTCTCTCCCTTCAAGCCCTAACGCACAATGTCTTCCTACTCACTACCTTCAAGCCCGGAGTCGGTCTCCGACGAGGACAACCACCCCAAGGCTCTGCCTTGGTACGAGGCCGAGTGGCCCGAGGCGGAGTTGGACGTCCTGCCCATCGTGCTTCCCGTCGACGACTCTCCCGATCGGGAGCGATCGCCGACGCCGCCCTTCGTCCACCGCCCCGTCCCTTCCACCACCACCAAGACGTCGGACATCTCCCCCAAGACGAACCGCCGCCTCAAAAGACTGGAGCGGCTGGAGAAGAAGGAGTTGAAGGCGATGGAGAAGAAGGAGGCCAAGGAGGACGCGAAGGCTTTCCGGGCCAGCATCAAGCGGTCCCGTGAGAGGCAGGAGGAGACGATGCGGGCGGAGAACGGCAGCGCCCGGATCAAGCAGGAGATGGAGATCCGGGCGGCGGAGTGGAGGAAGTAGGGCGGCGCCGGAGCGGGGGAAGGGCTCCCGCATGCATGCAGAGCGGGAGCAGTTAGGGCTAGCCCTTTTTTTTTAGTTAAATGTAATGTTTATCCGGCCCCACTGATTATATGTAAAGTGGGGCCAGTTATCCTTTCTAAGTATGTTTAATTATATATAAGCCCTATATATAAAGTTATGTTCTTATATTTGTCCAAATGTACCCACTGTTTAGAAGTTTTATCCTTTCTAATCATCGCTTTAAAATCTGCACATTGTAAACAAAATTTATATATAAGAGATGTGCTTTAACGAATAATATTTTCTAAAAGAGCTGCATTATGTTTTCTAAGATAACATAAAAAATTTGAGTTGAGCACAGTATATTTTATATTATTAATACGAATAATTTGATGGTTTAATAAATGGATAATGCGTAGTCTGCATGTAGTGATTAATAAATATAAATGGATAATGTGTAGTCTACATGTTGACATTGGGCCTCATGTGACATTGGGCCGCAAGGAACGGTCAACTGGTGGGGCCCACACGCAGCGCCAACCGTCAACAGATGGGGCACACAAACCGCGCCAACGCTCAACAGCTGGGGCCCACAGGCCGCGCCAACGGTTGTATGAAGGGTCCCACAGGTCAGGATCCTAACGGGGGGCCGAAAATAACGGTGGGAGCAGCGAAAAGAGTCCTTGCGCACTGACTAGGGGCAAAACTGAGGTCGATTCGGCGCTAGGGGTAAAACTGAGGTCGTGGTGCCAACTGAGGGCACCTTGTTAATTATCCCATATTCGTGTGCATGTACAAAGGTGGTTAACCAGTAGTACACACCAAAAGTACGTCGTTGAATTCCTAACAAAGCCAAGATGTCATCTTCCTCTTGCCGGCACCCGTAATAAGTAACAAGAACATGAATTTTAGGAAACAAAAAATATATATGATTGGTAGGAGCTAGGGTTCTACCGGGTCTAGCGCGTAGGCTGTAGGGGAAGAAGGGAGTTGGACGTGGCCGGTCTCGCGGTCGCCGGCGGCTCGGCGCCGTCGTGCGAGAGGAAGGGGGCGGCGTAAGGGAGCAGGAGGCGGCTAGGGTTAGGGTTCCGGCTTCTCTAGGAGCCGGACAATAGAAAATAGTCTTATTGCTTGATTTCTCACGGGAGTCTTTACATTGCTTATATAACGAAAATAAGATAACTTATTGGCTAAGCCCCTAACTAAACCTGCCCCCGTGGCCCTCCTCCTGGTATATGTTACCCCAGTCGATCATGTACTCCTATTTTTGTGAGGGAAGGAAACAAAATATATATGCACCCGTACACCTGTTGACGTTTCTTTGTCTGCTTCTTGAGTGCAACCCGTTCTCCTCGTAATTTATAGCAACAAAGTATCCCTGTTTTAGAGGAGGCTTAATGATCGCGCTGCTACCATGCACCCGTTCAACCTCCCGCAATTATTACCGACATAATTGATTGGATTGGACGGAGGCGGCTCCCTCGCGATGAGGAAAAGATAGAAAATGGCCACATCATCAATCTGCGCCATCTTCCATCCCAGCCATCTATCTGCCTCGACATGCAACGGTAGCGATTAGCATCTTCATCCCGCGGCATCACACCTCTGTTCCCTATGACCTTGTTCTCTATAAGTATGAGCACGCCGTCGCGGGAGCCGCGGGCGTTATGCGCGACTTGCGACTTGGGCTTGGCGAGGTGCAGGGCAGGGCAGGGCGTCATCACCGTGCACTCAGTCGGAAGTTGGAGTGCTCATCGTCAGTCGTCGTTTTGTTCCTTGGCCGGCGACGGCGAGTCAGGAGGAGGTAAACATGCATGTCTTCCTCTGCCCAGGGCAAGTTTGTGTGTTGCTCTCGTGCAGGTGATGGAGTGCAGTGTGTAGTTTGTTCTTTGGACTTGGGTTGTTCTTGTTCCGGCCGGCGCGGGATCCATGAATGGATCAATCAGGTGATTTGGTTGGCGGAACGTGACCATCCTGTTGGTCAATTCGTCCGGCCATGTATTTACCGATGGAACAGTCCATTTATGAGATGGTGTAGATTTGTTTTGTTTGGATCTTGTTCTTGTGTAGTGATTACAAGGTATGGCATGGATCCCACCAGCCAGCTAGGGATACAAAAAATGGAGTAGATGATTGGTACGTGTGGCATCGGTTTGATCAGGGAAGGAGTAGGCCCCGATGGATGGGCATGTCTCTGCTTCTTTCTTTTTCTTGGTTGATTCATTCGTCGACATGGAAGGCTTCCGTGCGAGGAGATGGCCAAGCTCGCGCGCGCGCGCTGATACAAGACGCAACGCAAGCATGACGTACATGAGCGTGTTGGTTCCTGTCGCAGCAAACCATCTCGTGACAGCTACGTGTCCAATCCAATTACATGCGCAAACCATCTTGCCATGTCAAACACCATGTACATGCGCAGCGCCAAATCCGCGTTTGGGCTTTTTCTTTTTTTCTTTTTTTTGATAATAGCTCGCGAGCGTGCGCCTGATGCAGGTGTTCTTTCTTTTCCGCCTCGCGTGGGATCAACTGAAAGAAAAAGGAGGAACCGCGGACGCATTGATGCCGGCCGATGACCACGGGCTACCAGTCAAGGTTGTTGACCGACCACCTGCGCTATGGTAACGGTCCGGGGCGACTGTGGGGGCGACACCGTGGGCGACGAGGACATCGTCGGCCACCGTGGGCTGCCGTCGAGGCTAGGTAGGTTCTGGGCGCTAGCCGCGGATAGCGACGGAGACGATGACGACGTCGCGGATCAGGCGCATAGTACAGTGACATCCTGGGATGCTTACTGTGCTACGCCTCGTAGCGAAAAGGGACGCGATCTATCGAGATCAAGCTCCAAGCGCGCAGAGAAGAGGATCGCGAAGATTAAGGCACAGAGATCGGCCGCTAATCATTTACATGTATGGTCTCCCCCGAAATCACCGGTGTTTTCCTTTTTGAAGGTTGCAGCGACGAGGAAAGTACCGGATATGGAGCCGACAACGTTCGTTGAAGAAGGTGGTGAATCGGAGGGATGGATTCTGGTGCAGAGAAGGAAGGATCCCTTCGGATCAGCGCGCGATCAAGGGAATTCGACTGAGTTTTTGCAGGTAAGATCTGGACCCAAATTCAAAACCGCGGGTTTGCAGGCATATCAATCTCGGACTGCTTGTGATCGTATGCCATTGGGCGAGCGGTCAGGGCGAAATCTTAGGGATTTTGTGCCATTGGGCCCGCGAACAGAATCAATCGCATCCAAAACGAATCACTCACCTCTATCTACGGGGGTCAAGGAAGGCAGGCGTATTGTCGTGCTGGCCTACCCTAATACCAGCGGAAAAACGCTGCGTTCTATTCTAGGGTTGACCTGGAGTAGATCGGCAGCCGCTACTCGGGTCGTTTGCGCTCGTCCTGAGGGAGGCATGGCAGATCGAGGAAGGGGCCGTGGTCCACCGCTGCAGAACAACGCCGGTAGAGTTGTCTACCCGCCGGCGGGGCGTTTCAATGGGAACTTCGATGCTGTTGATCAGGGTGGATATGGTGCTCAGGGGGAAGGAGGTAGAGGTTTTGCTTTCAATGCCGCGCCGGCGATGCAAGGTGGTCAGCGCCGGAATTACCAACAGGGAGGGTACTACGGTGCCCGTGGTCGTCAGCGGTATGACAACCAGGGGAGAGGTTTCCCGAGAGGGCGAGGAGGTGGTCGTCAGTTTGGCTATGGGTATGGAAGGTACCAAGGAGGAGTTAATCGGTACCCTCAGGTTGCTGTGGCTCCGGTGGTGAACCAGGCACAGGCTATGCCTGCGGCGACGTCAGCTGTTCCCACTGCGTCTACTCACGTCACGGCTCCGGCGGTCACTCCTGTGGCTGGCCCTTCTGCTGGTCCTTCTAATGCACCCGTGATTGCACCGGTGCCAATTATTCCTCAAGCTGCTGTGACTACTGTGAGTGCGAATAGACAAGTGGTTACTCAGGACCAGCTAACGGAGGCTCTGAAAGGGAAGGCAGTGGATAGGAGAGCGTGTTTTAGGTGTGGATTATCGAGTCATCAGCTAGGAGATTGTGACACACCGGTTTGTGTTATCTGTGAAGGCAGAGAGCATGTCTCGGCCCCATGTCATCTTCTATCAGCACCAAAGCCAAATTTGATGGTGTTTGGGTATGCTAATGAGGACCTTATGTTTTTTGGGATGTCTTGCTCTGAGGATTATAAACCAAAGTTGCTAAATCATAGGCTAGCGTCTTTGGTGGTGAATGGTGGTGAAATGACTATTCCTCAGATTATCAGTCAGCTTCAGAGGCTTGTACCTAGAGAAAATTTTCAGTGGAGTGTATCTCAAGTTGGACACAATGTTTTCAAGGTTCAGTTTCCATCAAGGCAAGAGCTAGAGAGGTTGCAAGTTTTTGGGACTTTCTGTGTTCCTGGTAGTGAGTGCAAGATGACTATAGAAACTTGGTCTAAAAAAGTTGAGCCTATGGATACTCTTCCTGCTTTTTGGGTCAGAGTATCTGGTATACCGGAGGAACACATTGGAGATTACCTAGCGTTGTGGTCTGTTGGTTTTTTATTGGGAAAACCATTGAGGATTGACATGGATTTCACTAGAGAGCACAAGGTGTTGAGGATTTTGGTTGGTTGCTTGAACTACACTAAAATTCCTCCCACATTTCCTTTCTTTATTAAAGATGGCATCTATAATTTATCCTTTGAAGTAGAAGGGGAAGCTGGACAGGGAGAGGATGTTCAGATGGAGGAGTCCCAAAGGGATAATGATGAGGATGATGGGCTTGGTGATGACTTCCAGGATGCATTGGCTAAGGAAGCTAGCTTAAAAAAGAATTATACAAATGCCAAAGGCTCTAATGTGGATTCGGGTGCTGATCCTATGCTGGAGGGTGGCTCTAGTGGACACTCTAATGTGCAACGTGGTCTAACACGTTCTGCTGGTGGTTTGGTCTTTTCTCCATTAGTTCAGAAATATTTCGGTGAAGCTAGAGAGGAGATTCAGAGAGTTTTGTTTGGTGATGATAACTCAATTATGTCTAAGGCAACCGTGGATACTTGTATTGATAAGGAGCCTATGGTTGATTCGATCTCAGGTGGTGAAATCATGAAGAACACGCAGCACGTGGTCGCTGCCTGCCGTCTTGATGCGGAATCGTTCTGCCGTGGCTCGGTTTTGGCCCTAGGGCAGGCTGCCGCGGGCAGTTTCTCTGCCGCGGGCACGGGCCAGCACTTGGAGGCAGAACCTGCTGCCGCCGCTGCAGCGTTGGCTGCTGTGGGGGGTTTTGGGTCTGCCGCGGATCAACGGCAGATGGATCAGGCTGCTGACGTTGAGATTTCGGGTGGCACGCCGAGGATGGGTTTTGATGCGGTGAAAGGAAACATGGTGGCTTCATTGGAGGACCCTACTGAACCTATGCAGCGAGCTGGTGTTGCTGTTGATGGATACGTTTCGGAGGTGGATGGTGGCATCATTAAGAAGAATTTTTCTTCTACATCTCCTATTGTTGATGAAGGTAACAGTGAACTAATTATTGAAGAGGTTCTAGATACTTTCATTACACCAACTAAGCCATCTCGTGCAGATCTAATGGCATTCGGTGGAAGTATCTGCAGTGAAAATAGGGGAACATATTATCCAATTTAACTTGTGGGATAAAATGAAGAAGTGTAGATGGTCTCTTATAACTGTGTATGGTCCTGCTCATGAGGAGTTAAAAGAGAATTTCCTCACTGAGCTTGCTACTTATTGTCATGCTATCACAGAACCTTTCATTGTGGAAGGGGATTTCAATATTTTGAGGCATAGTGGTGAAAAAAATAAACAAACAATCCTTCCTCGCTCGTCAGACATTTTCAATTCTATTATTCATACACTGAATTTGCAAGAGGTTGAGATGGTTGGGGGGGCTTTTACCTGGTCCAATAACCACAGATTTCCTACTCTGGAAAAATTGGACAGAGTGTTGATGTCTTCCTCCTGGGAGGAATTATTTCCTCTGGTTTCTATGAAAAAAAAATTTAGGGAGCTTTCTGATCACAATCTTCTACTGCTGGATACTGGCAGTAATGTTGTTATGAGAAAGAATTATTTTAAATTTGATGTGGCATGGTTTAATGATGGCAATTTCCTAGGAGCTGTTGAAAAACTTTGGGATCAGTTTGTGTACAGTAGAAATCCCGTGGACATTATAAATATAAAGCTGAAAAGGTTCAAAAAATACTTTAAGGGGTGGGGGACCAACAGATTTGGGAAGAATAAGAAAAGAAAATTTGAGTTACAAAATGAGCTTAATATCCTGGAAAATTTGGAAGAACAACAGGATCTTTCTCCTGATCAACTACACAGGAAATATGAGATTTCTGCTTCCTTATTAGATATGTATGATGAGGAGAAGCAGTATTGGCATCAGAGAGCCAATGAGCAATGGCTCCTCAAAGGAGATAATAATACTGCCTTTTTTCATAAAGTGGCTAATGGAAGAAGGAGGAAACATATAATGCACCAGCTGGAAAATGAGGGTCTTATTATTGAGGGAACTGTTAATCTTATCAAACATGCCTCTAGTTACTATAAGGAGCTTTTTGGCCCAGCCCCTGGGAATTTGTTTTCACTGTCAGATGATCTTTGGGAGGCCCATGAAAAACTTAGCAATTTGGATAATGAGTATCTTTCTAGGCCCTTCTCGGTTCAGGAAGTCAAGAAGGCTTTATTTTCGATGAAGTGCAATAAAGCCCCTAGCCCTGATAACATACCTATTGAATTTTTTCAACGCTGCTGGGATATTGTTATGCATGATGTTATGTTTCTTTTTGACTGCTTCCATGCTGGTCATCTTGATGTGAGCAGACTTAATTTTGGCATTATCACTTTGTTGCCTAAGATGGATGATGCTTCTAAAATTCAGAATTTTAGGCCAATCTGTTTATTGAGGTGTGTTTATAAGTTGATAACTAAAACTCTTTGCTTGAGGTTAGAGCCTCTGAGTGATAAGTTGTTTAGCATTCAGCAGAATGCTTTCATTAAAAATAGAAACATAATGGATGGTCTTATGTCCTTGCATGAATTGCTTCATCATACTCATGTGAAAAAAATAATTGGAGTGGTTTTGAAATTAGATTTTGAAAAAGCGTATGATAAAGTAAATTGGGATTTCCTTCTGGAGTGTCATAAGAAGAAAGGGTTCAGTAACATGTGGTGCTCTTGGGTGAAACAAATTTTGAATGGTGGGTCTGTGGCTGTGAAAATTAATGATGAGATGGGTGCCTATTTCAAGAGTGCTAAAGGTGTTAGACAGGGGGATCCCCTTTCCCCCACTCTGTTCAATATGTTTGGAGAAAGTCTCACTAAGATGGTTCTTAAGGCACAAAAGAATGGCTTATTTGTGGGTCTGGCACCTGACCTGGTGGAAAATTGTGTTGCTATCTTACAATATGCCGATGATACAATTATTTGCCTTGAACATGATATTGATAAGGATGTGAACATGAAATTGTTGCTTTACTTGTTTGAACTCATGTCTGGCTTAAAAATCAATTTCCTAAAAAGTGAGGTCTTTGTTGTTAGGGGGATGATGAGATTGCCAATAGTTATGCTAAAATGTTTAACTGCCAAGTGGGGAAGATGCCTATGAGATACTTAGGAATGCCTGTCACCTTCTCTAACTTGAAATTACTGGATTGGGATTTTCTTGATAAAAAGTTTGTGAAAAAATTAGATGCTTGGATTTGTGGGTCTGCTTCCTCAGGGGCCAGACTAACTTTGCTTAAGGCTTATTTGGTTGGGATTCCTTCTTATTATATGTCTATGTTTTTGTTGAAAAAAACAATGATTGAAAATTTAAATAAGCATATGAGGAGATTTTTTTGGCAAGGCATCCATAAAAAGAGGAAGTATCATATGGTAAAATGGAGAAGAATTTGTAGATCTACTTCTAAGGGGGGTTTGGGAGTGAAAGATCTTAGGAAGCAAAATATCAGTCTCCTTACTAAGTGGTGGTGGAAACTTGAAACTAAAAAGGGGTTGCGGCAGGAGATTATTAAGGCAAAATATTTGAAAAATAAAACAGTGGCTAATGTAGGGGTGAGATTCCATGATTCTCCTGCATGGAAGAATTTGTTGAAAGTGAAAGAGATTTATATGTCGGGAAGGAAAATTGTTTTAAAAAGAGGAAACCTGGTGAGATTCTGGTTAGATCCATGGCTCGAAGATAGGCCTCTACCAGAAGTGTTTCCTATACTTTTTAACATTTGTCAGGAGCAGGAAATTACTATGGGTGATTGTTCTGTTAGAAATTTTGAGTTGACTTTCAGACGTCGGCTTTTTCCTGAGATTAAGGAGACTTGGGAGAAAATTCAGGAAAAAGCGAGGAGGGTGACCCTTGATGATGGTGATGATCAGGTGGTTTGGCAACACAACAAAAATGGAAAATTCTCGACTAAATCGGTGTATAAGTATCTTGAGAAACATGTGGCAGGTCCTAGCTTCAAGTGGGTGTGAAAGGCTAAGTTGCCTCTGAAAATTAAAGTTTTCATGTGGCAAGTCATCCAGGATGTTGTTCTTACTCGACAACAAATGAAAAAGTGGAAATGATTGGGGAATCCCGTATGCTCCTTCTGTCAGCAGATTGATACTAACAACCATCTTTTCTTCTCCTATGTTACAGCGAAATCTGTGTGGGGCACTTTGGGGGGTGTCTTTGGTACCCAGACTTATCCAAAGAATCTGTGGCAACGTCTTGTTTGGTTCTATTCGGTTTGGCCGGGGGGGGGGGAGAGAGAAAGTGTTATACACTTGTCTTATCTGCTTTTTGCTGGGCCATTTGGACGATTTGAAACAAAGTGACCATTGATAAATATGTGTTGCGGACTCCTCTTACCATTGTCTTCACTGCTTGTTCCTACCTGATGTACTGGGCAGGGTTGTATCCGGAGGGGGAGAAGGAGGCGATTACGGAGGGAGTTGTGCAACTGAAGAAGATGGCTTTGTCGCTGGCTGAAAAAGTGCTGCTGGTGCGGGATCCTCGGCGGCCACCTCAACTGGTGAAGTGCTGATGTTGGAAGGTTGATGAGTTTCGTTGCTGCGAAAGACTTTGGCGTCGTGGGCGCGTTTTGCTGTCTTCAAGAGCTTCCAGGGGGTTTCTCTTGTGGTGTTACCTGTTTAGTTGTCTCTAGTGTTAAAGACTTGGTTGTTTTGTGGGTGGTTTGAACTATGTGGTTGTTTGGTTTTTGCCCCGTAGGGGTGCTCGAGATCGAGCACTTTCAACGCGTTTCCTGTGCGGTACCCCTGTTTTCTAGCTGGACTTCTCCAATCCCTTTCTGTCTTACTTTCTGTCTGTTGTAAGAACTTGATATTTCTATTATGCGAGTAATAGAAAGGGGCTAGCCCAGTTGTGAAAAAAGCACCAACAGTCGACTACAAGAATTCTGGTCTTACAGTTATTAAGTAAGGAACGAATCAGCTGAAAGAAATGAGGAACTCCATGTCATTGTGAACATGTGACACGATGCATTGATGCCGGCCGATGACCACGGACGAGGTGACGCCACCTAGCCGGCCAGGATGATGCAACGGACAGGATGCCTGCAGTTAGCTAGTACTTAGCTAGTCCGCGAAGGTGCCGTCTCGCCTGAGCACCTCCACCTTGAGCGCGTAGTCTTGGCCATCGCTCCCGCGCAGTGCCCGGAAGAAGCAGGTGTCGCCGACGCTGAGGCGGTTGTCGACGCAGAATTGGTGCCATCCGTACTTGAGCGACGTGCGCATGGAGCCATCCGGCTGGCCGGTGCGCTTCACGGTCACGGGCCACGACTTCCCGCCGCGCATCCGCAGCACCACGTTTCTCATGCCCGTGTACCCGTTCGCGGTCTGGAACTCCAGCGGCACGTTCTGCGTTGTCACGATCCGGCCAGCGGCGGACGGAATGAATTAACCCACGTAATTAAAGGATCTATGGCGAGTAATCGTGCAGGTGAACGAGCACGAACGCACTCACCAAGTACTGGTTCTGCTTTACGCCCAAGTTGCATTGCCTCAGCGTGACGGTGAACTGCGCCGAGGGCGCGTCGTCGATGACGCCCATCTCCTCCGACTCCGAGCCGCTCTTCTTGCCGCCGCTCTCGATGCTGTTCTTGCTGCCGCTCTCGCTGTTGCTCTCGCTACCTGGAAATTGCAAAATTATTATTCCTTGATTCTTCCAAGTTACAACTCATCGTGACACCAAGACAGAGTGGAAGCGCGTACTGGCGTCATCGTCGTCCTTGTCCTGGTAGTAGTGCCTGCGGCACATGCTTCCGTCGAACACCTTGACGGTGAGCACGGCGTCGCCATCGTAGGTGAAGGCCAGGAAGTGCCCGAGCTGCAGGCCGTGAACGTTGGCGAACTGCTTCCAGCCGCGCCCGAGGTGCATGTGGCCGTCTCTGTCGAACACCACCTCCACCTCCCACAGGCAGCGACGCCCATCGCCTGCCTCACGCAGCTTCACTTCACGGGGCTCACGCCCGTCCAGCAACTTGGCAAACTTGTCAGGCAGCCTCCGCAGCAAGGATCGAACATAGTTTAGACTGCAGTCATCAAAGTGAAGAAAACCGAAAAGATGGATGCAAGATATCATGCGACTACCATTACCAGTTTGTCCGAGGATTTTTGGAGTATGATAACGAAGAACTCGAAATCTGACTGGTCCGGGAGGGCAGCCGTCTCCTCTTCCATCGTAGCAAAAGTGCAAAGCAAAACCCACTTGGTCTTCTTCCTCTTGCGCTTCCGAGCTGCCTCTTCCCTCAAATGTGCAGCAATAACATTAAGTTTCTTCTTCTGCAGGTTGCTCCGCGTGGGTTCCTGACTCCGCCCACTCGTTCACTGAGAAGTATAAATGTAAGAAAGGGACCTCAGTTACCACATCTGGTTTCTTTCCTTGTAAGTAGTATCATCCATTTTTTTGCCTTCTGAAGAAAATCGCAGCCCGGACGTGTCGACCTGCAGCGTTGCGTTCTGACTTGTCAGTTTTGGATTAGGAGTAGCAACCGCAACCCCGTAAACAAACAAATAAATACCCACAGGCTGAAGGTTTGATAGAATGCACGGACAGAAAGTTCATCCTTCATCGTGTATATTTCAGTTAGGGTTATTTAACGGGTGTCCTCAGTTGGTACCACGACCTCAGTTTTTCCCCTAGCGCCGAATCGACCTTAATTTTGCCCCTAGTCTGTGCGCAACGACTCGTTTCGCTGTTTCCACCGTAACTTTCTGCCCCCGTTAGGATGCTGACCTATGGGACCCATCATAGAACCGTTGGCGCGGCCTGTGGGCCCCAGCTGTTTAGCATTTGCGCGGCTTGTGTGCCTCAACTGTTGACCGTTGTCGCGGTTTGTGGGCCCAGCTGTTGACCGTTGCTTGCGGCCGGCGGTTTAAAACCGGCGGAGCTCGCAGCGGTGAGCAGCAAAATCAGCCCAGCTCCGCTTCTTCTCCGGCAGCGCGTCCGCTTCTTCTCCGACGGCATGTCGTCGACCTCTACTTCCGAATCCCACTCTAAATGGCCGCGCTTCGGGCCAGTTCCGCTGGGAAGATGCCCTGACTGCCCACGGACGACGCCCCTGCAGCGGTGGGTCACCGGGAGCGACAAGAACGGCAACCGCGGGCGCGAGTATGTAAAATGCGAGAGCAAAGAACAGCTTGGGGAGATGAGATCTGTGTTCCCCCTGTCAATTTCGTTTTTTTTCCTCAATTTTCAGCCGATTTGGGTTTTCGTATTTGCAGAATCTTCTTCCATTGACCATTTCGAGTGGCTTGAGGATTACATAAAGAGGATTCAAAAGGAGAACAAAAAAAGGTGCCCAATTTGCTACCGGCGGTGGAGCAATTGGGATCTGCTACGGTGCATAATGGGGTGCAAAAGGACGAGTTGAATAAGATGGCCAAACAGCTGGAGACGCTTGTCGATCTAAAGAAGCAGAGCAATATGTTGGCTGCAATTTTTTATTTATGTGCGATTGTTCTTAGAATTGTGTATTTGCAGATCATTAGTCCGAAATAATGTAGTTAGTGTTGTAGTTAGCTTGACATGGTCAATTTGTGTATGGCTAAGACTTGGAATAAATGAGTCAGGAATCCAGCCCTGATTTGGGTTGTTTCAGTTCGTATGTTCAGTTTTCAGTTCAGTTTTCAGTGTTCGTATATACAGGTTCAGTGTTAAGTTCATTTCAGCTTCAGTGTTCAGTTTAGATTCAGTTCAGGATAAAAGGGCAGGCCCATCTAAAATCAAGATAGCCCCAATGTTAAATGAGGCCCAATGTATACTAGCAGGGATAAACTGTGGACAAAATTAATTTAAACATTAGACAAATATAATTTAAAATTTTGGACAAATATAATTTAAAATTTTGGATAAATATAATTTAAACATTCGGACAAATATAATTTAAACATTCGGACTAACATTCGGACAAATATAATTTAAACATTGAGTTCATTTGGGCAAATATAATTAAATATAACTTCATTGGCAAACATAATTAAACAGTGGACATATATATATATATATATGGATAATCATTGGCCCCAATTTACATATATTTAGTGGGGCCCCGTCGGACATTACATCTATTAAAAAAAGGGGCCCTAGCCCTAAACCCTAACCGCCCGCGGAATGCATGCGGGCACCTACCTCTTCGGAAACGCTCCGTAGCCCCCTCCCGGTGAAACCCTGCCCGTTGGAGACATACCGGACTTATAACGAAACACGCGGTAACGGCGTCGAAAGGGGGTAGCAATGTGGAACTATTTGCTTGGTTGTGTTAGGATAGCCCATAGGAACACAAAACAAAAAGTTAGAAACTACCTCTTCGGAAGATTCACAATGTTTCCACCGCATATTTTTTTGAAATCTCTACTACTGTATTCGAGGAATCACATTTTAGTGAAGGATTTCGTTTTAATGTTTATAAATCCTATTTATATTTTTCCTAGACTTGTATTCGACCTATATAATGTAATTCCGAAGCCTGAAAATTTATTGGATGAATATTCGTATTATTTATTTTCTGTTGAATAATAATGGTTTAAATCGAAAATCGCAAATAAAACAAGTTTAAAACATCAAAATGAAAAAATAACTTTGGATCTTTCTTAGTCACACCAAAATGAAGCTTTGGTGAGATTTTGACCTTATTTCATCTCCAAAGGTTTGAAACTCATCTCATTTTCTTGAACTCTCTACTAGTTTGTTCAAGATATCACATATTAGATAAGCCTTTTTCGTTCCATTCTTTATAAGACAGGTTTATATTTTTTTCTCGTTACTAAATAATACTATGTGCATCGGTTTTATATTTTTTCGATTTTTTTTTGAATTATTTATGCTCATTTCAAGCTTGGTCAACCCTCTGTTTGACCCAACCGAAAAGCTTCTAGAAGGACACTCACAGATTCGACCTGGACTGTTGGATCGACGCCTTCTAGAAGGAATCTTGCATCGGACGGATGCGCTCGCAGCCACAGCGATCCGCGACACGCTCGTTCTGCGCTCGGATTGGTTGGTCCGTCGGCGACAGGGATCGATGGTTTCTATCTGTTCTACGTATGATTTCTTTTCTATTAAGTATTAAATCATGTTATTTAAATAAAAAATAAAAAATAGAAGAATTATTCAAAACATAATGAAACTTCAGATTTACTAGATCGATGATTTTTATCTGTTTTACATATGATTTTTCTATTAAACCATGTTATTTAAAAAAAAATAGAAGAATTATTCAAAACATATTGAAACTTCAGATTTACACTGTGTATGTAGAATAGATGTGTAGGAAATTAATTTGGCTGATTTAGACAAGATGCCAAAAAATGTTGAAGCACAAATGGGGGTATTTACCCTAACTTCGGACCTCATTTGAAGCACATTTCTCATGAGAATAGAGCGATGGTTTCAAATGAGCATAAATAATTCAAAAAAAATCAAAATGACATGAATCCAACGCAAAATGTTGTTATATGTGATATAATTGCTCCTCAAATTTATTTGGATAATTTTGACAAGGTCGATTTTTTCATGAAATTTCAAACGGGGCTGTCTACCCTAACTTCAGACCTCATTTGAAGTACATTTGCCTAAAATTTTGGAATGACTTGGTTCAGCATCATTCAACATTATTCAAACATCATCCAAACTATGTTCTATCTTAGATACAATACCAGTCAACATAAATACAACATTATTCAACAGAAATACAACACCAACTTGGTCTAAATAGCGTCGGGGCTTCTTTGTGATCCTTGGCTGTTTTGGTGGACCTTTGCTCCTTGTGCTCATCTTGCTCACAGCTTCTTGTCTTCTCCTCTTGGTAGTCGGTACCTTCGCCTTCTTCTTTGAAACTACACCAGATCTGTACAAAACATAAAGGATCATGATAAATAAATAAAAAATGAAAAATGAAAACTGGTGAGGTCATGGCAGGATTTACATACCCATCTGAAAATGGAACTGGTGAGATCATGGCAGAATTATCGAATGGAGCATCCAATGAAACTGGTGAGATCATGGCAGGATCATCGACTGGAGCATCCAGCGGATCATCTGCTGGAGCACCCAGCTGATCATCAGCTGGATCATCAGATGGAGCATCTGCTGGAGCATCTGGAGCATCCATCGGATCATCAGCTGGATCATCAGCTGGAGCATCCAGCGGATCATCAGCTGGAGCATCTGGAGCATCATGGACTTGATCATCATTTGAATAATCATAATCATTTGGAACATGTACTTGATCGTCATTTTCATCTGGAGCATCATCTGAATCACTTGACTGCTGATCATCATTTTCAAATGTTTCATCCGGCTGCTGATCATCATTTTCAAATGCTGCATCCGGCTGCTGGCCATCATTTTCATCAGGAAAACTCTCTCCAAACCCTGGATCTACTCCGTTATCACAATATTTGCCGAAATGACCAGTCCCACCATACCTTGTGCACTTACGCACCCTCGCTCCAACTCCACCTTCACTGCGACGTCGGTGTCGACTCTTCCTCGGTCTACCTACAGCTCTCTTCAGAACCAGAGCACAAAGTTTGAATCCAGGGTCCACTCTATCCCATTGCTTTTTTCCCTCCAGAGCAGGCAAGGCATGTGCATATGTGGCTCTGAACATTGCAACAGAGTAGTAATCATGCACATACTGATGTATATCCACTGCTGGACCCGAGAGAGAAGTGATGAAAAACAAGGCATGAATGCATGGCAAACCAGTTATCTGCCATTGCCTACAACTGCAAGTTTTGTCTTCTAAATCCACTGGATATCTCCATTCTTTGTTAGCTTTATCAAAGAATGAGACCTCTGATTTGGTATCCGAGATAAATCTCATGTTCATATTCAAGCCCCCTGTTTTTTGCTTCAACACCTTCATCACATCCGGGATAATAACATGGACCATGAATTTTGCATTAGCTATTCCAAGATGCAAATGAAATTTATCGGCGTATTCTATCCTTATCCTGTCAAGCAAATCCGCCAAATAAAGATCCTTAATTTCCGGATCGTTGAGTTGAAAGATTTTGCAAGATTATTGTGCACATAGTCAACTTTGCTCACTTCACCAAATTGGCTTCTAGCCCATAACTTCGAGTGGTGTGTTTCCAAGTATTCCTTCACTTTCTCATTTGTGTAAAACTGCCTTATGTGGTAGTTGTGCTTCATCACACTGCAAGTCAAAGATGTTGGCCATAAATGGTCGGTAAAAAACTTTCCTTTGAATTTCTTCACAAAATTTGCAGCAAGGTGACGCATGCATTCCCTATGCTCTACTCCTGGGAACACATTGTCCACGGCCACTTCTAAACCTTTGCATGCATCTGTTTGAATTGCCAACCCATTGGGATGTCCAATAGCCTGGCGCAGATTCTGCAAAAACCATGTCCAGCTCCCCTCGGACTCTGTCTCCAGCACACCGTAGGCAACTGGAAAAACAAAATTGTGTGCATCAACTGCACAAGCTGCTACTAGCTGGCCTTTAAACCTCCCTATGAGAAAAATAGCATCAATAGCCAAATAAGGCCTGCAGCCTACCAAAAAACCCAATCGATAAGCTTGAAAGCACACAAAAACCCTCCTAAAGCATTCCTTGGTCCTTGTCACTTTCTTCAATGTGTACTCCACGGTGTGGTGATCAATTTCAACAACACTACCTGGGTTTGTCCTCTCCACTTCAGATTTGAATGAATACAACAATTGAAAACTTTCATTCCAGTTACCATGGATAGATTCCAATGCTTTATTTTTACCACTGAACACCCTCATGTATGGTAAATCTATCTTGAACTTTTCTTTGATGTTTTTCTGCAATTCCTTTGCAGTCACTTGATGGTTTTCTGCCACCCATCTTTTTACTTCATCCGCCACCCATCTTGACTTGGCTCTGCTGATTGTTTGCTTCCTAAGGGTTGATTCTTGGCATGTGTGGGGAAAAGGGTTCACTTTTACCTGAATATTGGTGCCACCACGCATTTTGGATGCGTGCATCCTCCATTGACAATCTTCAGACGCACAGTGCACGGTGTAGCGTCTTTTATCGCTCTTGTCAACTGTAAACGCACGTTCTACCTTAATGCAGTACGTCACAAGTGCATTTCTACACTCAGTCATGGAAGAAAAATGCAACCTTCTGCCATAAGAGGGTTCTCAGGGTTCCATTCAACAGGTGTCCGGTCTTCCTCCTCTTCATCGTCACTGTCAGACTCATATTGGATTTCAGCACGAGGTGTCCGTCTTAAATTCTGAATAACATCAGAATATAGCCTCTCTTCATCATCCGCAGAAATGCAGGCATGAGCCTCCACTTTAACATGAACCCTTCTCCCAGTGGCCGAACTTGTCGAGCCACCACGTCGAGTTGGTTTTGAACTGTTCTGGCTAGACTTGACAGTACGACGTGATGGTCCTGCCACAGAAGGTGAACCCGCCACCGTAGGTCCAACTACCGACACAACCACATCATTTTACAGCTTCACATAAAAATTATCTGCCTCCTTATGCTTAGCAAACATGGTTGCGAGCTCTTCATCATTACTAATTTGGATCTAATCTTTTCCCCATCAAAATATCTAAATTCCACTTCATCATGCAAACCCCAAGGATATGGGCTGCAAATTATCTCCCCAAATTGTCTGAAACTCCAATTACAATCCATTGGGACCGGATAACTGAAACCTCCTTGGTATTTCTTCTTACCGTCTGCATCGACGATGTAGCGCTCTCTTCTAACGTTTACCAAGAAAGCAAACCGCAACTCCATCCTAACCCACGAAAACAGAGACGCAATCAGCTGCAAATCAGTGGAATCCCATCTCGAATCGACAATTCAAAGCTCAGTACTTACCCAATGGGAACCCAATCGTGGACGCGACGTGTCTCCGGACCCAGGTCGTCGCCGCTCTCCATCTCATTCGTATTCATTTCGTCGAGCAGGTGGCGGGCAGAGTGGTGGAACGAGCGCCCCACCAGCGGCGTCGCAGGACGGCCCCGGCGGTGAAGCAGGTGGCCACGCGGAACGGCCGCGGCGGTGCAGGTGGTGCTGGCGGCGCAAATGTGTGCTGCTGGCTGCGACACAGGTGGCGGTGGGGTGCTGGCTGAGGATCAAGTGGCGGTGGAGCAGGTGGTGGTGGCGCCGCAGGTGGTGGTGGTGCCGCAAGTGCTCGTGGCGCAGCAGGGGGTGGTGGCGGTGGAGCAGACGGTGGCGGCGACGAGAGCGGCAGCGCACGACGGTGGGTCTCTAAATTGGGCGGCAGCGCACGACGGTGGTGGCGGGAAGCTCGGGTGTGGACTATTCAGCATAGTCAACTAACTGCGCGGTCCCACCTGTAAGCTCCGGATGGTTTCAACGAACTTGGCAGTCCCACCCGGACCCACTTCGCGAAACGGAGTCTGACTCCTCCGGACCCACTTCGTGAAACGGATTCGACTCCAAACTTATCGTTCCGGCCTCTCCATAGTAGTTGCGCACGGACTAGGGCAAAACTAAGGTCGATTCGGCGCTAGGGGTAAAACTGAGTAGAAGTGGTCCGCTGTGGGCAATTCGATAAATGACCCTTTCAGTTATGAATAGAAGGTTTTGTGCTCGTCGATCCATTTGTCATGTTCTAGCTGAATCGGATGTATAAAAATCTGCCGCTCGAACTCCACATGTTATTCAACAATTCTGCTCATCAACGATGCCATCATTTTAACCTATCTCTCCCTTCTACTGCTTGTATATCTGATTTCACAGAATTCGGCTGATGTGAAGCACTCTCTTTAACCCTGCACTTAGACTGGACAGAAACTGAAGCCTGATGTTCAGCAACAAAGGAAGAATAAGTTGTTGGGATAGACGTGCAATACTGTCAGTCTGTCATTGCCTGTGTTTTTACCTTGCTGTTAACATACAATTTATAATCGAGATGATTTTTTGAATCTTCAGATAATGAAATGTACTTTGCACTGTACTTCAATGTTATTTTCCATAGTATTTTTTAACATCATATGACTGTAATATCTCAGTATGAATCTCGAGAAACAAACAACTAGTTTCCATAGTAAGAAAATCATCGACGCGGCACACGATTACAGCTTACGTTTGCTACTTCAAATGTACTATTTTCTTGAAAAAGTGAATATGTTAATATTAAGAAGATATGAATTAATATGCACGTATTCAAAAAATGAAAAAAGATAAAAGCGACCAACGACTCAGGAGGAGTAGACAACAAATACCTCCAGTACACCACATTGACTTTAGAAAAGTTCATCAACGCTTAGAATAATCCACAAGCGTCATTGCCGTCTGATCTAAACATAGATGTCACATCATGTATTTTCACTCCGGAGGAAGTAAGGAAGTACGCTTAATCTGAAAGACCTAGATCGATATCTCACCCCGGAGATCGAAACTCGGCATTCAAGTAGCGCCACTAAGAATGTAGTCGCTGTTGTGTTGTCGCACCACATGACGGAGCACATTGCTACAGTAAACCGATCGCCAGGCACACATTCATATGCCCACGGTGTTGACGTGAACAACCTCATGCAAACGAAACCGAGTTTGCATGACACGCCATGAAGCATCCTCTTTCCTCCCACCAATTGCATCATCATTTTCTACCTTCGACGACACTTAGCTTTTCAAATTCGGTATAAGCCGTTGAGATGGTGTTTTCAACTCGCCTTGTTAATATCTTCAAACACATTGCCTTGATATTCCCCGCTTGGTAATACCGGTCATGAACTTGACATGGTCGACATGCATTTTTGAAGGTGTTGATAAAGAAATGGGGTGTCATGCAGGTGGAGGTCTCCATATAACTTCACAAGGCTTGCAACGTATCTAAGCGAGGTCCAAGACTGATAGCTAGAGGCGGACATTCTTTCGGTCTCGTCGGTTCGGCTTTTCGGGTTTTTAGATAATTCGGTTTTGGAAAGTGACACCGGAATTTAGCCTTCCATATTTTAGGAACCGACAATTCGTTTCTTCGAAATTTCGGTTCCGTTCTCGGTTTTACCCGAACTGGCCGAAATGATAGCACATTAGCATTTGCAGCGGGTGTTGGGTGATACGTCCATGCATATGTCTTGGTCGTGAATTCTGATTGAAGTTGTACCATAGAGCTCAACAAATATAATTTTTTATTCGCGAGTACGCGAAAAGCGTACCATACTTTTATAGAAGGGTAGAAAGTTAGTTACACATTCAACCAGCCACCCACAGGAGGGCAACCAGAACTCCACAACTCCCTAGAAATCTAAGCTAACTACTCGTGACATTGTCACTACCTCCTCTAAAGGCACTCTGCCAACTCTGAAACAACACTAGACTCGCTCTGGTTAACTCTACCGCCGAGGCTTGCTATCGTGCGTTGTTGAAAACCCATGCATTCCTGATTTTCCACAAACTCCAGATGACCAAAATCACCAATGCATCAAAAAGTAGCCTCTCCTTCTATCTCATTGTCGCTCTGCTCAATTCCCCCCAACTCTCCGGTGTGTCCTCAGCTTGAGGTGCAGCAATGGTTGGCACAAGCACCGTGAGCACTCCCTGACAAATCTCCCTCGCGAACACGCACTGGATGATGATGTGCTCCACTTTGTCCTCCTCTTGCAGACAGACAAAGCAAGCTGAAGCCTGCTCCTGTAACCCATGTCGTAGCCTCCTATCCGAGGTCCATAAACGGTGTTGTATGGCTAGCCAAGCGAAATTTTTCCCCTTAAGAGGGGCTTTTGCCCTCCAAATCCAATCGTGACCATTGAGCCTCACCCTCCCTTGGCAAAGTCTCTTATAGGTTTCTCGCGCCGAGTAGACCCCATAACGAGAGCAAGGCCAGGTAAACCGGTCTCGAACCGTGGCGTCGCGACGAACGTTGGACACCTCCAACCACAGCAGCACGAGCTGCCTCCTGGCAACAGGCGAGTAAACGATACCCACGTCAGTCATCCACACATTGTCCACGAGACCTTGTTGCACCGTCCTAGAATTTTTCCTTCGAGTACCCACAGCATCAAACACCTCTGGGGCATGTCTCTCGCTGATCTTCCTCCGATCCATCGGTCCTTCCAGAACCAAGTGCCAGCCCCGTCACCCACCTCAATGCTGACGAGGCTATGGAAGATCTCCTCCGCCTCGCGGTCTAAGATCTTAGGCAGTCCCTGCCATGGCCTGCTCCTATCAGTGCGGGATAACCAGGCCCACCGCGTTCGTAATGCAACCCCCTGTACTCTCAGATTCTTGACACCAAGTCCTCCAAAGCATGTGGGTTGGCAAATCTTCTCCCAGGCCACAAGGCACTCGCCCCCATTTATCTTGTCCTTTCCTTTCCAGAAGAAGGCCCTCATCCACTTATCGAGCTCTTCAAGTAACCAAACTGGCGCTTCGGCCACCAGGAGGTGATGCATAGGCCTCGCAGCGACGACCGCACGGATCAGGACCAGCCGGCCCGATCTCTCCATCATGTTCTTTTGCCACGACGGGACAAAGGCAATGACTCTATCCAGCATGGGCTGCCACTCGATTTTGGTTAATGGCCTAAGTGCAAGCTGCAGGCCTAAGTAAGTGATAGGGAACGCGGCAATTCTGCAGTTGAGAACTGCAGCCACACGAGTCTCTTCCACCATTGACCCTCTGATCAACGTGGTTGTCGACTTCTGTAGGTTGATGTGCAAACCAAACGCCTCCCCAAACAGACCCAAGATCTCTCTGATCGCCCAAAGGTCCTCCTCGTGGGGCTTGCAAAACAAAACAATGTCGTCCGCGAAGGCCGACACCCTCTGCAATGGCGTTACCCCTGGCAGCCTCTCCAACAAACCGTCGCTGCATGCCTTCGCGATTAACGATGTCAGCACCTACATCGCAAGCACAAAGAAGCCAGGGGAGCTCGGGTCACCCTGCCAAAAGCCTCTTACATGCGTGAATCTTCTACCCGGAACTCCATTCACCACCACCCTCGTACTGACGGTATAGAAGAGGGTGGCCAATCTACGCAACCAGCAATTACTAAAGCCGAGATGCCGCAGAACCTCAAAGAGGAATGCCCACGAAATGGAGTCGAAAGCTCTCGAGATGTTGAGCTTGAGGAGGACGCCAGGCTCTCTTCGCATGTTTATTTTCCTCGCAACTTGTCTCGCCAGTAGGAAGTTGTCGTGCAAACTCCGTGTGCGTATGAATGCCGACTGGTTGGGGCTCACCAAGAAGCCCAACACCGGCCTCAACCTATTGGCCAATACTTTAGAACACAACTTGGAGAAGCTGTGGACCAAGCTTATGGGCCTGAAATCGCCAACACCGGTGGCGTCCGCTCTCTTGGAGATAAGTGTGATCAGCGCCGTGTTCAACTTCCCAAACCCCCTCCCATTGCCGTGGAACCATTTGTGCATCGCCGCCATGATGTCAGGTTTGATAATCTGCCAAGCGTGCTTATAGAAGGCACCAATGAAGCCGTCAGGCCCAGGAGCACGGTCCGGGGGCATTTCTTTGATCACACTCGAGGCTTCCTCCTCCGTGAGCATGCAGTCAAGTTCATGTAGCTCCGTCTGCGCCAACCCCAGCGCCTCGAGGCTGATCGTGTGCCCACGCTCCTGTATCGTCCCCAGGAGGCCTTTGAATGCCTCGAAGAAGACCTCCTCCTTGCCCTTTTGGTCCGTGAAAATCTCACCGTTGTGCGTGATAAAAGATATGAATTTCTTGGTCCTCCTCCCATTAGCCACGGCGTGGAATAGTTTGGTGTTGGCGTCACCCTCTCTAAGCCAGCGGACCCGCAATATCTAACGAGCAATGGTGCGCTCGAGTGAGGAGAGACCAGGTACCAAGAGCTTAAGCGACCGGTGCAGCCAAACCTCACCATCCGTAAGTCTCTGTCCTTCCTGGGTTGCAGCGAACCACAAAAAGATCTTATGGGCCATGGCCAACTGCAATTTAACGTTGCCTATTTCCCTCTGGCCCCAGGCCTGCAAATGGGCCACAGCGCGACGGAACAACTCGTTCAGTCTCAGAAACGGGTCGACAACTCTGTCATCGCAGACCCAGGCCTCCTTCACCGCCTCCTCAAAGCCTCCTAGTTTGATCCAGAACAGCTCGAATTTGAAACGCTTCTTCCGTCTGGTAGCAGCGCACATGGACAGGTAAAGGGGTGCGTGATCGGACACCGACGATGAGAGGGCTTGCAGCACACCGTCCGGGTATAGCATGTCCCAGTCCATCGATGCAAGCGCACGATCGATTCTAGACATGATCGGTGGGTTCCTGCCATTGCTCCACGTGAAAAGCCGCCCGTGCATGTACATGTCCTTGAGTTCAAGGTTCCCTACGAAGTCACGAAAGGACGACATCACGTTCATGTTGATCACACCATTGTTCTTCTCAGATGCTCGCAGGACCATATTGTAGTCTCCTAACACAAGCCACGGCCCTGGACAAAGACTCCTCCTTTCGGTAAGTTCCCTGAGAAAATCATGTTTCTCATCCGGCCTCTGAGGTGCGTAGACCCCGGTAATCCACCAATTAGCCCTGTCTCGTGTGTGAAACTCCCCCGTGATGGCGTAGGTGTCAGTGTTGATGGAATCGACGTTGAGCGCCAAGGTGTCCCCCGCAAGTAGAATACCCCCTCTCGTGTTCTCCGCCGGCAAGTAAGCGGGCCTGTCAAAGGACGGGCCGAGGCATTGCATTACAGTGAAGCGATCGATTACATCAAGTTTCGTCTCCTGGAGACAGACGAGGTTAACATGAACGGAACCAAAAAACTATCTTACAGAGTCACGCTTGGCTGGGTCATTAAGCCCTCGCGTGTTCCAACTCCCCAACTCTAAGGTAAAATCCATAAAGACTGGATCCTAGCTCGCGAACTCAGGCGCGTCTACCTCACTAGGACCTCTCCTGACATGGCACCACCGTTCTCCAAGAGCGTAGGCATGGAGGGAATCCTCTTGCCGAAAACCGCAGCCAGCACTCTCAGCAGCTGCTCGCGGAGAGGTGAATCAAACAACTGCCTAAACTCACGTAAATGCTCCTCGTTCACCACCATGTTGTTCTTTGTGATGCCCAGCGCATTAGGCAGCACCGTGTCAGCGGCGCTGGCTTTCCTTGGCTGCTTTCCCCCCACGGCTGACGAAGACGATCGCCAAGTGACGCGTGGCATGAATGGCTCCGCATCCACCCGCAGATTTGCTGCCTCCAGTTCCTTCAGTAGAGGTGGCGCCAGGGTCTTCAAAATGGAAGCGCAGAAAGATTTAATCTTCAGAATTCTCTGCATCTCCGAATGGGTCGAAACGCCAACTGGGGGCCCATCCTAGCCCAATCCGTCCAGTGTTGTCTCAACCCTCCCCTCATCCAGTCCCACCGCCTGTGCCAACACACCAGGCTCAGCGGAGGAATCTTCCTCAGGGTCCATCACAACCTGCATGTCCCTGTTGGGCCCCTCGTACGAACGGCTAGCCACGGACTACGTCGTGGACTCTTCCGGCCCACCAACAATGGTCTCCAAGTGGGTCCCAAGCTGCAGTGTTGCAACCCCATCCGAGAGAGACACCTGCACAACCCCTGTGGCGTGGGGCTGCCACTATCCTCTGCAACCGCACCGACAGCCGGTTCCCCAACCAGCTCTTCAAGCCTCTCGCCATAGGCCAGGTAGGTGGGCACATGGTCCTTGCCGGAATCATCCTTGGGATTAGAACTCGGAGCATCCAATGCCCTCGGGGCGTGTCCTTGGTCTTCGCAGCTACACTCCCTTCCAACTGGTCAACAGAGACCGGACGTTCCAGACTCTCGCCTACGCTCGCACCACTTCTTTTGATACATCACCTAGGCCCCCTTCGACAGCTTTGTCAGCTGCCAAAGCTTCTTTGTCTGAACCCGACAGCGGGCAGTTTTGTTTGGACCTAACTTCTTTTTCCTGCACCCAGTTTGAACTGACCAACACCGGTCGAGTTCCCACGTTGCCGCGCGCACCCGTGCAGGGCACCCTTTCCACGTGTTTCCTCCGAGCACCCTCCCTCGGCGGAAGCTCCCAATCGGACGACGCTGCCACCACCTGGCTGAAGGACCTGCTTCGTGTCCCACCATCAGCGGCGCCGCTGCCGGACCCGCGCCTCTGATCCAGGACACCACGCTTCCATGGAATCCGGCAACTTCGTCGGTCCCCTGCCGGGCCGCTAGGAGGGCTAGGCATCCCGTTTTGCCCACTGCCCGACGAGTCGTGCCATACCCACAGATCATCCAATGGTGGATCCTCGTCCACACTATCGACGTGGATCAGCACTCGGTACCTTAGTGTCTCCAGAGCCCGTTGCTGGTGGCCCTCCACCTCCGGCTCCGGTATGACCAACATCCTTGACGTCGGGATGGTCTCCAGTTCCTCCGCCCAGGCAGAGATCTTCATCAGGGCCAAATCCGTCCGCGCGACAGACTCCACAGAGAGCTCATCAATCACACAGGAAGTGCCCAGGAGGTCTTCAGCATTTTTTCTATCCCACGCATGCGGTGGCCCCCCCCCTCCAGCACCAGGTTGACCCGGGTCGGCATCACGCCAAGCGTGGCCTGAGTCTGCCGATTCCAGGGTCGCAGATGCAGCAAGAACCCCGGGAAGTCCTGAATCGGCCTTGCCATAGCGGTGTGCTTGAGCTCTCTTGAAGCAAACACGATGAGGAAGTCTTCGGGCAGGTAGGTATGGACCGAGCACCTGTTCGCCGGGATCTCCAGGCAACACACCAGTGCCTCATGCACTTGCGCGCAGGAAACCGCCGGGAGCGCACCCCCAATCCGAGCAACCAACGCATGTTGCAGACGCCTCTCTAGCTCATTCATCCTTTGCGATCGACGAACCACACACAGGGAGCCTTGCTCCTCCCCATCATGTATCAGCACAACCAAACTGGCCGCTGTCGCCGTCTCCGGCCACCTCCGTGGCACAAGATTTGGCTCGGGGGCGAGGCTGTAGCCCGACGCCTCGGATGATCGGGGTCACGAATGCCTCCCATTGTCTACACAACTCCCTCAACGGGCCGCTGATCTTCCAATCCCTGGCGAGCCACCTTCGCCAGGGCCTCCCTCAGCAGCTCGTCTTCACATCACGAACTCCTAGGACGCTTGCAATCCAGCGCAAAGTGGCCGTCCACCCCACAGCAGAGGCATGCCACCTTGTTCGTACAGTCCTTTTTGAGATGCCCAGGCTGGAAACACTTAAAGCAGAGCCCTTTCATGTCCGGCGGCGGCGGGGAACCCCGCCGCCCTTCTGAGCCGGAATCCCCATGGCGCTCCACACGCCTACGCCACAACGACTACCGAGACGGGCGCGGCTGCTCCCAGCCCGGCGCCGCCTCAGCAGGGGAAGCCCCCTCACGCCACCCCCCACAAGGCGCCCCAGAGTCCACTCCTGGACTCAGGGATGCAGAAGACTCCGCGGAGAGCCCCATGCCAGAAACCTGCTGCCGCTCGCCCCCTCCGCGCCCCACGCCCGAATCTGTCGATCTGGGGCTCACCGGCGCATGCGCTCCGCCACGCGCCTGACCAGATCCACGAGCCAAAGGCGAGGAAAACGCCATAGCGAGAGAGGGGGAGCGCGAACAGAGGGGCCAAGGAGAGTTGGGCGTCGGCACCGGAGTGGCTTCCGGCGAGGGAGGGGTGGCCGCCGGGGCCGGAGTGACCGTCGGCGCAGGGGAGGGGAGGAGGGGAGCAGGGGAGAGAGGTTGAGCCACTTTTTTTTCGTGTATATACCTGCAAATAGAATTTGAGTGGGGAACATGTTTAGGCATTAGTAGATATTTTAATGGGTCATTTGATTTCTTACGTTAGATAGAGATAATGGTATGGGCCTTGAAATGTGTGGGTGTACGATGAATCGGTTCTTTCGGTCAGTTCGGTTAACATGAACCTCAAACCGAACTGACAAATATAAATTCGGTTTTCTATAGATGGGAACCGATTTAACCTTATATTTCAGTTTGTTAGGTTAACATGAACCTCAAACCGAACTGACAAATATAAATTCGGTTTTCTATAGATGGGAACCAATTTAACCTTATATTTCAGTTTGTTCGGTTCGATTTCAGTTCGGGTTCGGTTTCTTGGATTATGCCCACACTTACCGATAGCACAAGCGTGAAAAGGCAACAAGACGACGGGAGCCACCCTAAAGCACCACGATGAAGACCATAGGGCAGCGGCTACAGTGTTTGGAGGGTAATTTCCCACCGAAGTACACCACTACATAGTGGGTGCAGCTCGCTGCATGGAGCATGTCGGTCTCCAGGTCAATGCGATATAGGAAGATCGTGAATTTTGTCCCGACAATGGACATGGATGGCTGGATAACGGCGATGGCTAGATGAAAAAGGAGGTGGACCAAGCTAGGTGGGAGGATGCCCAACCAAGACGACCACCATCGAACGACCTCCTAGAGTCGGCGAGGGGAGAGAAAGGCTGATCAGAGGTTTGGCGATGGAAATCACATCTCCTCCGGAGTCACCTTGCGGACGGGAGGTACCCGTTCATCAATGTACTATTTGTAAATGTCTGGATGTATTTTTCTACTCCCTCTATCCCAATTACGTGTAATGGATTTGTCAAAATATGGATTTATCTATACACTAAAAATAAGTCTAGATACATTCATATTTGACAAATCAATTTGGGACGGAGGGAGTAATATTGAACGGATAGAGTACCAAATTATACTCCCTCCGTCTCAAATTAAGTGTCACAGAGTTTGACAAAATTGAATGTTTCTAGCAGTAAATTATGTCTAGATACATCCACTTTTGTCAAACTGTGTGACAATTAATTTGGGACGGAGGGAGTATGTATTTATGTGCACAACGGTGCTTTAAACATAGTGTTACAACTTAATTGTGACAATATTGATGCAGTGAAATGTATCAGTCGACTGCTCGGTTTTATCTAAAAAAAATGGGAAAGTAAACGCTCTTTGCTACAGAACTAGTGAGAATTTCCTTGAGAAGATATTTTTTTAGTGTGAATAAACACGCGCCTGGGGGCGTTCTTTGTGTACTGTCAGTTTGCATACAAATCAGCGAGGAGTCAAGTCATGCCCCACGGGCAGCCAGCCAAAGTATCCTCAAAACGGTCACAGATGAGATGAGCTTCGCGCCTCTCGCCGCTAACGCACGTGTGGACGAGAATGAAAGTTGAGCAAAAAGAAGAAAGGTAGGAAGGCAAGTTTGTGCACAGGCACGTACAACAATGCTGCGGTCCGGCGTCGTCGGCGCCAAGACCGTCCCTTATCCGCGTGGCAGGGCCTTGCCCAACCGCGGTAGGCGCCACCTCCTCTGGATCCGCCCGCGCAGCAGCGCGAAAAAGACTCCCGGGGAAGAAGAGCGAGGCGCCAACGCTGTGTTGTCCGGCGTGCTCCGCAGCAAGAGCGTGCTCCTGCGGGCCGGCGCGGTGATCTTCGCCCTCGGCTTCGTCGACGCCGGGTACGTACGTACGTGAACAGATTCGAGAACCCCTCGCCGAGTCTTCCTGATTACCGCTGCCTGTTTGGGGTACACGACATGGTTGCAGGTACAGCGGGGACTGGTCGCGCATCGGCGCCATCACCAAGGACACCGAGGAGCTGCTCAAGCTCGGCGCCTACGCCGTCGTGCCTCTCTGCCTGGCGCTCGCACTTGCCGTGCCCGGAGACATCGATAGCGAATCTTAGGATCATATAAAATCATGTACTGTACTTAATTAAACTGAGTTACTCCATTTGAGCGGCACTCGACGCTGCAGTGACGCCCAATGTTATTCACTTATTCTCTACTTTGTTCAGTTTTGTGGAGCAAAGCCGTTTCAGCAAGTCTTTTCTGCAGCACACCCTGTAAAAAAATCCTACTGCGGGTGCAAAATCTCCTAATACGTTCGTGTTTAATTAAGTACAGTACATCATATATGATCCTAAGAGAAGCATTAGATCGGAAGAATTCTAAAAGTAATTTCTACCAAATAAAATGAAATCGATGGTTACCAAACGAGCTTATAGGATTTTCCGTAGATAGGAAGAATTCAACCTGTAGAAACACGAACCTAGATGAAGAAAAAACCGGATCTAATCGGGTCCGCCGAAGATAAACACCGACCGAATCCCGCGAGATTGACTCGAGACACACCTCCACACGCCCTTCGATGATGCCCGATGCATAAGGACGACATTATTCCATCTTCAGAGAGCCGCCGCTTCCCATAGGGATACAAGCCCTAACCAAAAAAAAAACTAAGAACAGAACCCTCCGCCCGAGAAACTCAGATCCACCAGGACAGATATGTATCAGCGCCCGGCAGGAGGCAGAAGATCGTTTTTCCCTAATCGCTATCGGCATGGTAGGAAGGGACGGGGATCCCCTAACGTAGCCAACAATGACGTTGGGCCGCTGACATGTAGGCCCGCCGGACATAGGTCCCACATGTCAGCAACCCCACATCGGGCTAACGTATGCAGAGGAACCTCGTCCGGTAGGATGGGGTAAGTAGTACTTCTCTGGTCGCTCGCGGCGTCATACGAAGGAGTCGTTTTAGGATCTAGCCATCTTTCATGCTCGGGGTTTGCGTCAGGGGGATCCGACATCCCCCATGCTTTCTGTTCTGGCTATGGACGTAATCACACTCACGGTTGCAAAGGAGGTGGGAGAAGACCTGTTTACACCACTTGTAGGATGCACGACAATGCAGCGATTTCGGTTTATGTGGATGATGTGCTGTTTTTTTGCCAAGCCCACGGAGATGGACCTAAATGTGGTGCATGACATCTTGCATATTTTTGGCGAAGCTTCGGGGTTGAAAGTCAATTATGCAAAGACATCGTCCGGGGACGAGAATTTGGTCTCACGGGTTCTAGGTTGTAACATCACACAGTTTCCTATCAAATACTCGGGGTTGCAGCTCGGGTCGCGTCCGTTAACCAAGAGTGGGTGTCAGCCTCTATTGGACTAGGCTCTGAAATGTGTTCCGGCTTGGCAAAGTGGAATAATCGTGAGAGCGGGTGTAAGGACCCCAGACCGGCAGTCTGAAACCCTCCGTATGCATACATTCACGATCCCAGAAAGATCAGTCGTGAACAACATACATAGTTGGCATACAGAAATACATCATCCGTTACACGAATACATAAAGGTATTATATAAATGATCACATGGTCAAGTTTAACACAACTGCCACATAGGGCAGGCAACTTATCAAACACAGCGGAAGACAATTAAAACACAACGTAGATGAGCCCAAGTCACGCCTTAACCTACAGGCTGCTGACCCGGAGACGATCCTAGTTCGCAAAGCCGCCAGCTCCGTACTTCTCTTCATAGATCTCCTTCGGAGGCTTCTTCTCAAAGTCTGGCAAGTAGATACCAGGGGCGAAGCCATAATGAGTACATTTGAATGTACTCAGCAAGACATCCATCATGTCACTTACCAAACATGCAAATATGCTTATATGGTGGAATAGGTAGGCTATACATAGGGTTCACTATCAATGGTGTTCATATATGATGACACCACAGTTGCAGTCAGGTTAATCTGTATCTTCGTTGAAGAAGATACTTCAGAAGAAAAATAATATAGTTTTATTTCTCTTGTAGATATCACATGTACAAGAGGTTTTGTAAAGCTTTGTTAAAGAATAGTTTCTCTTTGCAAAACTTCTTGGAATCAGTTTCCAGAATTCTTGCTTAGAGTAGAAAAGGTTTTCTTTGCAAAACATTTTGTTTTGTATAACAACTTCTGGCTTTCCATCATCAACGGTACCTCCACGGTACAAGTTTTCCTTCCTTTCCGAACTTCACAAGTTCAACACTTCCTTTCAAAAACTCCTTTTTGAAAACATTGACACAATGCTAGCTACATGGCTATTCAACTGTCCATATCCGAGGACGCGGCTTCTTCGAAAAAGTTGTACTCTGCAGAGGTGTACTCATCCACCAGATCCAGTACACCTACCGTGAACAACCACGGACTGTAACAATAGTATGTAAACATCAGGTATCTGATCATAACCATCCACTATGTTCAAGCTAGAATATGCCTATCTCTCGATTGAGTTTGTTCTCCCCGGCACCAAGCCGCGCTCTGCCTAGCCGGGAGCCTCAATGAATGCATCCGGAGGGAAAATTAATCCCACACTTTATATGCCTCAACATTGGGAGTTTTGACGACATTCGGTTCGAGGGTACGGCGCCCCTTATAGAAAGTGAGATAGCACACACTAATAAGAACAAACTTCAAGTTAAGCCCCATGCCCATGTTGGGGTAGGGTGGCAGTACGGTAAAGGTTGTCCGGCGAAGACTAGGTTATGTGTCATTTTTGAAAACACCAATTTCTCAAAAATGACCACTTCCACATTCCTCCGGAGAATAAGGATCCGCCTTTTCTCCGGGTTTTTCCGTAAAGCCTTTGTTTTGTAGAATCACAATTTTAGGGTGTCCACTTAGGGACTAGTATATTTGATGGTAATAAATACCATATGGTGGCTTATGGGCTTGGTATTACCAAGTTTAACTACTGGCATAATAGTAACCTATAATATTGTATAGTAGTAATTGCCACATCAAAAATAGTTTTGATAATCAAGTTTTGGTAAAACTTCAGAGGTAAAACATGCATGATAGATAATGATAAGTATTGTATCAGCAAGCATCAGGATGGCTTGCCTGGTAACTCCTTGTGTCCCTGGTTTTGGAGTGACTGGAACTTGAAACAGAGCTTCCCGACACTTCCTTCCTCTTCGTTTTCTAACGTCGTAAAAAGAATAAAGGACACACATTCAGAACCAATCAAGGCAAGCAACAATACATAACAATACATACAGCAAGGAAACTAATAATAACCAATCACCCAATTATTAATTGAGGCAAACAATCAAACAAACACACTTGGCAGAAATGCCATTTAATAAGACAACTCAAGGTTGGAGGAACATATCTCACAACCTCAATATCATGGATTCAGTGGGTGTGCCACTCTCATACCAAGATATTAAGAAACCCAAAATACACTTAGTTTCACATGGGTGAGACTACTAATAGTATACAAAACATGCACAATAATAATCATGGCAATGGGTCTATCAACCAAACCACAAAAAGAACAAGGTAGCTAATCTACTAAGCCTAAATTCACATCAAGAATAAATAAGGCACATGATTTGCAAAAGTGACTTTTACAAATCAGTGAGCCTACACAAGTGCATCAAGGAATTAGACTCATCACAAAACACACAATTCTCATAGTGAGAACAATAGAAACAATGACTAAAAAGGAGGAATCCTATAGACATGCTTCTACTAAGGGTTTTCTATGCAAGCATGCATAATAAGTAAAGTACTAAAATGCAAACAAGGAACCATGTTATCATAATGGGAAATGAAAACATGTCCTCATGCAAGGATACACAAATATCTACCAAACACAAGTTGGCAGGAAAAATAATTCAATACAAAATCTGCTAAGGAAACTAGTACTACTCAAACATGAAGAATCAATGGATGCATTTCAATCAAGTAATTGAAATACAACCAGAGGGTCCATGTCATAAAAACAGGAGTGAAAAACATCTATACTTGCTATAACAAAAATACCCCATTTAATGAAACAAGACATCAATTTGCAGGGCAACTCCTACATGCTAGTGGTAATAAAAGGGGCATTACTAGAGGAATCAAACCACACTCCAAGAATGGGTTTTTCCTAGAAAGACACACATGATTACAACCACTTACAAACAGAAGCATACACATTTTCATTTAGCACTCATAAGCTCAAGGAAAAAATACTAGGCACTCATTAGTTAGAGAACTATATAAAAGAAACACATCTAGTGTGGGGGAAATAATGTTTCCACCAAAAATGCAATGACACCAGTGGGTGTTCCACTAGCATAACAAAGCATTAAGAGGTCACAAGGCCTCTGGTCCTACTTGCTAAAAATTAACAAAAGACTAAACTAGCATCTAGTGCATTAACCATACTAGTAGAAAATAATAGGATGCTAACATAAGCAAGGTAATGCTACTCATGCTATTATTCCCACACAAGTGAAAACTTTAGGGTTCAAGTACTCATAAAAACATAATCAAAATTCTACTGGTCCTATGAGCACAACACAAAAATATGTGGCTACACAACCACAAATTTTTATGCCAAAAATTCTACACATGAGAGAATTTTTCCATAACATTTGCATAGTCATGACAAAACTACTCATGCTTTTCTACCAACTCAAATGCAAGCTAGCAGAGGTGATACCAACACAATATAAGTACCAACATGGTACTGGATCTAATCTCTCAACACCACAATCCAAGTGCTTGCACATAATTTATCACTCAAAAATTCTATGCAAGTATTAACTAGAGATAAAACATATGCTACTAACATAAAATCCTATTTCTTCTCAACTCAAGTCCACACAACCTAACATGCTAAAATAGCTAAGTAAACCTTAGAAAACAAGTTCACACAACTTGTACATGCTAGAAAACAATATTGCAACATAAAAATATATTCACACAAATTAATTACCTAAAATGCCAAAATGGCAGAAACATGCAAATTAAAGATCTGTCCACCAAATTTTCTATGATGCTCTAAAAATTAAACCCATCTAGGTTTGGATAGCCCTAAACATATACAAGACCATACAATTTAGTTTGCATCAAAAATCATCTTTAATGATTTTATAAAAATCACCAAAGTGCTCTCTGGTGTTTTACCAAATTGCATTCCATTTCAAAAATACTAGGAATTTGGAAGCAATGTTAATTTCTCCTGTTAGGAAATTTAAAGGGATTTCCAATGCAATTGGATACACCTCATTCTGAGTTGTGAAATTAAAATGGTGCTCATTTTGCTGTTTCTGGTACCTGTTGCCAAAACATTTTTCATGTCTAAAATATTCCTCCAAATGTAGATCTACAAATTGGAGATGGTTTAGATTTTGTTGCTTTACCACTTTGAATTTTATCTTGGTCAAATTCCTCTTTTAGGTTAGCCTTTAGGGCCAAAAGTAAACAGGTACAATTTCTGTAAAAATAAATTGGAAAAACAACTATGGATGGGCCAGATCCACAACTAGGCCGGCCTGGACATTTTGCACCGCGGGAAGATCTAGCCGCAGTGGCTGACCAGCGGGCCAGGCGGCCACGCAGGCAGCCACGCAGGCAGCGCGGCCCCACCCGCGGGTTTGACCTGCTCCTGCGCGGGGTCAAGGCCCGCTGACGTCGCATGACATCACCCGCCGGCGGGAGGACTCCGGCGAGGTACAATCCCGTTGATTCCGGCCACCAAAACGCGAATTAAAAACATCCGCACGAAGCTCTCGGCGCGGGGAAGCAACCGAGCGGGGCCTCGTTTCCCGGGAGTCGCCGGAGAGCGGCGGCGACGACGGCGCGCGGCGGCCGAGAGAGGAAGGCTGCGCGGCGACGAATTAGAGGGTTAGGGAGAGGGGAAAAGGGACGGCGAGGTGCGCCTGCTCACCGTGAACGCGAGGGGACGCACGGTGAAGGCGGAGGAGGAGCGAGGCGGCGGTGATCCCTTGCCGGAGTTCGCCGGACTCGAAGACGAAAACGGACGGCGCGGGCTCCTCGCGGCCTTCCGCCTCGATTCCTTCTGCAGGGAGGACAAGCACGTCGAGGCGGAGAGGAAGAGCCCAACGGCGACCGGCGGCGTGCTCTCCATCGGCCGATCGACGGCGAGCCTAATCGGCTAGGGTTCCAATTGGGGAAAAAAATGTAGAGAGAGAGAGCTCGAGGGGGGAGAGAGAGGGGGCAGATAGCAGACCAGTGCACATGGGGGGGGGTTCTTATCCACCTAGAAACCTTCCACTCGAAGCAATGGCATAGGGCACTGCATCTACAGAGGAGCTAGGAAGAAGAAGGAGTGACTCGGATTACAATTTGGTCCCTGGCTATTTACAAAGAGATCCTTTTCCTCTCTGAAAAATGTGGTTTTCACTAGGAAAACAAAGTCTACATTTAAAATCCTTTTGCCCAAAATTCTTATTAGTTGGGATACACAACATATGTGAAAATTGGCTCAATTTGGATAAACTTGATAGTTCAAAGTTGTTCAATTTTCAATTCTGACATAAATGGACAATGAATTTATTAGACTACTTAGGTGCTTCCAAAAATGATAATTTTCGGCACACATTCCTTATTTGGTGTGTTCTTTGTGTGGTAGAAAATTCAAGTCATTTTGAGTTACTTCATAGAACAAACTTGTTCAAATTTCTTAAAGGTGCTGTCTAGAAAACAGGGGTTTTTGGCAACTTAAACAATTCAAAAACTTGTGCCCTTTTGATTTTCATCCTTATTTATGTTATAGAGCATGTGGTATTTATTTCATGGCATTTTGAAAAAGTTTTTATAACAAACTTGTTCAAAATTCCAATTGTTGCTGTGGAGAAAAATCATGTTTTCAGGACTTTAATGGATTCAAATTTTGGTATACTCTTGTGTGTGTTCCTTATTTGATATAAGGAAGCACTGGTATTAATTTCAGGACATTTGAAGAAAGTTTCCAATAGTAACTCGTTTGAGTTTCCTGTTTCTGGAAATATTGGAAATTCAATTTAATAAGGCACTTGGCTTTTCTTTAACAATGCTTTGCCAAAATATTTATGTGACTAGAGATAGCAAGTCAATGCTCTCCAATACTTTGTTTTTAAGCTTGCAATGTTGGAAAAACATTTGATAAGATTTTGGTGAAGCATCTAAGAATGCCTCTTTTTCCTGATAATCTTTTAGGGAAATTTATTAAGTGTTTCCTCTTTCTTAATTTAGGCCTTGGAATAATATTCAACAAGTATGGGATTCATAATATAGTTTTGGAAAACTCTTTGATCAATATTTACTTTATAAAATATTGCCAAGGTCAATGGAACAATATGTTGAATATTTTTAGTTTACTGCTTTGCAATCTTTTAAAGTTTGTTTAGTTGCACTTAAACAAACACAATCAAAGTTTATTTGTCAAACAATTAGCAAAACAACTGTGTTATCAGGTATTCCAAAATTGGGATGTGACAGGTCTTCCCCCCTTAAAAAGAATCTCGTCCCCGAGATTCGCAAGCGAGGACTAAGGGAGGGCCAACAAACACAATGTTAGTGTTGGAGTGCAGGTGCTTCCCCCCTTTGACTTTTCTTGGGAGGCGGGGTACTCCCCTAAATTAGCAAATTCACTTTAAAAAGGTACACCAGTACTGTTTTAGGTCCAAAACTTTTGTTTCCTAGTTTGACGAGACCTGACCAGGGTCTCCTCACCTTGGGTTTTGGACGATTTAGAAACAAACAAAATTAAGGTTAGTGCAGAACTACCTGGAAACGTATCGTCAATTATTACATGAGTTCCTAGCTATATCCCACATCTTTCATACCACATATGAAGTGGTGTACCAATCTCATAACAAGGTATATAAGAAGCTAAAAATATAGCTTGTGGGTGCAAAGGTTAGGTTGCTAAGGTAAAACATTTAAACAAAAACCAATAAGCAAGCAAACACCACCACAGATGAATAGACTATTTATTCACTAGGTTATTGTTTACTAGAGGTTTTGGAATCCATCAATCATGAACAATTAGCAAACAAGCATTAGCTAAAAACCAATGAATCCAATCATAAAGATACTCTAAAACACCATCTTCACACAAGATAAAACTCCTATTACACAGGCATAAAAGAAACAGGACTGCACAAATAACACACTAGTATGAAAAATCTACACCAGCATGCTATAAGAGATAATCATATCCTATAACCATAGAACATGCAACTAAATAATTCATGGCATGATAACAGAAGTAATAACTTCCTAAACATGCTATATCAACACATATACTCACAAAATAAAAAGAGGGTAATACTAGAGCAAAAATCACCATTTTTCTAGTGGTGAAACTAGTTTCACCCTAGAGAAGCAAACAATGCTATCATGATGTTTAAACCTAAACAAGCCAGTCATGAATATAAGTGTACCTAATAACAGTACACCAATCCTACTCATGTTAGTAAGCACAAGCACCAGAGTAATTTTATGAATCAACCGTTAAGCATGCAGAAATTTCTTCTAGCAATTTCTGTTTTCTTTAACCAATTACTAGCAAACAAGCAAGGTATAACTCACACAACCAGTAGCTATGCAATTAATGAAAAATTCTGTAAACCTTTTCAAAAATCCATACGCTCAATTTAAAATTATTCACAAACAATCTACCAATCAAGAGGAATTTACTTTATTTGCGAACAATTTAATTTTAGCACACGATAGTGAAACATTTCTTAACATGGTACCCCTAAGGAATATTATGCTAACAAAAAGATCACACCTAAACATACTAGTATTTACTAATAAGAAATAAACTTCTCACTTTCATAGGTGAAAACAAACAATTATATTTTCCATGGTGGAAAATAGAAATCAATCACATAGTGAAACATGCTATTTTCACACATGTGTATGGTTGGGGATTTTCATCCTCAAGCCAAAATGCAATGGGACCAGTGGGCTATGGCCTACTAATACCAAGGAAAAATAGGTACTAAGCCTCTGGTTACTCATGAAAAACTTTGCATACAAGATAAAAAATATAAGGCTATTTAATCTAGTGAAACAATACTAGTGCATAATGATAGCAATGCTTACACATGCTTTACTATTAAGAGACATGCAAGCTAACAAAGGTACAAGCATCAAAATAACAGTACCTAAATGGTACTGGACTCAAAGAAAACATAGAACAAAATCTACTAAGAAAGTATACACAGATCTAGCTCTCACGATACTTCCAAATAATGAACTAGAAGGTAACAAATGCTATTTCATTTTTGTTCGAGTTTCCAATCATGCACACACTTTCTAGGGTAGATTTATTGTAAGAAAACAACATAATAACAAGTCCTAACAACTCCATATAAGTTAGGAAGCAAGATTGAATAAAACACAAATTCATTTCAATCAAGAGCACACAAAGAAACAAAAACAGGAAAACTGTTGTTTTCTGGATCTATCATAACCATTCCATCGTTCACTTAATTTCTAAACTCCGAATTTCATAGTACCCACAACGTCTACTAAGATTTGGTTTCCAAAGTAGATACACTTGACATCCTATTGACTAGTAAACGAATAGGTCATCATCTTATTTTCTCGTGACTTCTCCTTTTTACCAACTAGATTAAAAGGTGTCTTAAGTCACTTAATTCCTTGGTTTAGAAAGAGTTGTCAGTAGTTTGCATGATTTGGTTAGGTGTCAACCTAATATTAGGCAAAGCATGTTAGTCTTGTTAGCTTTCTATTTAATAATGTTTGTCCGACAAGATACGACTAGCATCATCGTACGTCGAATATTGAATCGTGCTCTTCGGATTGGCTTTTGAGGGGGTTGCGCATCATGGCATGTGAAGACTTATTTTGCACCTTTCTCCAGAGGAGGGAGGTATATAACTTTTAAAAGGGGATTTCTCTTTTTTGGTCTTTTAAAAGGGAACATAAAAAGGTGCGACATTTAGCCAACAGGGTAAAAAGAGTCTTTTGCAAACAGACAAAACACAGAGGTTTTGGTCAGTATTGGTTGGTTTTCTTCACGCCTTTTCTTCTTTGAAGGCTGTCATTTTTGGAGCTTTATCTGTTGGAGTGCATCACTGGTAGCAACGCTATCAGCTCGTGTGGCTTGATGGTCCTCTATTATTAGGCCCAACGGTGCTTTCATTGATGGTGGGGGAGATGGTGGTGGTTCACGACGGTGGCATTTCGAAGCGAAAACAAGTATAAGTATAAGTAACAAATTCTTGTTTTTGAATACTATACAAACATTTTTTCTTGCAAAAACCTAACAAGAGGTGATTCAAAAACAAGAGCGGGGCAAGCACAAATCTGCAAATTTTGAGCACTCCACAAACATATAGAAGCCTAGATGAACCAAATTCTACACCACACAATAGCACAAAGTCTTACGGACACACATATGCAAGCCATAACACACAAGCAAGGCTCCATTGGAGCTACGTCGGGGGAGGCGACTCATGGAGTCATCGCTAAATTACTCCAAACTAGACTGATTCTAAAATCCTAGAAGTGGCTGAAGAACTATATCTACTTCTGACCATCATCACTGTAGAGCTAGGCAATTATTTTGGTCTTCTCGGGACATCGTCAAGTATACAAGTTTTTGGATGGAAACAAGATAATAGAAGTAAAGTTTTGATAAAACTTTTAACGGACTATGCAACAATTTGTTTTTGAAACCCCAACTATTTTCTGAACAGAAAACTACAAAGACGGGAGATGTTTCAAAAACTGAGCGGAGCAGTTGCAAACAAGTAAGAAATAAACTCTTAACCGAGAGAGATATGCCTTTAGAATCTTTTTAAAATATAAGAAGGAGGGAAAATATACTAAAATTCCCTTAGATAAAAATAATTTAGATAGTAAATAGGTTTTTACTCAAAATACTTTCCTTTCCTATCTGACGTCCATGCTAACTAAGGTCTCCTAAGGTCTGGATGGCTCTGATACCAACTCTGTAAGGACCCCAGACCGGCAGCCTGAAACCCTCCGTATGCATACATTCACGATCCCAGAAAGATCAGTCGTGAACAACATATACAGTTGGCATACATAAATACATCATCCATTACACGAATACATAAAGGTATTACATAAATGATCACATGATCAAGTTTAACACAACTGCCACATAGGGCAGGCAACTTATCAAACACAGCGGAAGACAATTAAAACACAACGTAGATGAGCCCAAGTCACGCCTTAACCTACAGGCTGCTGACCCGGAGACGATCCTAGTTCGCAAAGCCGCCAGCTCCGTACTTCTCTTCATAGATCTCCTTCGGAGGCTCCTTCTCAAAGTCTGGCAAGTAGATACCAGGGGCGGAACCATAATGAGTACATTTGAATGTACTCAGCAAGACATCCATCATGTCACTTACCAAACATGCAAATATGCTTATATGGTGGAATAGGTAGGCTATAAATAGGGTTCACTATCAATGGTGTTCATATATGATGACACCACAGTTGCAGTCAGGTTAATCTGTATCTTCGTTGAAGAAGATACTTCAGAAGAAAAATAATATAGTTTTATTTCTCTTGTAGATATCACATGTACAAGAGGTTTTGTAAAGCTTTGTTAAAGAATAGTTTCTCTTTGCAAAACTTCTTGGAATCAGTTTCCAGAATTCTTGCTTAGAGTAGAAAAGGTTTTATTTGCAAAACATTTTGTTTTGTATAACAACTTCTGGCTTTCCATCATCAACGGTACCTCCACGGTACAAGTTTTCCTTCCTTTCCGAACTTCACAAGTTCAACACTTCCTTTCAAAAACTCCTTTTTGAAAACATTGACACAATGCTAGCTACATGGCCATTCAACTGCCCATATCCGAGGACGCGGCTTCTTCAAAAAAGTTGCACTCTGCAGAGGTGTACTCATCCACCAGATCCAGTACACCTACCGTGAACAACCACGGACTGTAACAACAGTATGTAAACATCAGGTATATGATCATAACCATCCACTATGTTCAAGCTAGAATATGCCTATCTCTCGATTGAGTTTGTTCTCCCCGGCACCAAGCCGCGCTCTGCCTAGCCGGGAGCCTCAATGAATGCATCCGGAGGGAAAATTAATCCCACACTTTATATGCCTCAACATTGGGAGTTTTGACGACATTCGGTTCGAGGGTACGACGCCCCTTATAGCAAGTGAGATAGCACACACTAATAAGAACAAACTTCAAGTTAAGACCCGTGCCCATGTTGGGGTAGGGTGGCAGTACGGTAAAGGTTGACCGGCGAAGACTAGGTTATGTGTCATTTTTGAAAACACCAATTTCTCAAAAATGACCACTTCCACATTCCTCCGGAGAATAAGGATCCGCCTTTTCTCCGGGTTTTTCCGTAAAACCTTTGTTTTGTAGAATCACAATTTTAGGGTGTCCACTTAGGGACTAGTATATTTGATGGTAATAAATACCATATGGTGTCTTATGGGCTTGGTATTACCAAGTTTAACTACTGGCATAATAGTAACCTATAATATTGTATAGTAGTAATTGCCACATCAAAAATAGTTTTGATAATCAAGTTTTGGTAAAACTTCAGAACATGCATGATAGATAATGATAAGTATTGTATCAGCAAGCATCAGGATGGCTTGCCTGGCAACTCCTTGTGTCCCTGGTTTTGGAGTGACTAGAACTTGAAACAGAGCTTCCCGACACTTCCTTCGTCTTCGTTTTCTAACGTCGTAAAAAGAATAAAGGACACACATTCAGAACCAATCAAGGCAAGCAACAATACATAACAATACATACAGCAAGGAAACTAATAATAACCAATCACCCAATTATTAATTGAGGCAAACAATCAAACAAACACACTTGGCAGAAATGCCATTTAATAAGACAACTCAAGGTTGGAGGAACATATCTCACAACCTCAATATCATGGATTCAGTGGGTGTGCCACTCTCATACCAAGATATTAAGAAACCCAAAATACACTTAGTTTCACATGGGTGAGACTACTAAGAGTATACAAAACATCCACAATAATAATCATGGCAATGGGTCTATCAACCAAACCACAAAAAGAACAAGGTAGCTAATCTACTAAGCCTAAATTCACATCAAGAATAAATAAGGCACATGATTTGCAAAAGTGACTTTTACAAATCAGTGAGCCTACACAATTGCATCAAGGAATTAGACTCATCACAAAACACACAATTCTCATAGTGAGAACAATAGAAACAATGACTAAAAAGGAGGAATCCTATAGACATGCTTCTACTAAGGGTTTTCTATGCAAGCATGCATAATAAGTAAAGTACTAAAATGCAAACAAGGAACCATGTTATCATAATGGGAAATGAAAACATGTCCTCATGCAAGGATACACAAATATCTACCAAACACAAGTTGGCAGGAAAAATAATTCAATACAAAATCTGCTAAGGAAACTAGTACTACTCAAACATGAAGAATCAATGGATGCATTTCAATCAAGTAATTGAAATACAACCAGAGGGTCCATGTCATAAAAACAGGAGTGAAAAACATCTATATTTGCTATAACAAAAATACCCCATTTAATGAAACAAGGCATCAATTTGCAGGGCAACTCCTACATGCTAGTGGTAATAAAAGGGGCATTACTAGAGGAATCAAACCACACTCCAAGAATGGGTTTTTCCTAGCAAGACACACATGATTACAACCACTTATTAGTTAGAGAACTATATAAAAGAAACACATCTAGTGTGGGGGAAATAATGTTTCCACCAAAAATGCAATGACACCAGTGGGTGTTCCACTAGCATAACAAAGCATTAAGAGGTCACAAGGCCTCTGGTCCTACTTGCTAAAAATTAACAAAAGACTAAACTAGCATCTAGTGCATTAACCATACTAGTAGAAAATAATAGGATGCTAACATAAGCAAGGTAATGCTAATCATGCTATTATTCCCACACAAGTGAAAACTTTAGGGTTTAAGTACTCATAAAAACATAATCAAAATGCTACTGGTCCTATGAGCACAACACAAAAATATGTGGCTACACAACCACAAATTTTTATGCCAAAAATTCTACACATGAGAGAATTTTTCCATAACATTTGCATAGTCATGACAAAACTACTCATGCTTTTCTACCAACTCAAATGCAAGCTAGCAGAGGTGATACCAACACAATATAAGTACCAACATGGTACTGGATCTAATCTCTCAACACCACAATCCAAGTGCTTGCACATAATTTATCACTCAAAAATTCTATGCAAGTATTAACTAGAGATAAAACATATGCTACTAACATAAAATCCTATTTCTTCTCAACTCAAGTCCACACAACCTAACATGCTAAAATAGCTAAGTAAACCTTAGAAAACAAGTTCACACAACTTGTACATGCTAGAAAACAATATTGCAACATAAAAATATATTCACACAAATTAATTACCTAACATGCCAAAATGGCAGAAACATGCAAATTAAAGATCTGTCCACCAAATTTTCTATGATGCTCTAAAAATTAAACCCATCTAGTTTTGGATAGCCCTAAACATATACAAGACCATCCAATTTAGTTTGCATCAAAAATCATCTTTAATGATTTTATAAAAATCACCAAAGTGCTCTCTGGTGTTTTACCAAATTGCATGCCATTTCCAAAATACTAGGAATTTCGAAGCAAGGTTAATTTCTCCTGTTAGGAAATTTCAAGGGCTTTCAAATGCAATTGTATACACCTCATTCTGAGTTGTGAAATTAAAATGGTGCTCATTTTGCTGTTTCTGGTACCTGTTGCCAAAACATTTTTCATGTCTAAAATATTCCTCCAAATGTAGATCTACAAATTGGAGATGGTTTAGATTTTGTTGCTTTACCACTGTGAATTTTATCTTGGTCAAATTCCTCTTTTAGGTTAGCCTTTAGGGCCAAAAGTAAACAGGTACAATTTCTGTAAAAATAAATTGGAAAAACAACTATGGATGGGCCAGATCCGCAACTGGGCCGGCCTGGACATTTTGCACCGCGGGCAGATCTAGCCGCAGTGGCTGACCAGCGGGCCAGGCGGCCACGCAGGCAGCGCGGCCCCACCCGCGGGTTTGACCTGCTCCTGCGCGGGGTCAAGGCCCGCTGACGTCGCATGACATCACCCACCGGCGGGAGGACTCCGGCGAGGTACAATCCCGTTGATTCCGGCCACCAAAACGCGAATTAAAAACATCCGCACGAAGCTCTCAACGCGGGGAAGCAACCGAGCGGGGCCTCGTTTCCCGGGAGTCGCCGGAGAGCGGCGGCGACGACGGCGCGCGGCGGCCGAGAGAGGAAGGCGGCGCGGCGACGAATTAGAGGGTTAGGGAGAGGGGAAAAGGGACGGCGAGGTGCGCCTGATCACCATGAACGCGAGGGGACGCACGGTGAAGGCGGAGGAGGAGCGAGGCGGCGGTGATCCCTCGCCGGAGTTCGCCGGACTCGAAGACGAAAACGGACGGCGCGGGCTCCTCGCGGCCTTTCGCCTCGATTCCTTCTGCAGGGAGGACAAGCACGTCGAGGCGGAGAGTAAGAGCCCAACGGGCGGGAGAGAGAGGGGGCAGATAGCAGACCAGTGCACATGGGGGGGCTATCCACCTAGAAACCTTCCACTCGAAGCAATGGCTGTAACACCTGGGGTGTTACCCTAATAGAGAGTTGTTTGTTTTCCTTTTTGCTTGCATCACATGCATCACATTGCATTGCACCATGTTTGCATCACAACTGAAAATTCAAAACAATTTAAACTTTCACCCCCTGCTCAAAAATTCCAATTTCAAAATTTCAAACTAAACCACTCAATTGTTTTTCACTGGTTGAATTTGTTTTAATCAACTTGCTTGTTAATAAAATGTTCCCTGTTATTAAAACCCTAATGGCAAATTTCCAAACATTCAAATCAAATCAATCTTATTTATCATATTTCAATATGGGTTTGAAAATTAAAATTTGGCAAACAAACTAATTTCAATAATGTTTGTATAATTGCTTGTTGCTTATTAAATAAAATTTGTTTAAATCCAAAATTCCAACCAAACCCTATTTGAAAAATCACCTAACAATTTAATATCCAATTAATAATTTCAAGTTGTTGAAATTTCTTTTTAACTACCTTGTTGTTGTTGTTTTGCAAATTAATAAAAATCTAACTATCAAATAAACACCCCAACCTTATTTTGGAATTCAAATAACAAAGTAGAAATCAAATTAACATTCTAAATTTTGAAGTTAATGATTAACATTACTTTTATGTGCTGTTTTGCAAAATAACAAAATGTATTTATAAACTAAAAAGAAAACCCTAACCCTTTTCTATCTCTCTCTCCCTTTTATTCTTTACAAAAAAAATCAACTAATAGAAAAAAAAGCAAAGGAGAGGGCAGCCCATTATTTCCCTTTCCTCCCCCCAGCCCACCAAACCTCCTAGCCCAATACCCCCCCTCTCTGTTGTCGTCTTCTTCCACGGTACGAACAGCCACAGAACCACTCGATCATCCCCCCCCTCTCGATGCTGCTCCGTACCAGGCTCCAATCCCCATATAACCACCCACCAACCCTCTGCCCTAGCACGCCCTAGCCCTGCCTCCTCCCACACCGCCGCCACCCTCTCTCCCTCCTCATCCAACTCCCCTCTGCTTCTTCTGAACCCTGCACCGCACCTCCACCCAACCGCCGTGAGAATCATCGCCACCATCCCGTCGCCGGCCATCCTCGAGTTAAACCCACCGCGGGAATGGAACCGCGGTGGTTCACCCTCACCTTTCGCCTCCTCGACGCGTGCTGGGAGACGCAGTAGCGGCCGCGCCGTCGCCGGCATACCCCTCCGTTCTGCTCCATCTACTGAACACCGACGACCACCTGGTGAGCGCCCACCCTTTCTCCTGTCCCTCTCCCTCTACGCACTGCTCGCCTACGTGAAGTCCCTCGCGTGTCCACTGCCTCCGCTCGCCCGGGGTCGCCGTCAGGTGCCGGTGATCGTCGGAGCAGTCGCTGTTCTTCCTCTGTCAGTCAATCGTGCAGGTTCAGGAAAAACTGCGTTCGTTTGTTTCAGTTAACCACCCGGCACACCATATCTTCAGTCGCACCCCTTACCTGTCAAGGATTCGTTCGCAGCCCAACTGGCAGAGCAACCGCGCGCACACGCGAGCCATCGCGGGTTCGATCCCCCGCGGGCGCACCCCTTTTCTCTTATTTTTTCCATCGCTGACAGGCCAGCCCCACCCGTCAGCGGCCCACCGTGGCCACGCAAGCGCACAGCGCCACGCTGGCCCCCGTGGCCCACCCTGCAGTGGCTGTGGCTAGCTGCTGCACGGTGCAAAATGTTTAAAACTTTTTCCGTTAATTCTCAAAATACTTTTAAATGGCAGAATTAAATACAAAAACTAAAACTTGAATAACTTTTAATCTATAAGTCCAATAAATACAAGTTGTATATGTTTGTTGTTCCAAATTTAATCATCTTTCCAAATATTCCAATTGTGTACTGTTTTGAAATTCCCAAATGAATTTAAAATTCAAATTTGAATAATTCAAATGCAAATTGCTAAATCCAATAACAAATTCATTATTAATCCAATAAATACAAATAAAATATGTTTTCCATACCATTTTGAATAACCTTTTCAAATATAATTTTTGTTTCATGTTTTGAATAATTTAAATTGCCTAAATAATTTAATACTGTTTAATTCATTTAAATTTGATAAAATCATAACTTGCTCAAAATAAAATAATTTTGAACATGCAAAATATGTTTTCAAACCATCAAAGTGTGAACTTTTCAAATGTGAGTTTGAATTTATGTTTTGAACAAATAAAACTTCAATTAAATTCAAACTTGTTTCAAATCCATTTAAAACTTGTTTAATATTGTTTAGTTCATAATTAAATTATCCTAATTCCAATTTCAATATTTGAAACATGTAATCCAACTAAAATTTGATGTTCTTTTCAAATATAAATTTTGTTATTTGTTTTGAACACTTTAAATTGATGAAAACAACAATTGTTGGTGTGACACCCTTAAGGAACCAAAATTTTCTAACTTAATAAATAAATTTCTAAAATGGGTAAACCTTATTTCCAACTGGTTCTATTGTTGTTATTTTGTTGTTTTCCTCATCCATGCCTCATCCTAAACCACTTTCACCTAATGATTAGTAGGAAAACAATTGTTCCAACCATAATTCATGGGCTTTTCATATGCAACTCAAATTGCATAGGGGTCCATTTAAATCTGTTTATCTTGTCAACTAGTTTACCTTGATGCATCTTTAAACTTGTCATGCATCCATATCTTGATCATGCTGGATCTTTTGCTGTAGTAGTAATTGTTGCATCCGGTGTTTGTTCGAGGTTCATTGCTTCTTCCCGGATAGGACGTTGAGATGATGTGAGCAACGACAAGTTCTGCTACCCTGCAGGATCTCAGGCAAGTATACTCACTTGCTGCCATATGGCTGCCTTTCATCACTTGTTACCGATACTTTCCGTTGTTCTTTTCTGCTAGCCTTAGTAGTAGTTGTTTCTGTTACGAACCCATCACATGAATCCCTTAACCTGGATATTGCCTCACCTCCATACCTATAACCATTGCTTGTTGCCCGTGTCTTACTAGCATGCTTAGGGTTGTTTTGCTCGAGTTTGTTACCCGTTACTTTCTGTTACTACTCTATTATGTTCTGGGGGCTCGAGGTTAATCAATCAATCAATCATGTTAATGCTAATGGTAATAATAAATTGATGATAAGGCACCGGCAGGAGGCCCTTTGTGGTTTTGAGGCCTGCTAGTGTCGACCCTAATAGGAAAAGGGTCTTGTCTACTGATCCATGATGAGCGCACTACCCGCATGTGGGAAGCGAGTATGGGCGCCCCCCTCAATTTGACTCGATTCGCATCTCGTCCAAATCGCCTCATTTAGTTCGGGCTTTCCATTTGCTGCATGCATGATCTTGCGAGCCCTTGGATCCCGGGTGGAACTTTCGTAGTCGGCATATAGGGGGACACGTTCTTAGAGTGCTATGAGGGTCCATTTTCTTCTGGGCTCGATTAGCCGTGCGCCCAAGGTTCTTTGGGCTTGATGCGAAGAAGAGTTGAGTTGTGTAGAGTACCTCGCTTGGTGGGGTGATCTCCCATCTGGCGGGTTATTCTTGCGTGTACGGCTAAATTGGTGCAACCCTGCAGGGATAATCTTCTCGAGAAGCCGTGTTTTCCGCGGTTATGGATTACTTGGTGAAAGTACTGGCTAACAAGTACTCAGGACAACTTAAACCTAATGATTAACAATCTTACACTCAATGATTAACAACTTGACTAGTAATAGGCTTATTGACACAATAATCTGAACCATCATTAATCCAACTGTGTGAGTTATCCTCGGATTGCTTCTTCGGATAAGGGGCGAGATCCAGGATGGGTTTGTTTGAAGTTATCTTTCAGTTGGTTACAATACTCGATCTTATCTTCTTTCTGTTAGCCGGAAGTTGTAGTATCTCTCTGTAGTTGGTTAGTGCAGCCTGCTGTCGCTTATTTGCAATAACCCCTTCCTTTCCGTTGATCCCAAAGTATTTATATCTTGTGATGACTGGCTACGCCGGTATCTTGTGAGTATGGTTTATCCACTTGCCAGTACTTAACTGTACTGACCCACGAATCTTTTTCGTGGCTGCATATTCAACATTGCAGTCAACAGGTTTGAAGTCTGACGACGTTAGCTTGGGAATCCCTCCGGCTTGGCCTGGGCAGGGATTGGACGCTCTCGGTTATCTTCAGGACTCTTAGTCCAATTTGTATCTTGTCCGTAGACGGACGATATGTTGTTTCTTCCGCTGTTATTTGGATCTTTGTAATGTATCAGTTGTATCCTTGGCTCGTTTGAGTCATCTTGTAAATCTCTTTCTGTTGTTGTTGTGGATTATTCGTGAACTATTGTAATGTTATCACAAGTGGCAACCTGGAATCGGTTATTATGTGGATTTTGGCGGGAATGCTGAAATCTGCATAGTGCCCGATCTCGGGGCGTCACAAATGGTATCAGAGCCTTGGTTCCGATTCCCGAGATTGTTTCGATACGAATGGTTATCGAAGCAACAGGTCCGCAAATCCTGTAGGATAACCTAGCTAACGGTCGTTGTTTCTAGAATGTCAAAAACTATTTCTGCTAAACTATTTTGGAAAACATCTCAATAGGATTCTTGTTTTTCTCCTTATCCCTATTCTATTTCCCCTCCCATCTTATTTGTTTTGGAGTCTTCCCCCCTTGTCTATCTTCCAAAGTGTTAGGATCCTACGTGGGTGGACGTTTTCTGAGCCTTTAACCTAATAGGTTCGATCATCGGAAGATTCCTGGTGGAAGAACATCGTCGTCACTCCGAGCAAGAATCCCTTGTTAGTGGTGTCGAGAAGCCCTTGTTAGTGGTGTCGAGGAGATCAACTGGAAGCACGAAGAATCGATAGTCGAGCTTCTTTCCCCTCCCGGGTTAGCAGGTGGATTGCGAGGGCGCAATCCCTTGTTAGTGGTGTCGTCTGTAACACCTGGGGTGTTACCCTAATAGAGAGTTGTTTGTTTTCCTTTTTGCTTGCATCACATGCATCACATTGCATTGCACCATGTTTGCATCACAACTGAAAATTCAAAACAATTTAAACTTTCACCCCCTGCTCAAAATTTCCAATTTCAAAATTTCAAACTAAACCACTCAATTGTTTTTCACTGGTTGAATTTGTTTTAATCAACTTGCTTGTTAATAAAATGTTCCCTGTTATTAAAACCCTAATGGCAAATTTCCAAACATTCAAATCAAATCAATCTTATTTATCATATTTCAATATGGGTTTGAAAATTAAAATTTGGCAAACAAACTAATTTCAATAAAGTTTGTATAATTGCTTGTTGCTTATTAAATAAAATTTGTTTAAATCCAAAATTCCAACCAAACCCTATTTGAAAAATCACCTAACAATTTAATATCCAATTAATAATTTCAAGTTGTTGAAATTACTTTTTAACTACCTTGTTGTTGTTGTTTTGCAAATTAATAAAAATCTAACTATCAAATAAACACCCCAACCTTATTTTGGAATTCAAATAACAAAGTAGAAATCAAATTAACATTCTAAATTTTGAAGTTAATGATTAACATTACTTTTATGTGCTGTTTTGCAAAATAACAAAATGTATTTATAAACTAAAAAGAAAACCCTAACCCTTTTCTATCTCTCTCTCCCTTTTATTCTTTACAAAAAAAAAATCAACTAATAGAAAAAAAAAGCAAAGGAGAGGGCAGCCCATTATTTCCCTTTCCTCCCCCCAGCCCACCAAACCTCCTAGCCCAATACCCCCCCTCTCTGTTGTCGTCTTCTTCCACGGTACGAACAGCCACAGAACCACTCGATCATCCCCCCTCTCGATGCTGCTCCGTACCAGGCTCCGATCCCCATATAACCACCCACCAACCCTCTGCCCTAGCACGCCCTAGCCCTGCCTCCTCCCACACCGCCGCCACCCTCTCTCCCTCCTCATCCAACTCCCCTCTGCTTCTTCTGAACCCTGCACCGCACCTCCACCCAACCGCCGTGAGAATCATCGCCACCATCCCGTCGCCGGCCATCCTCGAGTTAAACCCACCGCGGGAATGGAACCGCGGTGGTTCACCCTCACCTTTCGCCTCCTCGACGCGTGCTGGGAGACGCAGTAGCGGCCGCGCCGTCGCCGGCATACCCCTCCGTTCTGCTCCATCTACTGAACGCCGACGACCACCTGGTGAGCGCCCACCCTTTCTCCTATCCCTCTCCCTCTACGCACTGCTCGCCTACGTGAAGTCCCTCGCGTGTCCACTGCCTCCGCTCGCCCGGGGTCGCCGTCAGGTGCCGGTGATCGTCGGAGCAGTCGCTGTTCTTCCTCCGTCAGTCAATCGTGCAGGTTCAGGAAAAACTGCGTTCGTTTGTTTCAGTTAACCACCCGGCACACCATATCTTCAGTCGCACCCCTTACCTGTCAAGGATTCGTTCGCAGCCCAACTGGCAGAGCAACCGCGCGCACACGCGAGCCATCGCGGGTTCGATCCCCCGCGGGCGCACCCCTTTTCTCTTATTTTTTCCATCGCTGACAGGCCAGCCCCACCCGTCAGCGGCCCACCGTGGCCACGCAAGCGCACAACGCCACGCTGGCCCCCGTGGCCCACCCTGCAGTGGCTGTGGCTAGCTGCTGCACGGTGCAAAATGTTTAAAACTTTTTCTGTTAATTCTCAAAATACTTTTAAATGGCAGAATTAAATACAAAAACTAAAACTTGAATAACTTTTAATCTATAAGTCCAATAAATACAAGTTGTATATGTTTGTTGTTCCAAATTTAATCATCTTTCCAAATATTCCAATTGTGTACTGTTTTGAAATTCCCAAATGAATTTAAAATTCAAATTTGAATAATTCAAATGCAAATTGCTAAATCCAATAACAAATTCATTATTAATCCAATAAATACAAATAAAATATGTTTTCCATACCATTTTGAATAACCTTTTCAAATATAATTTTTATTTCATGGTTTGAATAATTTAAATTGCCTAAATAATTTAATACTGTTTAATTCATTTAAATTTGATAAAATCATAACTTGCTCAAAATAAAATAATTTTGAACATGCAAAATATGTTTTCAAACCATCAAAGTGTGAACTTTTCAAATGTGAGTTTGAATTTATGTTTTGAACAAATAAAACTTCAATTAAATTCAAACTTGTTTCAAATCCATTTAAAACTTGTTTAATATTGTTTAGTTCATAATTAAATTATCCTAATTCCAATTTCAATATTTGAAACATGTAATCCAACTAAAATTTGATGTTCTTTTCAAATATAAATTTTGTTATTTGTTTTGAACACTTTAACTTGATGAAAACAACAATTATTGGTGTGACACCCTTAAGGAACCAAAATTTTCTAACTTAATAAATAAATTTCTAAAATGGGTAAACCTTATTTCCAACTGGTTCTATTGTTGTTATTTTGTTGTTTTCCTCATCCATGCCTCATCCTAAACCACTTTCACCTAATGATTAGTAGGAAAACAATTGTTCCAACCATAATTCATGGGCTTTTCATATGCAACTCAAATTGCATAGGGGTCCATTTAAATCTGTTTATCTTGTCAACTAGTTTACCTTGATGCATCTTTAAACTTGTCATGCATCCATATCTTGATCATGCTGAATCTTTTGCCGTAGTAGTAATTGTTGCATCCGGTGTTTGTTCGAGGTTCATTGCTTCTTCCCGCATAGGACGTTGAGATGATGTGAGCAACGACAAGTTCTGCTACCTTGCGGGATCTCAGGCAAGTATACTCACTTGCTGCCATATGGCTGCCTTTCATCACTTGTTACCGATACTTTCCGTTGTTCTTTTCTGCTAGCCTTAGTAGTAGTTGTTTCTGTTACGAACCCATCACATGAATCCCTTAACCTGGATATTGCCTCACCTCCATACCTATAACCATTGCTTGTTGCCCGTGTCTTACTAGCATGCTTAGGGTTGTTTTGCTCGAGTCTGTTACCCGTTACTTTCTGTTACTACTCTATTATGTTCTGGGGGCTCGAGGTTAATCAATAAATCAATCCTGTTAATGCTAATGGTAATAATAAATTGATGATAAGGCACCGGCAGGAGGCCCTTTGTGGTTTTGAGGCCTGCTAGTGTCGACCCTAATAGGAAAAGGGTCTTGTCTACTGATCCATGATGAGCGCACTACCCGCATGTGGGAAGCGAGTATGGGCGCCCCCCTCAATTTGACTCGATTCGCATCTCGTCCAAATCGCCTGATTTAGTTCGGGCTTTCCATTTGCTGCATGCATGATCTTGCGAGCCCTTGGATCCCGGGTGGAACTTTCGTAGTCGGCATATAAGGGGACACGTTCTTAGAGTGCTATGAGGGTCCATTTTCTTCTGGGCTCGATTAGCCGTGCGCCCAAGGTTCTTTGGGCTTGATGCGAAGAAGAGTTGAGTTGTGTAGAGTACCTCGCTTGGTGGGGTGATCTCCCATCTGGCGGGTTATTCTTGCGTGTACGGCTAAATTGGTGCAACCCTGCAGGGATAATCTTCTCGAGAAGCCGTGTTTTCCGCGGTTATGGATTACTTGGTGAAAGTACTGGCTAACAAGTACTCAGGACAACTTAAACCTAATGATTAACAATCTTACACTCAATGATTAACAACTTGACTAGTAATAGGCTTATTGACACAATAATCTGAACCATCATTAATCCAACTGTGTGAGTTATCCTCGGATTGCTTCTTCGGATAAGGGGCGAGATCCAGGATGGGTTTGTTTGAAGTTATCTTTCAGTTGGTTACAATACTCGATATTATCTTCTTTCTGTTAGCCGGAAGTTGTAGTATCTCTCTGTAGTTGGTTAGTGCAGCCTGCTGTCGCTTATTTGCAATAACCCCTTCCTTTCCGTTGATCCCAAAGTATTTGTATCTTGTGATGACTGGCTACGCCGGTATCTTGTGAGTATGGTTTATCCACTTGCCAGTACTTAACCGTACTGACCCACGAATCTTTTGTCGCACCCAAGGTTTCTAGAGGATACTCATCGCACGAACTGGAAGTCAGGTGCTTGGATTATGGGGCATAACTGCTCCCACGTCCCAGCTTCCTGGTAGGCCTGCGCTTATGCGCGACAACACAAGCCCTGCTTCCACCGTCGAAGTAAACTATCCGCTAGGAACCTAAGGCACTACTGTCGACGTACTTCATATTCAAACACGCACTGTACGTCAACAGCTTTGAACGAAATGATAGCACAAACTGTCTCTAAGACACAAAAGAATGAAATAAGTGCAACTGGCCTTCACTAAGGCAGAAAATATCGAATACAAACATCCAGAGGACACATGTCCCAACATATCATCCATTACAACAGCGGAAGCAATCAAAGGGGTCTGAGTACAGACAAATCCATGGCTTAAGAAGCCGGAGAAAACAAAGAGAAGCGAAGCCCATCCACGTAGGTTCTGGATCCTGCCCTGGTCCAGCTAACTACTCGTCTGCAGTCTCGTCGAACTCCACAAAGTAGCCATCCTGGGAAGCATCGTAGTCGTAGTCGTACTCTGCGTAAACCACAGCCCCAACGGGGTCAGTACATCCAAGTACTGGCAAGCAAGACTCACAGTTCATCAAGGAGTTACCCGTCAACACAAGCATTGATGCTTGGGATCAACGGAAGAAAGGGGTGATATGAAAGTTGCTGCTGTCTGCTCTAACCAACTACAGAAGATAACTACAAGTTCCGGCTAACAGAAAAGATAAGATCGAGGATTGTAACCAACTGAAAGATAACTTCAACCAAACCCATCCTGGATCTCGCCCCTTATCCGAAGAAGCAATCCGAGGATAACTCACACAGTTGTGATAAGGTGAATCAAGTTATTGTGTGAATAACCTATTACTAGTCAGGTTATTAATTATTGGGTGAAACATGATTGATCATTATGTTGAAGTTGTCCTGAGTACTTGTTAGCCAGTACTTTCACCAAGTAATCCATAACCGCGGAAAACACGGCTTCTCGAGAAGATTATCCCTGCAGGGTTGCACCAATTTGGCCGTACACTCATGAATATCCCGCCAGATGGGATGCCTCCCACCAAGCGGGGCACTCAACACAACCAACCATTCTTCGCATCAAGCCCAAAGCACCTTGGGCGCACGGCTAATCGAGCCCAGAAGAAAATGGACCCTCATAGCACTCTAAGAACGTGTCCCCCTATATGCCGACTACAAAAGTTCCACCCTGCGCTGGGCTCGCAAAAACATGCATGCGGCAAATAGAAAGCACGAACTAAATGAGATGATTTGGACGAGATGCGAATCAGGTCAAGTTGAGGGGGGCGCCCATACTCGCTTCCCAAATGCGGGTAGTGCGCTCATCATGGATCAGTAGACAAGACCCTTTTCCTATTAGGGTCGACACTAGCAGGCTCCAAAACCACTCATGGGCCTCCTGCCGGTGCCTTATCATCAAATTATTATTACCATTAGCAATTAACAGGATTGATTGATTAACAACGAGCCCCGGTACAAGATAATAAGATGGTAAAAGTAGTAACCGACAACAGACTCGAGTAAAAGCAACCCTAAGCATGCTATATAATACTAAGGCACAAACAAAGGCTGTAGGTATGGAGGGGAGGCAGTATCATTGGTTCAGGGTATCATGTGATAGGTTCGGAGAACAAGCAACGATACATAGGGCTAGCAATAGTAGACAAAAGGATAGTATCGACAACAAGTGTGGAAAGGAACTCGATGATTCATGTGAGTGATAACTTGCCTGGCAGCTCAGTAGCCGGGTACTGGGCTAGGTCCTTAGTAGTGGTGTCGTAAGGATCGTCGGTCTCAACGTAGTCGTCGTCTAACCGAGAAGAAGCAAACAGACAAAACAGGAATGTAAACAATCATGTTCATGGCATTGTGCACAGTCAATATGATGCATGACAGTTTAATAGGTGCATCTAGATAAACTGACTAACATGATAGCACAAATTAAATGGACCCATATGCAAGGGTTGCATATGGAAAAGGATCCATTGAAACAATTGGAACAAATGATTTACAACTATTTATTAGGTGTTGGTTGTTATCATGATGTATGCATGATGAATAACAATAACATAACAATTTAAATGCAATTGGAATGATAGTTAGCAATTTAGAAAGGCATTTATTAAATTTGGAATTTTGTTACTTAAACATGGTACACAAACAATTATTGTTTTCATCAAGTTAGGGTGTGCCAAACAATTTACAAATTTTATATTTGAAAAGGTTATCAAATTTTAGTTGAGTTACATGTTTCACATTTTGAAATTGGACTTTGGATTATTTAATTATGAATTAAACAATATTAAACAATTTTTAATTGAATTAAACAAGATTTAAATTGTTTAGGCAATTTAAATTATTCAAACCAGAAAACAAAATTTATATTTGAATAGAGTATTCAAAAAGGTGTGAAAAACATATTTTATTTGAATTATTTGAAAACAGTATGAATTAGTTATGAATTATTTCAATTTGCATTTGAATTATTCAAATTTGAAATTTAAATGCATTTTTGAAAATTCAAAACAGAACACAAATAAGCTAGATGGAAAGATTATGAAATTTGGATATGAAAACATATAAAGTTTGCATTTGTTGGATTTATAAAATGGGAGACATTGAATTTTAAAGTTTTGATTTAATTCTGTTATTTAAAAAGAATTTGGAATTTTTGAATTACGCAGAAAACCTTTTGTTACTCAGGTTCTCGCTACCCACTGCTACTGCGCAGTGGGCCAGAGGGGCCAGCGTGGCGCACACGCTTGCGTGGCTTCCAGTGCCACTGCCTGGTGGGCCACTGCGCGTGGGAGAAAATCTCCAAAAAAAGGTTGCGGCTTCCGGGACTCGAACCCGTGCCCAGGCGCTGCGCGCAAAGGTTCAGTACCACTGCGGTGTTCGCGTTCAGCTGACAGAGGAGGCGACGCAGAGAGGATATAGTTTCAGTTCGCGCAAGACTGAACTTTTAACTGACGAAACACTGGGTGCTCGACTGACAGAAGGAAAACAGAGGGGCTCGCCGGCGATCAACGGCACGGCGGCGCTCGCTGTGGCTGTGCTGGACGTTACGGATCGATGCACGGATGCAGAAGAGGGAGGAGGGAACGGTGAACGGAGCTCACCGTAGTTTCGTCGCGGTTGCAGTGAGGCGCGGCGAGGTTGCAGCGGAGAGGTGGAGGACGGCGGCGAGGATCTGGTCGACGGCGGGCTCCCTGGAGGTGTCCAACGTGCAGAGGGTGCGGTGGCGAACTCGTGCCCGTGCTCAAACGATGACGTGCTGCTCTGCCACGGCGTCGAGATGCTCGGGTTCAGTAGACATGGCACGGTGGCCGGAAAAAGGAGAAGGGACGGCGTCGACGATCGGAAGCTCACCGTGGCGATTGCGGTTGTCCAAGGGGAAGAGGAAACCACGGCGATCTGATTCCTGCTTGTGAGTGGCTAGGTGGGAGATCTCTGCGGCGGCGCCATTGAATTCTTCAGAAGCTCGCCGGCGGGATAGTTGCAGAGAGGGGGCTCGACGGGGAAGGAGGCGAATTGGCGGCGGATACGAAGTGGAGGCGGAACCCTAGGCACTAGGGCACAGCGCCAGGTGCCTAGGAGGTACTTATAGGGCCTGCACGCTGCCCTAGCCGCCGGAGTAGCTCGGGGTTGCGGTGGCTCCGCCGGATGCTCTGCCGTACGGGGCAACGAAGGAGGAATAGAGGGCAGCACGAATCTTGGCGCGGACGAATCGGTACGAGGGCCACTTGGGCTGGCTGCGCGCGCTGGTAGGCTTAGCTGGGCTGGGCTGGCTGGGTCTCCTGCTGCGCGCGCGTAGGTTAGCTGCTTTTTATTCTTTTTCTGTTTTTTTTTTTTGTAGATTGCTTTTGGAAGAAAGTTGTTAAGGTTTTAAGCAAGAAAAATTACAGAAAAAATCAGTTAAGCTTTTTAGGTGATTAGAAACCACCCTGCAAGCTTGGATTTCAAAAATTGAAATTTAAAATTATAGTTTGTGTTTGAATCCAAAATAGAGGGATTTGAGTTTAATAAAACCTTAATAAAAACATGTATAAGAATAGAGTTACCCCTAGGGTTTTAGAATGATTTAGAGGGGGGGAGAAATGTTTGGTGAGTTTTATGGTTTCCAAAAGGTACTGATTTGAGAATTTGGAAATGATTTGAATTTAATTGGTGGAATTAAAGGAATGATTTGAGGCAACAATTTAATAGTTGAACATCAATGAATTATTTGGAAAACAATGAAAGGTTTTGTTTTGCAATTCTTTGTTTGAAAGATTGTAACAGACAAGTGTGAAAACAAGGTTTGATTCATTATGAAAACAATGCAAACATAAATAAAACAAATGCAATGAGATGATGACATGATGCATTGCTTGAAATTAAACAAGAAATTGAACCACTAAGGGATGTTTTCATACTTGGATGTTACAAAACGCCCCCCCTTGAAGGAATCGCGCCCCGAGATTCCCTACTGAGATGTGAAAAGGTCCGGATACTTCTTGCGAAGATCCTCTTCGGTCTCCCACGTTGCCTCTTTATCAGAATGATGCGACCATTGGACTTTCAAGAACTTGGTGCTCTTGTTGCGAGTCTTACGCTCGGTCTCATCGAGAATACGAATAGGGTGCTCCTCATAAGATAGATCATCTTGCAGCTCAATGGAATCATGATCAACTGCACGATCTGGATCTTTGAAACACTTCTTGAGCTGTGACACGTGGAACACATCGTGCACTTTGGATAGTTTTTCTGGAAGTTCAAGACGATAAGCATTCTCTGCACGTCTTGAGAGGATGTTGAAAGGGCCAATGTATCTTGGTGCAAGCTTTCCTTTCACACAGAAACGATGAGTGCCTCTGAGGGGAGTTACACGGAGATATGCCTTATCACCAGGTGCATAGACCATATCCCTGTGTTTGCTATCATAATAGCTCTTCTGACGAGACTGAGCAATCCTGAGATTGTCACGAATGATACGAACTTTCTCCTCGGCTTCCTTAACAATGTCAGGGCCTAAAAGTGAACGTTCACCAGCTCCAGACCAATTGATTGGACTCCTGCATCTGCGACCATACAGTGCCTCAAATGGTGCCATGCCTAGGCTTGCCTGGTAGCTGTTGTTGTAGGAGAATTCAGCATATGGAAGGCAATCCTCCCATTTCATGCCAAAGGAGAGACCACATGCTCTGAGCATATCCTCGAGAATCTGATTGACTCTTTCTACTTGCCCCTGCGACTGAGGGTGATAAGCTGTGCTGAACAGAAGTTTGGTGCCCAATGCTTCTTGAAAGCTTTTCCAGAAATGAGAAGTGAAGATACTTCCACGGTCTGAGCTTATTTCCAATGGAACACCATGAAGGGGAACAACCTTTGCTGTGTAGAGCTCTGCTAACTGGCTAGCTGAGATAGTTTCCTTTACAGCATAGAAGTGAGCAACCTTAGTGAGACGGTCAATAACAACGAAGATTGCATCGTTGCCCTTTTTGGACTTTGGAAACCCAGTAACGAAGTCCATTTCAATCATGTCCCACTTCCACTCAGGAATTTTCAGAGGTTGGAGTAGACCTGTTGTCTTCTGATGGACTGCCTTAACACGTTGACAAACGTCGCATTCAGAAACGTATTGAGCAATTTCACGTTTCATGCCAGACCACCAATACAGAGTCTTGAGATCCTGGTACATCTTTGTACTTCCAGGGTGAATGGATAGAGGAGTTTCATGAGCCTCCTTGAGAATGATATCCTTGAGACTTTGAATCTGAGGAACTGCAATGCGTCCTTCAAAGAACACAGTTCCCTTGTCATCAATTGAGAAAGACTTGAATTTATCATTGCCCTCCTTGATGTGATCCACAATCTTCTTGATTTCATTATCACGAAGTTGTTCAGAACGAATCTTGTCCTCGAGAGTTGGGCTGGCTGTCAAGCTAGCAAGGTATCCTTCAGGAACAAGACCAAGGTTCAGCTTCTGGAATTCTTCATGAAGTGGAGGTTGGCTTTCCATGATCATGAGATTATTGCAATAGGATTTGCGACTGAGAGCATCGGCCATAACATTAGCCTTGCCTGGAGTGTAAGAAATGGTGAGGTCAAAGTCTTTAATCTTCTCAATCCATCTCCTTTGCCTGAGGTTCAGATCTGGCTGAGTGAAGATGTATTTCAGACTCTTATGATCGGAAAAGATTTCAGTTTTGTTACCCAACAAGTATTGTCTCCATTTCTTGAGGGCAAACACAACTGCTGCAAGTTCAAGATCATGAGTGGGATAGTTTTGCTCATGTGGGTTCAACTGACGTGAAGCATAAGCGACAACTTGACGTTCTTGCATAAGAACTGGTCCTAGGCCTTGGAGAGATGCATCACAGAATATCTGGAAAGGTTTGGTAGTGTCTGGGCCAACTAGAACAGGTGTGGAAGTGAGTTTAGTCTTCAGGAGGTTGAAACTCTCATCACATTGTGGAGTCCAAATGAACTTTTTGTCCTTCTTTGTGAGATCAGTGAGAGGTTTAGCAATCTTGGAAAAGTTTTGGACGAAACGACGGCAATAGCTAGCCAAGCCAAGAAAGCTTCTAACTTGTTTCACCGTCTTAGGGGGTTTCCAATCAACAATTGCCTTAACCTTTTCAGGATCAATGGCAATGCCTTTGGCAGAGATGATATGACCAAGATATGCAACTTCTGGAATCCAGAACTCACATTTGGAAAACTTTGCATACAGACGATGCTCGCGAAGTTTCATGAGAGTGAGACGAAGGTGTTCTCCATGCTCTTCCTCGGATTTAGAGTAGACTAGAATGTCATCAAGATATACCACAACGAACTTGTCGAGGTATTCATGGAAGACAGAATTCATGAGTCTTGAGAACGTTGCCGGTGCATTGGTGAGACCAAAGGACATGACGGTGTATTCATATAGACCGTACCGAGTGGTGAAAGCTGTCTTAGGAATATCTTCCTTTCTGATCTTTATCTGATGGTAACCCATCCTCAAGTCCAACTTTGAGAATATTGAGGCTCCAGCAAGTTGATCAAAAAGATCATCGATACGAGGAAGTGGATACTTGTTCTTGATGGTTTTCTCGTTGAGAGGACGATAGTCAACCACGAGTCTCTTAGTTTGATCCTTCTTGGCAACAAACAGAGTTGGGCAACCCCAAGCGGAGGAACTAGGCTGAATGAAACCTTTGTCCATGTACATATCGATTTGCTCCTTCAACAATTTCAGTTCAGGAGGAGCTATCTTATATGGATGCTTAGAGATTGGAGCAGTACCTGGCTCAAGCTCGATCACGAACTCAACTGCTCTGTCCGGAGGCATCCCTGGCAACTCCTCTGGAAAGACGTCAGGGAATTCACAAACCACCGGAACATTTTCAATTGCAGGAAGGGGTTTGGCATCGAGGTTGAACAGCTGAACAGAACTTGATCCATATGGAGAATAGACTATCTGGCCTGAAGTGTGGGAGAGAGTTATTGACTTTTGAGCACAGTCAATTTTAGCTTTGTGGGTCTTCAACCAATCCATACCCAGAATGACATCAATGTCAGAATTTCCCAGCAACATGAGTGAAGCAAGGAATACACGACCTCCAATTAGGATCTCATTGTCCATGCTTATCTTGGAAGTCAACATTTGCGGTCCCGGAGAGTGAACAGTCATTTGATTGCTTAGCGGAACCAGAACTAGGTTGTATGCTTTTGCAAAAATCTTTGACACAAAGGAATGCGATGCTCCAGTATCATACAACACTTTAGCTGGAATAGAGTTTACGGGTAATATACCGAGAACGACGTCAGCAGCCTCCTCAGCTTTGTCGGCCTTGATATGGTTCACCCTCGCGTTCCTCCCGACAGGCCTGTTGTTGGAGTTGAAGGCTTTAGCCGGGGGAGCACGAACCATAGCCTGGTTGGTGTTGGGGCGAGGAGGTAGGGGTAGCTGCTTCTGAGTGCACTTATCAGCATAATGTCCAGTATCCTTGCACTTGTAGCAAGTGACGACACGAGAAGGACCTGGCCTTGGCTGCCCCATAGGGAACCTCTGACCCTGCATCTGAGATGGGTTGGGTGGGCGGGGACCAAAGCCTGGAGAAGCTTGGGCATTTGGAGCCCGAGTGACAGCACCATTTGGCACCCAGATGCGGCGCTTCTGCGGAGGGGTGGTCATGTTGGAGGAGGAACCACCCTCACGCGAGTGCTTGCGCGACTCTTCGAACGCCTTGCGCCCATTCTCCTCATTGAGCGCGGTGTTCACAAGCTCCACGAAGTCCTTGCACTTGATGTTGGTGAGAGCGTACTTCAGTTCCGGGTTAAAACCTCGGCGGAACCTTGCCATCTTCTTGGCTTCGGTGGACACTTCGTCACCAGCGTACCGAGCGAGACGATTGAACTCGTTCTGGTAGCCGAGAACGTCCAGCTTGCCCTGTCTGAGAGAGCAGAATTCCTCACGCATCCTTTCCATGAGACCATCCGGGATGTGGTGCTTCAGGAAGGCATCTCTGAAACATCCCCAGGTGATAGGATAGCCAGCTCTCATGGTCTGGTAGTTCTCCCACCAAGTAGCTGCCTGACCCTTCAGTAGGTAGGTGGCATACTTGACCTTATCCTCTTCTGCAACATGAGCAATCTCCAGAGCTCTTGCTACGTCACGGATCCAGTCATCAGCATCCAGGGGCTCACGTGTTGCCACGAAAGCTTTTGGGCCCAAGCTGAGGAAGTCCTTGATGGTGACCCTTGGAGCATTCTGGTTGTGTTGCTGGTTAGCCTGGATCTGGGCCATCTGTGTCACCACTTGGGTCATCTGAGCCAACAGTTCCCCCATTGGTGGTGGCGGAGGCGGGTTGTTCCTGGTTGGAGGCATCCTGAACAGAAATTCATTTTAGCACAACAACAGAAAAGGATAGACTTGGTAACCGAAAGATAGATTATTCCGACGCATGAATAGATAACCAACAGGTACATCATCACATGTTCAAATACATCAGAATATCCAACAGACCAATACATGGTTCGAAAACGAAAGGATAAACTAGACACAGCTAGTAATGGATACATCGGTACTCCCATGCTCATCACGCAGGACGGCGGTGAGTAGTACGACGAGAGATACGGTGAGGAGGAACCCCACGGAAGTAGGTATCACGACGATCCATGTAGATAGGAACTGCTCTGAGAGAAACTCTCGGTGTGGTGAAGTAGAAAGCGTCCTCTCCCTGTGCTCCATAGCGGGGAATCCCTGTGTAACCAGCTCCGAGGTCGAGAAGTGGGCCTCTGATCGGCTCGTAACCTCCAGCATCTGGCAACGGAAGACCAGCTGGCTGAACGACACGTGCGAAGCGCTCGTCTCCAACAAAGTCTGTGGTGTACGTCGCCAGACGAGTGAGAGCAAGGTGGAGCTGCTCCCTGACTGAGGCCAACTCCTGAGCAAGTGTGGAAGCAACGGCATCACTGTGACTAGCGAACTGTGCAGTGGTCTGCAGCCTGGAGCTATCAGTCTCGTAGGTATCCAGGTCGCGGTGGACAGTGAAGTGAACTCCCGCTGCCGTGATGTAACCACGGGGGATGTGACGAAAACTGGACTTATCAAACCCCCAGTAGTCAGCACGGAGGATGGTGAGACTCACATACGCTGCCTGCTGCACGGCCATATCCACTGTGGACCCTACTGCCTCGTACTGGTGTGCAATGCTCCTGCCATCATCCGACAGAATGTAGACGATAGCCCGGTAGCAAGTCTAGTCAAACTCTCGCTGGTGCTCGTAGACCTGGTACTCTGGCGCCCAACGGAACCCCAGATAGGTAACCATGTCTCTCAGCAACTCCGGAAAACCGGCGGTGCTCTCACAGCGAGTCATGCGAACCACCTGCGGGTAGTAGCTGAGACCCATCTGCAGATGATTTGGAAGGTTTTGATTAGACTCCGGTAGATGAAAAAGGATGTGGAAAACAACAACAAGGTTCAACGGACGATAATGATGTTGAAAAGAACATGATATTGAAGCAACATCGGGAAAACGAGACCAAAAGTCCTGAGGTACTACAGATAACCCAAAACACGTGAAATCCTAACTTGAAAGTTTAGGTGAGAACAGAAAACAACGTTGCACTTCCTTACCAGAAAAGGGTGGGTGGGTGGGGAAAGAAGAAAAATGGCAGAATTCCTACTCTCACGTTTCATTTTTCCTATATAGCTACAAAATAGTTTCTAGACTCAACTGCGACCAGTAAAAAGGGATCCTACAGGCAGACAGGCTCTGATACCATTTGTCGCACCCAAGGTTTCTAGAGGATACTCATCGCACGAACTGGAAGTCAGGTGCTTGGATTATGGGGCATAACTGCTCCCACGTCCCAGCTTCCTGGTAGGCCTGCGCTCATGCGCGACAACACAAGCCCTGCTTCCACCGTCGAAGTAAACTATCCGCTAGGAACCTAAGGCACTACTGTCGACGTACTTCATATTCAAACACGCACTGTACGTCAACAGCTTTGAACGAAATGATAGCACAAACTGTCTCTAAGACACAAAAGAATGAAATAAGTGCAACTGGCCTTCACTAAGGCAGAAAATATCGAATACAAACATCCAGAGGACACATGTCCCAACATATCATCCATTACAACAGCGGAAGCAATCAAAGGGGTCTGAGTACAGACAAATCCATGGCTTAAGAAGCCGGAGAAAACAAAGAGAAGCGAAGCCCATCCACGTAGGTTCTGGATCCTGCCCTGGTCCAGCTAACTACTCGTCTGCAGTCTCGTCGAACTCCACAAAGTAGCCATCCTGGGAAGCATCGTAGTCGTAGTCGTACTCTGCGTAAACCACAGCCCCAACGGGGTCAGTACATCCAAGTACTGGCAAGCAAGACTCACAGTTCATCAAGGAGTTACCCGTCAACACAAGCATTGATGCTTGGGATCAACGGAAGAAAGGGGTGATATGAAAGTTGCTGCTGTCTGCTCTAACCAACTACAGAAGATAACTACAAGTTCCGGCTAACAGAAAAGATAAGATCGAGGATTGTAACCAACTGAAAGATAACTTCAACCAAACCCATCCTGGATCTCGCCCCTTATCCGAAGAAGCAATCCGAGGATAACTCACACAGTTGTGATAAGGTGAATCAAGTTATTGTGTGAATAACCTATTACTAGTCAGGTTATTAATTATTGGGTGAAACATGATTGATCATTATGTTGAAGTTGTCCTGAGTACTTGTTAGCCAGTACTTTCACCAAGTAATCCATAACCGCGGAAAACACGGCTTCTCGAGAAGATTATCCCTGCAGGGTTGCACCAATTTGGCCGTACACTCATGAATATCCCGCCAGATGGGATGCCTCCCACCAAGCGGGGCACTCAACACAACCAACCATTCTTCGCATCAAGCCCAAAGCACCTTGGGCGCACGGCTAATCGAGCCCAGAAGAAAATGGACCCTCATAGCACTCTAAGAACGTGTCCCCCTATATGCCGACTACAAAAGTTCCACCCTGCGCTGGGCTCGCAAAAACATGCATGCGGCAAATAGAAAGCACGAACTAAATGAGATGATTTGGACGAGATGCGAATCAGGTCAAGTTGAGGGGGGCGCCCATACTCGCTTCCCAAATGCGGGTAGTGCGCTCATCATGGATCAGTAGACAAGACCCTTTTCCTATTAGGGTCGACACTAGCAGGCTCCAAAACCACTCATGGGCCTCCTGCCGGTGCCTTATTTTCAAATTATTATTACCATTAGCAATTAACAGGATTTATTGATTAACAACGAGCCCCGGTACAAGATAATAAGATGGTAAAAGTAGTAACCGACAACAGACTCGAGTAAAAGCAACCCTAAGCATGCTATATAATACTAAGGCACAAACAAAGGCTGTAGGTATGGAGGGGAGGCAGTATCATTGGTTCAGGGTATCATGTGATAGGTTCGGAGAACAAGCAACGATACATAGGGCTAGCAATAGTAGACAAAAGGATAGTATCGACAACAAGTGTGGAAAGGAACTCGATGATTCATGTGAGTGATAACTTGCCTGGCAGCTCAGTAGCCGGGTACTGGGCTAGGTCCTGAGTAGTGGTGTCGTAAGGATCGTCGGTCTCAACGTAGTCGTCGTCTAACTGAGAAGAAGCAAACAGACAAAACAGGAATGTAAACAATCATGTTCATGGCATTGTGCACAGTCAATATGATGCATGACAGTTTAATAGGTGCATCTAGATAAACTGACTAACATGATAGCACAAATTAAATGGACCCATATGCAAGGGTTGCATATGGAAAAGGATCCATTGAAACAATTGGAACAAATGATTTACAACTATTTATTAGGTGTTGGTTGTTATCATGATGTATGCATGATGAATAACAATAACATAACAATTTAAATGCAATTGGAATGATAGTTAGCAATTTAGAAAGGCATTTATTAAATTTGGAATTTTGTTACTTAAACATGGTACACAAACAATTATTGTTTTCATCAAGTTAGGGTGTGCCAAACAATTTACAAATTTTATATTTGAAAAGGTTATCAAATTTTAGTTGAGTTACATGTTTCACATTTTGAAATTGGACTTTGGATTATTTAATTATGAATTAAACAATATTAAACAATTTTTAATTGAATTAAACAAGATTTAAATTGTTTAGGCAATTTAAATTATTCAAACCAGAAAACAAAATTTATATTTGAATAGAGTATTCAAAAAGGTGTGAAAAACATATTTTATTTGAATTATTTGAAAACAGTATGAATTAGTTATGAATTATTTCAATTTGCATTTGAATTATTCAAATTTGAAATTTAAATGCATTTTTGAAAATTCAAAACAGAACACAAATAAGCTAGATGGAAAGATTATGAAATTTGGATATGAAAACATATAAAGTTTGCATTTGTTGGATTTATAAAATGGGAGATATTGAATTTTAAAGTTTTGATTTAATTCTGTTATTTAAAAAGAATTTGGAATTTTTGAATTACGCAGAAAACCTTTTGTTACTCAGGTTCTCGCTACCCACTGCTACTGCGCAGTGGGCCAGAGGGGCCAGCGTGGCGCACACGCTACTGCCTGGTGGGCCACTGCGCGTGGGAGAAAATCTCCAAAAAAAGGTTGCGGCTTCCGGGACTCGAACCCGTGCCCAGGCGCTGCGCGCAAAGGTTCAGTACCACTGCGGTGTTCGCGTTCAGCTGACAGAGGAGGCGATGCAGAGAGGATATAGTTTCAGTTCGCGCAAGACTGAACTTTTAACTGACGAAACACTGGGTGCTCGACTGACAGAAGGAAAACAGAGGGGCTCGCCGGCGATCAACGGCACGGCGGCGCTCGCTGTGGCTGTGCTGGACGTTACGGATCGATGCACGGATGCAGAAGAGGGAGGAGGGAACGGTGAACGGAGCTCACCGTAGTTTCGTCGCGGTTGCAGTGAGGCGCGGCGAGGTTGCAGCGGAGAGGTGGAGGACGGCGGCGAGGATCTGGTCGACGGCGGGCTCCCTGGAGGTGTCCAACGTGCAGAGGGTGCGGTGGCGAACTCGTGCCCGTGCTCAAACGATGACGTGCTGCTCTGCCACGGCGTCGAGATGCTCGGGTTCAGTAGACATGGCACGGTGGCCGGAAAAAGGAGAAGGGACGGCGTCGACGATCGGAAGCTCACCGTGGCGATTGCGGTTGTCCAAGGGGAAGAGGAAACCACGGCGATCTGATTCCTGCTTGTGAGTGGCTAGGTGGGAGATCTCTGCGGCGGCGCCATTGAATTCTTCAGAAGCTCGCCGGCGGGATAGTTGCAGAGAGGGGGCTCGACGGGGAAGGAGGCGAATTGGCGGCGGATACGAAGTGGAGGCGGAACCCTAGGCACTAGGGCACAGCGCCAGGTGCCTAGGAGGTACTTATAGGGCCTGCACGCTGCCCTAGCCGCCGGAGTAGCTCGGGGTTGCGGTGGCTCCGCCGGATGCTCTGCCGTACGGGGCAACGAAGGAGGAATAGAGGGCAGCACGAATCTTGGCGCGGACGAATCGGTACGAGGGCCACTTGGGCTGGCTGCGCGCGCTGGTAGGCTTAGCTGGGCTGGGCTGGCTGGGTCTCCTGCTGCGCGCGCGTAGGTTAGCTGCTTTTTATTCTTTTTCTGTTTTATTTTTTTTTGTAGATTGCTTTTGGAAGAAAGTTGTTAAGGTTTTAATCAAGAAAAATTACAGAAAAAATCAGTTAAGCTTTTTAGGTGATTAGAAACCACCCTGCAAGCTTGGATTTCAAAAATTGAAATTTAAAATTATAGTTTGTGTTTGAATCCAAAATAGAGGGATTTGAGTTTAATAAAACCTTAATAAAAACATGTATAAGAATAGAGTTACCCCTAGGGTTTTAGAATGATTTAGAGGGGGAAGAAATGTTTGGTGAGTTTTATGGTTTCCAAAAGGTACTGATTTGAGAATTTGGAAATGATTTGAATTTAATTGGTGGAATTAAAGGAATGATTTGAGGCAACAATTTAATAGTTGAACATCAATGAATTATTTGGAAAACAATGAAAGGTTTTGTTTTGCAATTCTTTGTTTGAAAGATTGTAACAGACAAGTGTGAAAACAAGGTTTGATTCATTATGAAAACAATGCAAACATAAATAAAACAAATGCAATGAGATGATGACATGATGCATTGCTTGAAATTAAACAAGAAATTGAACCACTAAGGGATGTTTTCATACTTGGATGTTACATCTTTTTCGTGGCTGCATATTCAACATTGCAGTCAACAGGTTTGAAGTCTGACGATGTTAGCTTGGGAATCCCTCCGGCTTGGCATGGGCAGGGATTGGACGCTCTCGGTTATCTTCAGGACTCTTAGTCCAATTTGTATCTTGTCCGTAGACGGACGATATGTTGTTTCTTCCGCTGTTATTTGGATCTTTGTAATGTATCAGTTGTATCCTTGGCTCGTTTGAGTCATCTTGTAAATCTCTTTCTGTTGTTGTTGTGGATTATTCGTGAACTATTGTAATGTTATCACAAGTGGCAACCTGGAATCGGTTATTATGTGGATTTTGGCGGGAATGCTGAAATCTGCATAGTGCCCGATCTCGGGGCGTCACAATGGCATAGGGCACTGCATCTACAGAGGAGCTAGGAAGAAGAAGGAGTGACTCAGATTACAATTTGGTCCCTGGCTATTTACAAAGAGATCCTTTTCCTCTCTGAAAAATGTGGTTTTCACTAGGAAAACAAAGTCTACATTTAAAATCCTTTTGCCCAAAATTCTTATTAGTTGGGATACACAACATATGTGAAAATTGGCTCAATTGGATAAACTTGATAGTTCAAAGTTGTTCAATTTTCAATTCTAACATAAATGGACATTGAATTTATTAGACTACTTAGGAGCTTCCAAAAATGATAATTTTTGGCACACATTCCTTATTTGGTGTGTTACTTGTATGGTAGAAAATTCAAGTCATTTTGAGTTACTTTATAGAACAAACTTGTTCAAATTTCTAAAAGGTGCTGTCTAGAAAACAAGGGTTTTTGGCAACTTAAACAATTCAAAAACTTGTGCCCTTTTTATTTTCATCCTTATTTATGTTATAGAGCATGTGGTATTTATTTCATGGCATTTTGAAAAAGTTTTTAGAACAAACTTGTTCAAAATTCCAATTGTTGCTGTGGAGAAAAATCATGTTTTCAGGACTTTAATGGATTCAAATTTTGGTATCCTCTTGTGTGTGTTCCTTATTTGATATAAGGAAGCACTAGTATTAATTTCAGATCATTTGAAGAAAGTTTCCAATAGTAACTTGTTTGAGTTTCCTGTTTCTGGAAATATTGGAAATTCAATTTAATAAGGCACTTGGCTTTTCTTTAACAATGCTTTGCCAAAATATTTATGTGACTAGAGATAGCAAGTCAATGCTCTCCAATACTTTTGTTTTTAAGCTTGCAAGGTTGGAAAAACATTTGATAAGATTTTGGTGAAGCATCTAAGAATGCCTCTTTTTCCTGATAATCTTTTAGGGAAATTTATTAAGTGTTTCCTCTTTTTTAATTTAGGCCTTGGAATAATATTCAACAAGTATGGGATTCATAAGATAGTTTTGGAAAACTCTTTGATCAATATTTACTTTATAAAATATTGCCAAGGTCATTGGAACAATATGTTGAATATTTTTAGTTTACTGCTTTGCTATCTTTTTAAGTTTGTTTAGTTGCACTTAAACAAACACAACCAAAGTTTATTTGTCAAACAATTAGCAAAACAACTGTGTTATCAGGTATTCCAAAATTGGGATGTGACAACGGGTAGACTGACCCTGGTCAAATCAGTGGTAGATGCGATACTGGTGCACCGGTTGCTAGTTGCGAAGGCCCCCGTTGGCTTTTGAAAGAGATTGACAAATGGATGAAGAGCCCTTTGTGGCCAGGTTCTGAAACGGCGTGTGGCGGACAATGTTTAGTCGTGTGGGAGAATGTGTGTAAGGCTTGGTGTTATGGGGGCATAGATTAAAAAATTGGAGACACCAGGTCTGGCACTTTAGGTGAGGTGGGAATGGCTCCGGAGGACTGATGCCTCGAGGCCATGGAAGGGGTTGCCCATGTTGAAAGACACAATGCCAGCACAGGTGTTTAACAACCTTTTCCGCATTCAGGTCGGAGATGGTAAGAGGACGCTCTTCTGGAAGGATAGGTGGATCAGAGGGTTGCAATCCAGGAGATAGCTCCAATTCTGAGGGTTGCATTTAATTCAAGAGCAGCTAACAAGAGGACAGTTGAGGAAGTCCTGACAGCCAACCGATGGATAATTGACATTCGGGGGGATTGGTCTGCGGATATGGCAACACGGTGCGTCAATCTTTGGCTGGCAATACAGGATGTGCCACGGGATGAGTTCTTGTGGCCAGCTACGGCATCTGGGAAATATTCGGCAAGCTCCACGTACAAGGCATTAATGCAAGGGCATATTAGATTTCCGTTAGCAAATGGAGTATGGAAGTGTTGGGCACGGGCAAAATGCAAGATGTGTCTTCACCACAGAATCTGGACATCAGACAGGAGAGCGCGACATAGGTTGCAGAACCATCCGGATGTTTGCAAGATGAGTCTACAAGAGTTGGAGACCACTAGGACCATATCCTGGTTACATGCATGTTCACTAGACAGGTTTGGTGGAAATGCATTAATTAGCTGGGAATCCAGATACCCACGCCTACAGTGACAGATACACTAGAAAACTGGTGACTGGCAGTCTGTGGGAGATTTCGAGATAGGCAAAGGAAATCGGTAAACTCATTAGTCACGCTTATCACTTGGACCATTTGAAAACAACGCAATGCGAGGGTTTTCGAGAACATAAACCTCTGCAACGAAGAGACATTGTCTACAAGAGCGATCGCAGAGCTCAAGAGATGGAACAAGACACGAGCGGGTGTAGGAGCCATCCTTCGTGAGTAGTCAGCTAGGAGTGGGGTGGAGTGCGTACGAGAACACAGTTATGTGCATCTAGTGTTGTCAAAATCTCTTGCAATTATAACTCTCTATTCTATAAAAATGTGGTATGCAATTGAATACCCTTGAAAAAATATGATTTGGCGAGCCATATTTTCTCTAAAACCGTAAATCCTAACAATTTGGGAATTTAAGGTATTGAAATTTTTACGGGATGTGATAGAGTTGCTCTAATGCAATTCGTCAGAAAATAGAGTTGCTCTGATGGAATTCGTCGAAAAATTGAGCTGCGCTAGTACCCCGAGCCCGGACGTGAGTGAAGGGATCGACGAAGCATGCCGTTGCTAGAAAGTGCCAAAACAGAAAGAGGAGCTAATCTGTCGAGTCACGAGTCTCCAGAACAGCCGACTGCGTACGTATTGCCACCGACACGTCCGGGCGCCGCGCGACGTGCTTACACGTGCCCGCTATGTTTTTTGAAATACACGTGCCCGCTATGTTTAATGTTCACGCAGCAGTATGCACCTCCCAATTCGCCATGTGTCGACACGTACACCCCTGACGTGGGCACCCGGCCGAAAAATCCCGTTACAATTCTGTCGGCTTCTCGCTGCAGTATAAATATCACTCCTCCGCATGACACTTCCCTGCATCAGGAGCAAGAGCTTATTGTTATCCATAACACTTGTACACAAATCTAGGAAGACCCCCAGTGGAGATCGAGACCGAGCGACAGTTTTAGCAGGCAGTAAAATGGAGTTCCAAGGGCAGAGCGACAACCCCGCCAACCGCGTGGATGAGTACGGCAACCCGTTCCCGTTGGCCGGGCATGGCGGCATGGGGGGAGCACACGCTGCGCCAGGCGCCGGCGGGCAGTTCCAGCCCAACAGGGAGGAGCACAAGACCGGCGGCATACTGCATCGCTCTGGCAGCTCCAGCTCCAGCTCCGTAAGTGTCTCTCTCCGCTCATATAATCGTCCACTGCAGGTACGTTTCGATTAATTTCGGTTGTTACTTGCTTTCTTGCAGTCTTCTGAGGACGACGGCATGGGCGGGAGGAGGAAGAAAGGCATGAAGGAGAAGATCAAGGAGAAGCTTCCCGGTGGCCACAAGGACAACCAGCAGCACATGGCCACCGGAACTGCCGGAGCCTACGGCCAGCACACGGCGGCCGGAACTGATGCCTACGGGCAGCAAGGCCACGCAGGAATGACCGGCACCAACACGGGCGAGAAGAAAGGACTCATGGACAAGATCAAGGAGAAGCTGCCCGGACAGCACTGAGCCGCTAGCTCTTTGCTCGCGTAGCAACGCATCAAGATCCCGCGTGGTTTTTGTTCAGTAATAATAAGATAAACTGGAACGGCAAAAATATCTCTGATCGTCTGTAGCAGAGACCAACCTTTTTTCCGTTCACGGTGTGTTTAGTTGTTGTAGTGTGTGTTATGGCCCAGGGCATGTTTCTGCTGTCCTAGTAGATTTTTTTTTCTCTATCTCGACTTGTACCTGAACTTTGCGTAAATCATATCACAACCGGGCTTGTTTTACAGTGCAGTAATTACATCCGTGTTGCTCGTCAGTGAATCACATGTGTGTATGTGTTATGTGGTTCAGTTCGGGCATGTTTGTGTTGCTGCCGTGTTTTTTATGTTGGCTCACTTGTACTTGAAGTTTGTGTATGGATGTGGCCGGTTTGGTAGAAGCCTTCTGCGAACATCGTGTAAAAATATCATTGCACAACGGGGCTTATTTTTATTTATTTTTTGAAATTAAAGCTTTATAAATTCACTGGTCACATATATTTTAGAATCAGAGTTTACAAGCTCTCTCAATGGAGTACTCAACATATCAGTAAACCACCCACACTCCTAGCTAGTTTAGCCAGCCGTCAACAACACGGTTTCCATCACGTTTGGTCTGCATGACTCTGCACTTCGGAAGCCATCACGTTTGGTCTGCGCCTCGTATGCACTTCCGAAGGAGGCTCATCCGATTTTTTGTCTCCTCGTATATGTGCCATAATCGTGATGATCAGTAGATCGTAAGGCTGTTGCCACCGCAGCGCAGTCAGTCTCCAGCAACACCTGGCAGGGCAGATGTTCAAGCATGAGATTAACACCGAACAGGGCAGCCTGGCTTCTGCTTCCTCAGCGTCATCACAACCAGCAAGCAGGACCCTGCCTACATTATCGCTTGCAACCATCTCAATCCCTCCCACTAGCTCCTTAGAAACGAAGGAGCCGTCGACGTTCAGCTTGATCCATCCCCGATCAGGAGCAACCCAAGAGCTATGAGGCGAGGCCTCAAGGATATTCCTGTTGACAGGAGATGGAAACATGAGCGTTTTACCTTTGTTGGCGTCAATGGGTAAGTCGCTGGAGTAAGTCTGCCGATATGCCTGCAGGAAAGGGGCAGCGCTAGCTTACGAGCGCGCGACCGATCGGAAACGATCGACCGTTTTCCGACCAGCTTGCTCGTACATGTTTTTTTTTTTGCGCACGCCGAGCGCACAACCCGGCCAGAAAAGTTTACGTAAAAAAAAAAGAATTGCACGTGCGCGAGCCCCGTTCCTTTTCATTTGTTCTTCGTGTGCGCATAGGTCATGCTCAAAAAAATGAAACCAGGAATGACTACTTTGAATTTTGTACGGTGGCCTATTCCCTTTTTTCGCATGGATGCAGTTTTATGGTGAGAAAAAATTAATTTATCCTTGAATCGTTGTTAAACAATTAATTCTCTTTTTGGGCTAGTGATTTTTTAGGGCAAGAAAAAAAGGGTGGGAGATAGAAAAAATTCCACTTCCAACTAGTATAAATTTTTTCGCTTCCAACTAGTGTAAAATTTCCCACTGTCTAGTAGAAAAAAATACACTTCCTCCGCTTCGCTGCTGTCGGAGGGGCACCGGCAAACAACCGCTGCGCGTGCCCTCCGTGATGGCGGCGACGGTTTTTTTCTTCTTCCAACGGCTGGGGATGGCGACGAGCGTTGCTCCGTCGACCTGCGCGGCTTGGCGGCGTCGTCACCAGCATGGAGGAGCAAGGGAGAAGCTAGGTGGGGGGCTGCTGAGGGCGATGGTCTGCGGCGTCGGGGATGCGTCTGGTTGGAGGTGGCCGGCCCGGAACGGCGGAGGCCGGGCAGCCGGACTCGGGCGGCGGCCGGCGGGAGGTCTGCGGACGGTTGAGGTCCACCGGTGGTGCTGCAGGGGCTGGGGCGTTGCTGTTGTACTCCGGTATGGTGGAGGCTGCGCGCCCAGATGGGCTTGGCGGGCCCGATCTAGGCTCGTCGGGCCCGGTCGGCGGTTGGTTGTGGCGGTGCGCCTCCGGAGCTGCTGCTGGGTGAGCGAGCCGGCGCTGGGCGCAGGTTGCGTTGGCCCGGAGGTGGTGGCTTTGGAGCTCCTGTCGGCATGGTGCCGCGAGGCGACGTCCTCTCCGACCGGTGTCTCTGCATGGTGCGGCGCGCGTTTCGAGCGCGGAATCGACATCATTTGGGCCCCAACTCTGGCGGGAGGTGCTGCGGCTGGTGAGGGTCGGGGAAGAGGAAGCCGGGGCAGCGGCCCCGGATCTGCGCTTGGGTCGCAGTTGGGATGGCATTGGCCGTGGCGGGAGGTGCCGCGGGTGCTGCGACAAGGCGTGTTGATGGTCGGGCCGGTTCCCGTGGGGCGGTTCGCGGGGTTTGCGACGCCGGGCGAAAACCCTGCACCGATTCTCGACTGGGGCCGACGACGGCGACGCCTCCCGGCGCCGCGTCCTTCATGAAGGCGTCGTCGAGGCGGTGCTTTCGTTTCTCCTCGCCGGGTTCTCCGGGGGAAACCCTAGATCCCTCGCGGGATCGGGCGAGGACGGCGCTCTTGCGTCGCTCGCCTCTTGGGGCCTCGCCTTGGACGTTCCACCGGCCTGTGGGAGCCGTGGGGTGTTGGTGGTTGGTGGCGGCATCTTCATCGTCGGCTAGGCGGTGCGTGGTCCTGGGGCCGCGCGTGGATGTCGGAGTGGCGGCTACGGATGATGTGCCTTGAGGTTGCCTCCACCGTGTTTAGTGTCGGTTTTGGTTGCTAGGGCAACTTGATCGTCGGCTAGTTTGGATGCACGGCCTTGGGGCCGGCGTGGATGTCAAAGCGGCGGCTCCGGGGTTTCTTGTTGCATTGAGTTTATCTCCGCCGTTTTAGTGTCGGCTTTGGTTGATAGGGCGACATGGTCGGCGGCTAGTTTAGAGGTGTGGCCCTGGGGCCAGCGTGGATGTCGGAGCGGCATCTCCGTGTTTTCGTCTTGTGTGAGGTTGCCTCCGCAGTGGTAGTGACGGCTATGGTTGCTCGGGTGACATGGTCGTCGACTCGAGTTGTATCTTTTTTCTTTTTATGCCTCGTTCCAATTTTTTTTTAAAAGCCTCGTTTCAAAAAAAAAAACTAGTAGAGAAAATTCCACTTCCAACTAGTATAAATTTTTTCCACTTCCAACTAGTGTAAAAAGACTGTAAATCTAGTAGAAAAATTACCAACATCTTGTGCAGGAAAAAAATTATTGTGCAAATTATTGGATGTCTCTGGTAAGTGCGCGACTCCTTGCAACGGCACCGGCCCATTCCCACTGTCCGAAGATTCATCTTTCACCCCCCCCACACACACACAATGTAGATGGGATCCAACCTTTGACGGGTCTGCAAAAGAAAACAATCGGTTTCATGACGGGAGTAGAGGGTCGGGGGCGCATTTTTTTGAGAGATACTCAATAAGAAACAACCAAAGAATGTTATAGTTCTGGGCGATGAACGTTTTTAGGTTGCTAGTTTTTATTAATCCCCCTTCATAACAATCTTAAAAAGGTTTTTAGTTTGGTGATTTCCATTCATCAGACTTGATAACATTCTTAAAAAGGTTTTTAGGTTGGTAATTTTAATTCATCGCACTTGATAACATTCTTAAAAGGTTTTTAGGTTGGAAATTTGCATAAATCCCAGTTGATAACATTCTTAAAATGTTTTTTAAGTTGGTGATTTCCATTCATCACAATTGATAACATTCTTAAAAAGTTGTTGGGTTCCTAATTTTACTTCATCGCACTTGATAACATTCTTAAAAGTTTTTAGGTTGGTAATTTTCATACATCCTAGTTGATAATATTGTTAAATATTTTTCAGTTTGGTAGTTTTCATTCATCACCCTTGATAAAAATATTCTTGAAAGGTTTTTAGGTTGGTGATTTTCATACATCACACTTGATAACATTCATATAAAGTTTTTAGGTTGGTCATTTTCATACATGACACTTGATAATATTTCTTGAAATTTTTTACTTTCGTAGTTTTCATTCATCACCCTTGATAAACATTCTCAAGAAAGGTTTATAGATTGCTAATTTTAATTCATCACGCTTGATAACATGCTTGATAGGTTTTTAGGTAGGTAATTTTCATACATCACACATGATAACCTTTAAAAAAGGATTTTAGGTTGGTCATTTTGATTCATCACACTTGATAACATTCTAAAAAAGGTTTTTAGGTTGGTAATTGTCATTCATCACACTTGATATCATTCTAAAAAAAAGTTTTTAGGTTGGTAACTGTCATTCATCACACTTGATAACATCCTTGATACGTTTTTAGGTTGGTGATTTCCATCCATGACACTTGATAAATATTCTTGTAATGTTTTTAGGTTGGTGATTTCCATTCATCACTCTTCATAACATTCTCAAAAAATAGGTTTTTAGGTTGGTAGTTTTCATACATCACGCTTGATAATATTCTTGAAAAGTTTTTACTTTGGTAGTTTTCCATTCATCACACTTGATAACATTCTTAAAAAAAATTGGTTGTAATTTTAATTCACCACATTTGATAATCTTTTGAAGAAGGTTTTTAGTTTGGTAATTTTTATTAATCGCTCTTCATAAAATTATTAAAAATGGTTTTTAGGTTGGTGATTTCCATTTATCGCACTTGATAACATTCTTAAAATGTTTTAAGGTTGGTAATTTTCATACATCCAAATTGATAACATTTTAAAAAGTTTTTAGTTTGGTAATTTTAATTCATCACACTTGATAACCTTTTGAAGAATGTATTTAGGTTGGTAATTTTTATTAATCCCCCTTCATAAAATTCTTAAAAGATTTTTAGGTTGGTGATTTCCATTCATCAGACTTCATAACATTCTTAAAAAAGGTTTTTAAGTTGGTAATTTTAATTCATCGCACTTGATAACATTCTTAAAAGTTTTTAGGTTGGAGATTTGCATACATCCCAGTTGATAGCATTCTTAAAAGGTTTTACGTTGGTGATTTCCATTCATCACACTTGATAACATTCTTATGGAGGGCACAGATACCAGGCTTCGTAGATGGCGCGCGCCCGGTGTTTGAGGAGAGAACAACGGAGGAAGCCGTTTGCGGCAAGGGGATCCATGGCTGCGAGGGGGGCGTCGATGCGAGAGGCAGAGAGCTGCGAGGGGAGAGGCAGAGCACAGCGAGAGGAGAGTGTGCACGGCGAGAGCGGCGGGGGCGGCATTTATACCCGGCGGGACATCCCGAAAGGCTGCCCGCGCATTAACACCGGCGTCTGCGTTGGGAGACGCGCGGCCGCCGCGTGGGCGACAAGACTGGGCGAAGAGACGGCTCGCTGCAGGACTTGGCGAATAGACTATATAATGGTTTCTAAAAAAGGTTGGTAATTTTCATTCATCTCCCTTGATAACATTATTGGGAATAGACTATATACTGGTTTTTGAAAAAGGTTGTTAATTTTAATTCATTGCCCCTTATAACTTTCTTGGGAAATAAAAATATATATTGGTTTCTAAAAAAGGTTGGTAATTTCCATTATCTCCCTTGATAACATTCTTGGGGAAGTTATAAATATGTTTTCAAAGGGTTGGTAGTTTCCATTCATCTCCCTTAATAACTTTCTTTGGAAATAAAAATATATATTGGTTCTTAAAAAGTTGGTAATTTCCATTCATCTCCGTTGATAACATTCTTGGGAGAATTATATATAGGTTTTTGAAGGGTTGGTAATTTTCATTAATCACCCTTGATAACATTCTTGGGAATAGACTATACATTGGTTTCTAAAAAAGAGGATGGTAATTTCCATTCATTGCCCTTGATAACTTTCTTTGGAAATAAAAATATATATTGGTTCTTAAAAGTTGGTAATTTCCATTCATCTCCATTGATAACATTCTTGGGAAAAATATATATAAGTTTTTGAAGGGTTGGTAATTTCATTCATCACCCTTGATAACATTCTTGGGAATAGACTATATATTGGTTTTAAAAAAAATGGTTGGTAATTTCCATTGATTGCCCTTGGTAACTATCTTGGGAAAACAAAGATATATATTGTTTCTTAAAAAAAAGTTGGTAGGTTCCATTCATCTCCCTTGATAACATTCTTGGGAAAATTATATATAGGTTTTCAAAAGGGTTGGTCATTTCATTCATCGCCCTTGATAACATTCTTTGGAAAATATCATATATATTGTTTTCTAGAAAAGGTTGGTAATTTCCATTCATCTCCCTTGATAACTTTCTTAGGAAAATTATGTATAGGTTTTCAAAAGGTTGGTAATTTCCATTCATTGCCCCTGATAACTTTCTTTGGAAATAAAAATATATATTGGTTCTTAAAAAGTTGGTAATTTCAATTCTTCTCCGTTGATAACATTCTTGGGAAAATTATATATAGGTTTCTAAAGGGTTGGTAATTTCCATTCATCTCCGTTGATAACATTCTTGGGAAAATTATATATAGGTTTTCGAAGGGTTGGTAGTTTTCATTCATCGCCCTTGATAACATTCTTGGGGATGGACTATATACTGGTTTCTACAAAAGGTTGGTAATTTCCATTCATTGCCCTTGATAACTTTCTTGGGAAATAAAAAAATATATTGGTTCTTAAAAAGTTGGTAATTTCCATTCATCTCCGTTGATAACATTTCTTGGGAAAATTATATATAAGTTTTTGATGGGTTGGTATTTTCCATTCATCTCCGTTGATAACATTCTTAGGGTAACATTTTTTGGGAAAATTATATATAAGTGTTTGAAAGGGTTGGTAATTTCCATTCATCTCCGTTGATAACATTCTTAGGGTAACATTCTTGGGAATAGACTATATATTGGTTTCTAAAAAAGGTTGGTAATTTCCATTCATTGCCCCTGATAACTTTCTTTGGAAATAAAAATATATATTGGTTCTTAAAAAGTTGGTAATTTCCATTCATCTCCGTTGATAACATTCTTGGGAAAATTATATATAGTTTTTTGAAGGGTTGGTAATTTCCATTCATCTCCGTTGATAACATTCTTGGTGGTTGGGCCAGTCCCGTGGGGCGGTTCGCGGGGTTTGCGACGCCGGGCGAAAGCCCTGCACCGGTGCTCGACCGGGGCCGACGACGGAGACGCCTCCCGGCGCCGCGTCCTTCATGAAGGCGTTGTCGAGGCGGTGCTTTCGCTTCTCCGCGCCGGGTTCCCCGGGGGAAACCCTAGATCCCTCGCGGGATCTGCAAAAGAAAACAACAGATTTCATCACGGGAGTAGACGGTCGGGGCGCATCGTTTTGGAAGATCCTCAATAAGAAACAACCAAAAGATTGTTATCGTTTTGGGTGATGAACCTTTTTAGGTTGATATTTTTTATTAATCCCCCTTCATATTTTTTAGGTTGGTAATTGTCATTCATCACACTTGATATAATTATCAAAAAAGGTTTTTAGGTTGGTAATTGTCATTCATCACACTTGATAACATCCTTGATACGTTTTTAGGTTGGTGATTTCCATCCATGACACTTGATAAATATTCTTTAAATGTTTTTAGGTTGGTGATTTCCATTCATCACACTTCATAAACATTTTTGAAATACGTTTTTAGGTTGGTAATTGACATTCATCCCGCCTGATAACATCCTTGGTGGGTTTTTAAGTTGGTAAATGTCATTCATCTCACTTGATAACATTCTTAATGGGTTTTTATTTGGTAAATATCATCATCCCACTTGATAACTTCTTTGATGGGTCTTTAGGTTTGTAACTGTCATTCATCCCACCTGATAACATCCTAGATGGTTTTTAAGATGGTGATTTCCATTCATCCAAGTTGATAACATTCCTGATAGGTTTTTAAGTTGGTGATTTCCATTCATACCACTTGATAACATACTTGATGGGTTTTTTAGGTTGGTAATTTCCTTTTATCACACTTGATAAAAATTCTTACAAGGTTTTAAGATTGGTAATTTCATACATCTTAGTTGATAACATTGCTAAATGTTTTTTAGTTTGGTAATTTTCATTCATCACCCCCCTTGATCAAAACATTCTTGAAGTGTTTAAAGGTTGGTGATTTTCATACATAACACTTGATAACATTCTAAAAAAAATTAAGGTTGGTGATTTTCATTCATCGCACTTGATAATATTCTAAAAAATTGTCTTTAGGTTGGTAATTCACATTCATCACACTTGATAACATTCTCAAAAAATGTTTTTATGTTAGTAATTGACATTCATCACACTTGATAACATACTTGATGGGTTTTTAGGTTGGTAAAAATCATTCATCCCACTTGGTAACATCCTTGATGGGTTTTTAGGTTGGTAATTGTCAATCATCCCACCTGATATACATACTTGATGGATTTTTAGGTTGGTGATTTCCATTCATCACACTTCATAACATTCTTGATAGATTTTAAGTTGCTGATTTCCATTCATCGCACTTGATAACATTCTTGATAGGTTCTCAGTTTGGAAGTTTCCATTCATCACCCTCATAAGAATTATCAAAAAAAAATGTTTTTATGTTGCTGATTTCCATTCATCACACTTGATAATATTCTTGATAGGTTTTTAGTATGGTAGTTTTCATTCATCAAAACTTAATAAAAACATTCTTGAAAGGTTTTTCATTCATCGCAATTGATAACATTCTCAAAACAAAATTAGGGGGGGTGTTGGTGAATGGAGTGGGGGACGGGGAATGGGAAATACGGTGAAGAGATTGCGCCCCCCCCCTCGCCGTCGCCTGTGATGCGCTAAGGGCGCACCAGAGACCGACCGCGATGGCAGCTCGAGGAGACGGTCGTCGTCGTCAACGTTGGATGCTGGATGTCCGAAGACGAAGGGGAACAACAAGGACATCCCGTTTCAAAAGAATTTGAAAATGGAAAAAGGGAATAGGTGTTTTCGGGGGCCAGGGGTTATACCATAAAAGGAAAAAGGCTAAAAAATAAAACCCAATTTCTAACTTACGGTCGACCTCGATCTAACTTCTAGCGAGGTCACACGGGCGTCCACCGGATGTCAATGCAACGGTCCTCGCAAGCTCCTCCTTGTAATGATCTCATAAGAAAAGCTCTACTCGGCCACGTACAGCTGAAACCCTTCCTCGTTTTAGAAGAATGGGAGGTCCAAATTGCTGCCGTAGTAGCACCATAGTCCATAGGACAAATCGGAGGGCCTGAGCCGGCAAGTGGCCAAAGGGATTGGTCTTTGGGGCGTGATGTTTTTTCTAGCTCGTGAGGTCGGCTGGCGACGATCGACTCGACCGAGGAAAAATATGAGTGAGCCGAAAAAGCATTTCAAAATAATGGTTCGCAATGTTAAAAAAGAAAATATTACGTACAGAAAGAATGTTCTTACACCTCAAAAGAATTATAATAGGTGAAAATGCCGTGAAAGCAATTCAAACTTTGCATGTTGGAAGAAATAATTGACTGGGCTGGGTGAAGAGACGGCTCGCTGCAGGACTGGGCAAAGCGACGGCTCGCTGCGGCACCTGCGCTTCTGCGCCGTCGGGAGAAGACGAAAACCGGGCGCCGCTTTGACTACGCGTCGTCTCACTGACGGGGAGGGCCCACGGACGCCACGCGGCCGTTTCTTCTTGTCTGGCGCCCCCACGGGAGCCCATGGGTGGCGGGGTTTGGGCTGGGTTTACCGGATGGGAACAAGGGGCGTCCGGACGGGAAGGCCCCATGGGGGGCGCGACTGGGCACGTTCGGGGCCGTCCGGACGGGAAGAGGCCGTGGGGGTGTGTTTGGGGGGCGCGACTGGAGATGCTCTAATAAAAATTTGCCAAATACCTAGCACATAAGTTATCGGGCTAAAGAACTCGCAAATAAGTTTACCAAGAACCTAGCAGTGAAGTTACCAATCAAATACATGTTCCCATATTCATACTAGTAGGAAGTGGTAGTTATATTTTTTTCCCTATTTCTTATACTAGTAGAAAGTGATTTTTTTCTTGTCACAACCCGATAGTGTTTTCGGTGAAAATCCACTGACCCAATAAAGGAATTGAAACTAAGACATAACAAAAATATTTTTTTTAGAAGAAATACTTGTTTCCATAAATAAAGGGAACAAAAAACTTGAATGTGAACTTTTAGGTTTCGTTAAAAAAAATATTGTACATTTTTTTGTAACTCCAGGGATAAAAAAACTAAGAAAAATAGCGCAGCAGGAAACAACAGAGGGGAATAACAATGAACGTAAGGTAATAGCGGGCACGCGGGAGGAAATGAATCGTTCAAGCACTAAAAGAAAAAAAAGGGAACAATAGCAGAGACATGCTTGCGCAAGACCACTTGCCTAAAAAAATGAAGAAAAAAAGATGTCCAATTTTTTCTAAATAAATGTTAACATTATAGTCTGTCTAGGATGGTAGTGCAGCATGTTTTGTTTGTTCTTGTGTACAAGAAATATACGCCAGGGAAAAGAAAGAGAAAAAAAAATTAGCCAGCTGAGAGCGTGCAGGATGGAGTTATAGCTAGCTAGCTAGGACCGATCAACGAAGTTTTTTTTTTTGTTGAGGCACCGGAGAAAAGGGAATAGGAGAAGAGCCGCGCGCAGCCAAACCGAGCGAGCGGTCGCGCGCTCGCAAGGAAGGCTTTTCGGCAGGAAAGAGACTGAGTTAGCCACCGTGACTTCGTCGGTCAGGTGAATGATGTCGTTCCGCAGGTACCAAGCGCGCCAAAGAACGAGCAGAGTTTTAGCTCTGGTTTCAGAGTCTGCATGTTCAAGAAGAAAAGGGAGCCAATCTCGGCCAAACCTTGCGCATCTCAAGTCGGAGAGCTACCGCTTTAGTGCATGTAACCGTAGCATTGAAGACATCTTCGGTATCACGACCACAAATAGAGCACATACTATTAATCTCCAAGGGTCTCCTCCATTTATTCTTCTTTGTGGGTAATGTATCAGTGGCCACCCTCCAGCAAAAAATGCGGACTTTGGGGGAACATCGGTTTTCCAGATGGAATTATAGATTTTGCGATCACCATTAGGGCGGGAGCTTGAACTACCCTCTGATTCGTGTTGCTGTTTCAAGTTTAGAGCCAGTTTATAAGCGATGTTAACCGTGAAGACACCATTATTTTCAAAATGCCATGCAACACAGTCATCCGTGGGGATCAGAGATATTTACGGAGGATAGCTTCTTTGTCATACTCCCTAAAGTACTTTCGAAGGAATTCGGTGTTCCAGTTGTTAGTCCCAGGAGAGATGAGTTGGTTAACCCATATGAGCCTAGAGTTCCTTTTTTAGGCTTGTGACTGAAAAGCCGATGTCTCTAGGGATCCGCTGATCTCTCAGAATCTGTGTGTTTCTGCCGTCTCCAATACGCATGATGATGCCTTTATTAAGAAGTTCCAGTCCATGTTCAATACCTTTCTAAGCCGGAGAAGGGTTAGTAGCTTTCCATTTGGGTAGTATTTGGATTTCAGAACCCTCGCGCATAGGCTGTTTTGCCGTTGGATCAACCGCCAAGGTTGTCTTGCAAGCAGAGCTTGGTTGAATAACCTAATGTCTCTAAAACCAATGCCTCCCTTGGCTTTTGGTGTCGTCATATTCTCCCAAGCCATCCTGTGGACCTTCTGTTATCCTTATTCGTCTCCCCACCAGAAATCGTGAATGAGTTTTTCATAATCTTCATAGAAACCCGAGGACATCTTGAAGACACTCATTGCATAGCTTGGAAGGGCTTGAGCCACTGACTTTATCAGAGCATCCTTTGCACCATGGGACATAATTTTTTTGGCCCAGCTGGTTAGTCTCTTCGTGAATCTTTTCATGATTGGTCTAAAGTGATCCCCTTTCATGCGACCTTCAGGGGATGGCAGGCCTAGGTACTTCTCTTCAAAAGTCGATCTATTCACTTCAAGGATGTTCCTACTTTCACTTTGGGTAGTCAAAGGGCATGCTTTACTAAAGAGGATAGAGCATTTGCTTGGACTGAGTAGCTGACCCGTGCACTTTTGGAAAAGGTTTAGTGCAGCCTTGACAGCCACTGCTTCCTCCTTACAAGCTTTGAAGAACAGGAGGCAGCCATTGATACGTCATAAACGTATCTATAATTTCTGATGTTCTATGTTTTTTGTATGTCCTACGCTACATGTTTTCCTTAAACTTTATGTCATTTTGTATCGATTTCCCGGGACTAACCTATTGACAAGATGCCACAGATCCAGTTCCCAGTTTTCTGCTGTTTTTAGTTTCAGAAAAGTTGTTCTGGAAATATTCTCGGAATTGGAAAATTCGAAACCCGAAAGTCCTAGAATTGCCGAAGGTTCCATGGAGTCCCAAAGAGGCCCGGGGGGAGCCACAAGGGGAGCCCTTGGGCGTCCACCGCCATCGCCATTTTTCCTATTTATTCCCCCCGATAAGTCAACCCTAAAAATATACCACTTCTTCCCGAGAAACACCCGAGGCCGCCGTCATCGTTAACCCAAGATCGATAGGGTTCTGGAGCTCTCCCCGGCACCCTGCCGGGAGGGAAATTCATCACCGGAGGGGTCTACACCACCATGCCCGCCTCCAGAGTGATGCGTGAGTAGTTCATCCCTGGACTACGGGTCTATAGGAGTAGCTAGATGGTTGTCCTTAGAATTATATTTATTTGTTAAAAAAACCTTAGAATTTTGAGTGAGAATTGATGAGAGAATGAGTGGGTTGAGTGGAGACTCCACCCACATGATGAGGGGAGAGGTGGAGGCACCAAAAAAATTTGGCTGCCTCCCCCTCCTATATAAAGAGGGGTTGGACATCCCTCTCCTCACACAACTTGCTGTCATCTCTCTCTCCCTCCTCCCGCTGCTCCACCTCTTGATCATCCGCTTGGCGAAGCCATGGCTGTCTAAATTATCCACCACACCATGTCTCTGTGCTACTGAAGTTACGGGGGATCCTCTACTTACGCTTCCCCGCTGGATCGAGGGAACGGAGGTCACCATGGACCTGAACGTGTGACCGATCAGGGAGGCACCGTCGGATTGCGTTGCACATCTTCTCGATATTGAGGTCGACGTGAGTACGACTAAAGAAACAGCGAGATTCGATCTTGTAACGCCTAGAGTCTTCGAGGGTATGTTTTTCTAAGACTCTTTCTCCCGTTGTTTTCATCTCCTAGATTAGATCTTGGCCCTTCGGGTGTCCCTCGCGTAGGAATTTTTTTATTTTCTATGCTACGAACCCTACAGACAGATAATAGCAACACGCGCTTGAAGAAAACCAATTGGCCTCTCCACATCTTTGAAGGGAATATGCCCGAGAGGCAAAAATAAAGTGGTTATTATATTATTACTTGTTTATGATAAATGTTTGTTTCTCATGCTAGAATTGTATTAACCGGAAACGTTGATACATGTGTGTTTAATAAACAAACAATGGTTCCTAGTAAAGCCTCTCTTTTAACTAGCTTGTTGATTAATAGATGATCAAGGTTTGTTGATCATGAACATTGGATGTTGTTAATAACGGGGTCATGTCATTGGTAGAATGATGTGATGAACATAGACCCAAAGTGAATATAGCAATGCGATCAAGTCATTAAGTTACATTGTTATATTGTTATATCACACATACGAAGTAACTCTAATCCTTAGACCATGAGATCATGTCAATCACTAACACCGAAAGAGTGCTTTGATGTCATCAAACGTCACACCGTAACAGGGTGACTATAAAGGTTCCGTTGGGTATTCGAAAAGTATTAGTTGAGCCTCATGGATCAAGAGTGAGATTTGTTCATCCAAATGACGGAGAGATATACTCTGGGTCCTCTCGGTGATATCACATCAACACCGCTTGCAAGCATGTGACTAGGTCACAAGGATGTCATATAACGGAACGAGTAAAAGAGTAGTTGTCGGTAACGAGATTGAACTAGGTATGGTTGATACCAATGATCGGATCTCGGACAAGTAAAATATTGTGAGACAAAGGGAATTGGTTACGACGTTTATGGTTCACACGATCACCGGATTCATCGTTGAATGTGTAGGAGTCATTATGGATCTCCAGATCCCGCTATTGGCTATTGATCGGAGAGGTGTCTCGATCATGTCTGTATTATTCACGAACCGTAGGGTGACACACTTAAGGTTCTATGACGCGTTTGAGTGGATACGTAATATCGGAGAAAAGTCTGGACATCACCGAAATTGTTTCGGGTAATTTTGAAATAGTTCAAGGGGATTCTTATCAAATGGTTGTTAATATATTTAACAACTAACTCAAGGGGTTATATGTTAATGTTTAGTAAAGAAATTAATAAATATTCAAATAAAGAAATAAAATTGTTTTATTTATTTATTAAAGAAAACCCTTGGAATTTTGAGTGGGAATTAATGGAAGAATGAGTGGGTTGAGTGGAGACTCCACTCACATGATAAGGGAGAGGTGGAGACACCCAAAAATTCGTGTCTGCCATCCCCTCCTATAAAAGGATGGGTGGGAGCTCCCTCTCCCACACACACACACTTGTGTCATCTCTTCCTCCCTACTCCCGCTGCTCCACCACTTGTTCGTGCGCTTGGCGAAGCCCTGAGCAATGTTTTCTTCACCACACCACACCGTCGTGTTGTTGGAGTTTCCGGTGGATCCTCTACTTCCACTGCCCCGCTGGATCGAGGAAATGGAGGTCGTCATCAAGCTGTACGTGTGACTAAGTGCGGAAGCGCTGCCGGATTGCAGCGCTCATCTTCGCGATCTTGAGATCGATGTGAGTTCGACAACATCACCAACGAGATTTGATCTCGTAACGCTTTGTGTCTTCGAGGGCATGTTCTCCTTAAGACTCTCTCTCTCTCTCTCTCCTTGTTGCTTTCATCTCCTATATTATATCTTGACCCTTCGGGTATCTCGCGCGTAGGAATTTTTTTGTTTTCTTTGCAACGAAGCCTTAAGTGGTATCAGAGCCGGATCTATGCGTAGATGATTTGTACGGGTAGAACACATAGATGTATGTGGGCGTTGATGATCATGTTATTGCCTCCTTGAGTATTTTATGATCTTAGTGGCATAGTAGGATGAAGCTGCCCTAAACAAACTACGTGTACTTTGTACGCGAGACCTGTCTCACTTGTGGCCGAGGGGGTGTCCGTTTCTCTTACTATAGTTAAGATCTAATCTACCAAAGGTTGTTAAAAATATGTTTATCAACGTTGTGGATCATGTTTATAGGTATGAACGGTTCTATCCTCGAAAGCCCCAAGCCACGTAAAATATGCACAAATAAATTAGAGACGTCTAACTAGTTTTTGCAGGGCATGTGATATGATATGGTCAATGTTACAAATTTGATTATGAGATGATCTCTTTTGTAAATTATTTATATACCGGCAGGATCCATATGGTTGTCTTATTATGTATGGCCAGCGTGTTGTATATCATATCCATGTGATATGTTGTAATGGACAATCAAGATGGAGGTGCCATGGACCTTGGTGCCACGCCGGTGGAATGATGGATATCATATCATGATGCACAAGATAGAGATCAAGTGCAAGAAGGAACATATCATATCACATTATCTATGCATATGATGTTAATCATTTTATACATCTTATTTTGCTTAGATCGCGACGGTAGCATTATAAGATGATCCCTCTCACTTAATATCAAGATAATATTGTGTTCTTCCTTAGTATGCACCGTTAATAAAGTTTGTCGTTTCGAGACACCATGTGATGATCGGGTGTGACAGACTCAACGTTCGCGTACAACGGGTGCTGACGAGCCTAGCATGTACAGACATGGTCTTGGAACACACGCAATACTACGGTTCTACTTGGCGAGTCTAGCATGTACTTACATGGCCTCGGGACACGTAACCAAAAGGTAAAGCATGGGTCATATGGATGATATGATGAACCCGTCGATGTTCGCCTTTGCAGCTACATCATCTCACGTGATGATCGGTGACGTGGGGATGACTCCTGGACCTATCGGGTGAGCCTACCCGGTCCAAGGCCCAAGACCTAAGCCCAAAGAGAGGTGTTATCCTGCGCTACTAGAAGGCCCAACGAGGGCCCACCCGCGAAACTTGCGGGTCAAGAAGGAAACGCCTACCAACCTAGAACTAGGGTCTGTAACCCCCCCCCCCCCCGCCCGGACACGGTTTGAGACCTGGCCACCTATATAAGGCTAGGAGAACCATCGAGGGGGATCCAATCTACTTTCTCCACCACAAGCCTTGAGCTCGAGATCATGCTCTCGACTTGAGCACCCCCACCCATTGTAACCGATCTAGTGATAATACAGATCGAAAGAGCAGGAGTAAGGGTTTTACCTCTACGAGGGACCCGAACCTGGGTAAATCGTGCCCCTGTTAGCCGACGATCGTCACCAACACCATTACGCTCCCATAATCGAAACCCTACCGGATCATCTCAGGGACTTGTTGAGATGACTAATCAACAATTTGCACCGTCTGTGGGAATGGCGGGCGTTGGATCTATGGCATCTTCGGCCTCGTCATCGCCAACCTTCAGCTGGAGCCCTGGAACATCGACTCTAGCAGAACCGATCCGCTTCGGGTCGCTCATCTGTGCGTCCCACTCGCCGGAATCGCGCCCAACGTTTAGCGGGTTGGAAAAGAGCGTCAGCCTGACGTTCGGCAGCTTCCACTTCCACGCCAACAAGGCGGGACTCCTACGCTTCTCCGAGCAAATCGATCTCGGCGAATCGGACTCCGAGTCTGTCTCGAGCCCGGCAATCCTAGAATCGCCACCTGATGACGCTGGTCGCGACCTAGCGCCCAACAACGGCTCCATCCGACACAACACACGCGATTTCCACACAATCGCAACTGAGGAGCCCTCTAGATTCGGTGGAAGTTGTCGACCCACGCCTAGGACTCACGAGCCATATCTGGCCCAAGTCTGCAAACAGGATCAACTGAGCAACCCGAAGAAACGGAGGAAAGCCGAAAGGAGCGAGAGCGCATCAAAGTCCCGCGAGCCGCTTGGCTCAAAGCCAAGCCGGCAGTGCAATCTGGTCAGCCAATAGAAGACGGAGCTTCTCGATATGACCTGATCGCATACCACTACCACTTGGTGCGAACAGGTCGACTGATCGCAGAAGCCCGCAGAGATCTGGCCACATGGAAGGAGGAGGCGGATGCTTCGAGTGCGCGCCGTGCAGCGCTCTCAAGGAGCCAATCGACGGGTAGCCAACTCCCAAGAAAGAAGCACGTCTCAAAGACTGCTCGCATGGACCACGAGTCCCTCAGCGGGATTAGCAAGTCACTCGACACATCCCTCATGCACATCGACGAGGAAGGCAACGTGCACCCGACGACCCCCGCTCCGGCTCTCCTGGCAGCCGCCACGTACTTACAGGCGAACAAACCACCCGAAAATGACCCCGCACGGAGCAACACCAGCAAGTTCAGAAAGGGCTAGACATGCCAGCGGCAAGGCTCGCTGCCCAGAACCGCAGGAACGCGACCACTCCAGAAGCCGACAAAACCCCTCGGGCAGACAAAACACCTCGTAGACGCGGGAGCACGTCGCCTAGAAGGGGAGACAAGGAATCACCTCGCCGCCCCCGGGGTAAGGAAGCCCGCCGCCGCGGCGACAGTCCGTGTAGCAACGACGATAGCCCGCGAGATCGCGATCGCAGCCCGCGGCACCATGGAAGCCGATCGCGACATCGTAGTCTGGAACCACAGCATGAGGACAATCGCGACCGGCCCAAATACGAAGCTTGTGGAGACATCACGCAAAGCAAGGTCGACAAGGCCCGAGCTCGCAGAAACCGCGACCGATCACTATCCACATCCCCTGACGAGGAGGCCTATGGCACAATATGCTTCAGTCGCAGTATCCGCGAAGCGCCAATGCCCAAAACATTCAAACTCTCGACGGATGTACCAAAGTACAACGGTTCGATTCAACCCAGGTCAGGGCTCGGTGAAGTGCCAGCGCGGGAACAAGACAACAGCTATACAGTACCTAAATCTGCACCTCGTGGGCGCCGCCCGCAGCTGGCTCGAAGGAAGACCGCGCACATGTGTTACTGATCTTGGGACGATCTCACCCGCGACTTCGAGAAAAAATTCAAGGGACATACAAACGACCCGCAACTATCGAGGAGTTGCGAGCGTGCAAGCAGAAAAGCGGCGAGTCCACCCGCGTGTATATCCAGAGATGGACCACACTCAAGAACACCGCGGAAAATATGTCGGAAGAAGTCGCGGTTGATGCCTTTGCCAAAGGCGCTCGACGTACCGCCTTCCGAGAAGAACTGGGGAGATATGCGCCCAAGACGATCGGGGAGTTAATGGTGATTGCAGACAGATGGGCCAACGGCGAGGAATCCCTGTGCAATGAAAAAAGCATCTTCCCCCGCGCCTGAGGAGGATCGTAACGGCGACCGCCGAAAGAAGAAGAGGAAACACTATGATCACGACGATCGAGATGAACCGGTAGCAGCAGAGTTCACAAGAAGCCGCGATGGCGGGTCCCGCGGAAATCGCAACTGGAAACCAAAGCCGGATGATAAAACTCTAGAAGAAGATCTTGATGGATACTGCTCGCTACGTCTATTCACAGATAAGCGCACGGGAAAAACCAAGGCAACGCACCTCCTCAAAGACTGCCGAAAATTCCAGGACATCCACGAGGCTTACACGAAGAAGCACGGGGTTGTCGTTAACCAAGGATACCTGCAGCTCCCAGGAGGAGCCGCCGGATACCAGCCGCCACCCGTGCCTCCACCAGGATACCATAACGTGGCGCTAGCCGCGCTACCAGCACCACCCGCTGCAAACCAGGGAGGCAACGGATACCCAAACCCAGCGGGGATCCTAGGCATGATACAAAAAGTCTGCCCATCCCGAAGGGTCCAGAAGACAAACACACGCCAGGTTAATATGGCAGTACAAGCTCCACCGTTCGCAACCGAGTACCTGAAGATGTCAGAACAGCCGATAATTTTCTCCCGAGAGGACCACCCTCCACGAGTATATCAACCAGGGCACGCCGCGCTTGTCATTCAGGCGCAAATAGGAAACTACGACCTCGCTCGGGTGTTCATGGACAGTGGTTGTGGAATCAACATCATATACGCGGACACAATCCGCAAGATGAACAAGAACCTAGACGGACTCGCAGAATCGGAAACATCCTTCCACGTGATAGTATCAGGAAAAGCCGTCCGGCCACTCGGAACAATCAACCTGAAAGTGGTGCTAGGAACCCCGAAGAATTACATGAGAGAATTTCTCGACTTTGAAGTAGTCGACTGGCCATCACAGTACCACGCCATTCTCGGCCGAACAACGTTCACGAGATTCACGGTAGTACCCCACTACGCCTACCTGAAGCTCAAGCTTCCAGGGGAATATGGCAGGATCACCATAAGCGGCGAATTCCAAAAGTCAGACAAGTGTTGTCGAGACATCGTAGTAGATTTCATAGACGGGGGTGCCATGAACTACCGATAGATAAGTGGGGGGACGTGATCGTATGATGAACAATGACACAGGGTTTTACCCAGGTTCGGTACGACGCAGTAATGCGGCGTTCCTACTCCTGCAATCTCACTATTCAGGACTAAAGCCTAGAAAATACAGAGTACAATGTTTGGTTAGGTTTAGCTATTCGACAAGGAAGGCAACGTGCACATCCCTCATGCACATCGACGAGGAAGGCAACGTGCACCCGACGACCCCCGCTCCGGCTCTCCTGGCAGCCGCCACGTACTTACAGGCGAACAAACCGCCCGAAAATGACTCTGCGCGGAGCAACACCAGCAAGTTCAGAAAGGGCTAGGCATCCAGCGGTAAGGCTCGCCGCCCGGAACCGCAGGAACACGACCACTCCAGAAGCCGACAAAACCCCTCGGGCAGACAAAACACCTCGCAGACGCGGGAGCACGTCGCCTAGAAGGGGAGACAAGGAATCACCTCGCCGCCCTCGGGGTAAGGGAGCCCGCCGCCGCGGCGACAGTCCGTGTAGCGACGAAGATAGCCCGCGAGATCACGATCGCAGCCCGCGGCACCATGGAAGCCGATCGCGACATTGTAGTCTGGAACCACAACATGAGGACAATCGCGACCGGCCCAAATACGAAGCTTGTGGAGACATCGCGCAAAGCAAGGTCGACAAGGCCCGAGCTCGCAGAAACCGCGACCGATCACTGTCCACATCCTCTGACGAGGAGGCCTATGGCGCAA